>OW026522.1:58089497-58617576 GCA_932274085.1 Protocalliphora azurea
ATATTATATTATATTATATTATATTATATTATATTATATTATATTTTATATTATATTATATTATATTATATTATATTATATTATATTATATTATATTATATTATATTATATTATATTTTATTATATTATATTATATTATATTATATTATATTATATTATATTATATTATATTATATTATATTATATTATATTATATATTATATTATATTATATTATATTATATTATATTATATTATATTATATTATATTATATTATATTATATTTATATTATATTATATTATAAATATAATATATATAATATATTATATTATATTATATTATATTATATTATATTATATTATATTATATTATATTATATTATATTATATTATATTTTATTATATTATATTATATTATATTATATTATATTATATTATATTATATTTTATATTATATTGTATTATATTATATTATATTATATTATATTATATTTTATATTATATTATATTATATTATATTATATTATATTATATTATATTATATTATATTATATTATATTATATTTTATATTATATTATATTATATTACATTATATTATATTATATTATATTATATTATATTATATTATATTACAAACCAAAAATTTAACATGCGATTAGATATATTTATTCAAAATATTTTCTCATTTACCATAAAATAAAAATCTGTGAGTATAGCCTGGATGTTATTGCTATGGGTCCTAATACCCTCCCATCCGTGGTTTTTCATGAACCTAAAATTGGTTATAGAAAAATCCGTAACACACCCTTACTTTACCAAAGACCTTAAAAGATTTACGTTAGAAGATAAATATTTCATATTTGTAATAAATTCAGATTTATTTTATAAATCTTTTTTAGTCTATTTAACAAAATATATGAATCCTATACAATTAAACTATCATGTCTTTATAAAAGGAAAAGTCTTTATAAAGCAATAATTAGCAATAGAACAATAAAGTGTTAATTAGTTCTTACAAATATAAATAAACCAAATAATAAATCAGAAACAAACAAAGTATCAGAGACTTTGTTTTGTTTTTCAATAATGATATTCTCTTTCGTCAATGAGAGTGTAAAAATATCATATAATAAACTCTCGAATAATAATTCCCTTGTTTATAATTATTATTATTAAAAAAGAAAATATGAATGTAAAAATATCAAAAGAGACTTACAAAAACGCTGCTTGAAGGTCTTTTGCATCTCGATGACATTATAATTGATTTGGCAAATTTAGTATAGGGTTAGCAGTTAATAGTTTGAATATAGGGAAATTATGTGTAAATGATCATTAAGTTAATTTAATGTTATTTAGGATAAACATAATCATTAGTTTCACAATGATGTTTATATTTGTAATATAGAATTCTAAACTTTGTCATTAATTAGTTGTTGATTTAATTTTTTAATTAATAAATAGTTATTTAAATTATTTATTTTTTTTTTACATATAAGTTAAATAGTATTGTATAGCACAAGAATAAATTTGTTAGGACAATTTTTTGTGAAAATTGTTAGAAACATATGTATATAATTTTTAAAAATGTTTAAAATATTTGTTATAGAATAAGTTAGGATTTGGCGATAGAATTTATAGTGTATATAAGGTGTTAATTATTAGTTTAATTATTCTCTAAAGCTCAGAATAGTAAATTGATGTGTATATGATTATGTATATTTATTTATTTATTATTTTAAATATGATTATCCATTTTGACTTAATTAGGATTAATTTTTATGGTAATTGTAAGATATTAGGAGTATTATAATTAGTAGGTATGCAGATGATTACGAATTATTCGTTGGAGTATATATAAGCTGCAAACTGGTGCTTTTCTGGTGACTACTTTCGATTTCTGTAATGCACATTTACAGCATACATGCGGTTGTACTTGACCAATGGAAAATAATACGATAATAAATAATGAGTCTGTAAGCTTTTTTTTTTACTTGCTTTATAAACGAAAAGACTCCAATTTATTTGATTGAACTATTAAAATTACAATATCTAAATTATTCTTTATAGACAAAAAACAAAATTAACAAAACATCATTATCTAGCTACACTGATATAATATTTCTTTTGTTGTTCTTGCAGAATTAATAACAAGTAATTATCTTTAAATGCAAGTACGTTGAGAATATACGCACATAAATATACATATCGATATACATGAATATATGTATACGCATAATACACTGCCTGCCACTTGAATAAGGAATCACATTTCTTTAACTTTAATTAAGTATATCTCCTAAACTAAAGTTCAGATAAAAATAATTTTTTGAGCAACCAAATTTCAAGGTATTGGCTTTAGTTTCCTGAAGAAATAAAAAATATACATATTGTTATTATATTAAAATTATGCATTTATTTCAAGACATGTATTTCTGTGGTACTATTTCGTGTGTCACTTGAATAAGGAATTCTTTTAATAAAGGGTGATTCAAGTAGAGATACTTTTTTCAATAGCCTTTTTTTTGCAGATCACGTGTGAGATGTGTCATGCTGTCATGTTATTTTTGTTTAGTATTGTTTGGCATTTCATAATGGAAAGACTTACGCCTGAACAACATTTACAAATCGTTCAACTTTATTACGAAAATTCACGTTCTGTGAGGAATGTGTTTCGTGCACTTCGCTCAACTTATGGTCAACATAATCGGCTTACTGAGCGTACTATTCGCAACGACATCACCCATTTTGAGGCCCAGCATTCATTGTTGGATAATATTCGACCGAATAGACCACGTCCATTACGCTGTGAAGAAAATATAGCGGCCGTAGCTGAGAGTGTACACGAAGACCGTGGAGAGTCGATTCGGCGCCGTTCGCAGCAACTCGGACTGACGTATGGAATGACTTGACGTATTTTACGTCGAGATCTTAAATTGAAAGCGTACAAAATACAGCTTGTGCAACAACTGAAGCCGCTCGACCTTCCCAAGCGACATCGCTTCGCTCTATGGGCTCTTGAAAAGTTCCAAGAAGATCCGACGTTTTCGAGGCAAATTTTGTTCAGCGATGTGGCCCATTTCTAGCTCAATAGGTATGTAAACAAACAAAATTGCCGCATTTGGGACGAAGAGCTACCTGAAGAGATTCAAGAACTGGAACTTTATCCAGATAAAACAATGGTTTGGTGTGGTTTGTGGGCCAGTGGAATCATCGGTCCATATTTCTTTAAAAATAATGTCGGTCCGAACGTAACCGTCAATGGCGACCGTTATCGTGCCATAATAACCGACTATTTGATGCCCGAAATTGAAGCTCGTGATCTCGGCGACATTTGGTTTCAGCAAGACGGCACCACTTCCCACACATCGCATCAATCAATGGATTTTTCCAATAAAAAAAAGTTTAATATTGATGGTCCCGACGGGTATAATTATTACTTCCATGACCTAAATAAGGTGCAATTATTTTTGAGCCGCAGACACAGACGAGAGGGCGGAATAGTGGTATGGGGTGCCATTTCGTATTATGGTACCATAGAATTGGTTTTTGTATTCAACAAAATTACAGCAACGACGTACAAAAACATTCTGGAGGAAGCATTTCCAAAATTTAATGATTTCTTTGGACCCATACCTTGGACGTACCAACACGACAACGCTACGATTCATGCCGCCATAGCAGTAAAACAATGGATTAATCAACAACGTGTTCAGCTTTTGGATTGGCCCCCATATCCACCAGACTTGAATCCGATGGAAAATGTCTGGGGTTGGCTTGCAAGAAAAGTTTATGAAGGAGGAAAACAATTTGAGACGATAGAATCCTTAAAGAATGCAATAGTGGAATCATGGAGTTCAATTTCGCTAAATTACTTAGAGTCATTATACAAGTTGATGCCAAGTCGCATTTTTGAGGTTATTTCTAAAAATGGTGGCAGTACTCATTACTACTTGAATGCTAGAAGATAATAACTTTCATTTTTATAACCTAAAATTTAAAAATAAATTACAGTTTGCTTAGTTTTAAAATATTCCTTATTCAAGTGACACACGAAAAAGTACCACAGAAATACATGTCTTTAAATAAATACATAATTTTAGTATAACAAAATATGAATATTTTTTTATTTCTTCAGGAAACTAAAGCCAACACTTTGAAATTTGGTTGCGCAAAAGATTATTTTTTTCTGAACTTTAGTTTAGGAGATATACTTAATTAAAGTGAAAAAAATGTGATTCCTTATTCAAGTGGTAGGCAGTGTATGTTTAAATATATAAATACGCAGTCGAAACAACTTGTTTCTTGATGCTTCGGTCGATGTCTTTATAGATGCTGCTTGTTTTGATGCTGACCTTTTTATGATGATCTTTTCTGTGCTGCTTTTTCTGGTGATAAATTTACAGTGGCTTCTCTAAACATCCTTCCCCCGTTGGAAGGCTGTGACTTTCAACCGAATAGCTTGTAATAGGTAATATTGCTAATTTTGCAACTGCTCGATGACTAATGTTGTTACTGGTTTTGACAAGAGGCACGCGAACTACGCCATCTTTTCCGGGAACTACATCTACAATACGACCTATTTGCCATTTCAGGGGTGGAACATTTTCATCCTTCAGTAGAACCATTGTGCCTTTAGTAAGGTTGTTCTTTGTAGCTTGTCACTTTGAATGCTCTTGTAGTAATGTCATATATGAACTAGACTATTTCTTCCAAAAAAAAAAAAAAAATTTGCATATAGCACACCCTTTGCCAATGGAAAATATATATATATATATTCAGTTATATCAGGAAATAATAGTTGTTAAAGGTGAGCGTACTAAAAAATGATCTTGTGTAGGTTGAGAATGGCCAATATTTGACACACTATTGTTCGCAATATGTCGAATGTTAAAATTGAAAGACCCACAGTTCGATAGAAATGGTACTTTGCTGACTTAACAGCAGCCTCTCAGAGGCCGCCAAAATGCGGTGACCTTGGAGGTATAAACTTCCACTTTACTCCGTCTTTCAAAAATTGTTGATGGATTTCCTGCATATGTGTTTGTTTAAAAAACAGCATGCGCAATTCAGCTAATTCATTATTAGCGCCAACGAAATTTGTCGCGTTGTCCGACCGGATGTTTTTTGGTTTTCCACGAATTGAAATAAAATGTTTGAGACACGATAAGAAAAACGATGTAGACAAATCTAGGGCTAATTCCAAATGTGTTGATTTAGTTGTAAAGCAAATAAAAATGCATATATAGCATTTTGTTGGTGGACGACTTCTTATTTCAGATCTGTTGTAAAAGGGGCCACAAAAATCAATTTAGGCTGAGTACGATCTGCCAGTAAACTACCCATTATAATTTTATGTTTTAGACGAAAACATCGAATTGGCCCCAATGACCCCAATGAGCACTGTGGTCCCGCATGCAATAACTATTGATGGTAGTACAAAATTAGAGATGTAGTAACTGGATGCCGCTTCGGTGTGCCTGGCCCCAACTTTATTTAATTTAATAAAAAATTTAAAATATTGCAAACGACCACCTACTCTTATTAATCCTCTCGCATCCATAAAAGGTGTTAGAGAATACATTTCTTTTTAAAATTTTATATTCGTTAGAAAAATTAACGAACTGTATGTTACCAATTTTTTATTTCTGTTGCTGTCGAATTTCCATGGCATTTACCATCCTTTTTATAACTTAAAAACTTCGAAAATGAATTATGAAACTTGCAATCTATTGTTAAATCAGTAGCAGAGAGAGCAACTAAGACTACACGACGATGTTCAGGAAGATCAGTTATAAAGTTAACTGTCTTTGGCCAATTGTGTTGATCTTTATATAAAAAATCTGGCCCTTTCCAAAGATTTGAATTTAGAAGTTCCTCTTGATAAAATGTCCGCAGGATTAAATGCGGTTGGCACATGATGCCACGACATATTTCTAGACAAATTTTGTATGCGACTTACTCTGTTTGGTACGAATATATTATAGTTTGCTGATTCCTCACGCAAAAAGTGTGAATTTAAACGATTGATTCTGGAATAGAAACAAATCGAGGAAATGTAAACTTTTAAACTAAAGAAAATGTTGATACAAATTGCATCCAAACCGAATGTAAAACTTGAGGCAAACTCTCATCCCAATCCAATTTGCATTTCCATAAATTTTGCATAAATATTTTTGCTTTGGAAATAACTAGCCCGGTTAATCCCAATAGATCGTAAAAACGTGCAATCGAAGATAAAACATTTCGTTTTGATATAGATTTGAAATAAATCGTAAATATGAATGCATCAGATTTCGGATCCCATAATAGGCCTAAGGTTTTATTTATGTGTGTGCCATCTTGAAATTTAAAAAATTCTTCACGATCTGATACCGGAACTTCATTTAAAATAGATGAATCATTCGAACACCATTTTCTAATTGCAAAATTTCATCTTTTGAACAACATAGTTACTTGCTCTCTGATTTCAATAACTTCTGCAACTGAGTTTCCTCCAGATATAACGTAAAAATCGCGCCTTACAGTTTAGAGGCAACAAGAAAATATTTTTATTCATCCATCGATAATTGATGCATTGCGCGTATTTCGAGGAATGCAGTAGGCTTAGTGCCATAAGCTATAGTGTTCAATTTATAAATTTGTATTTCATCATCCGGGTTATTTTTCCACAATATGCACTGAAGGTAATCATTTGAGTATGAGGCACGAACACAGCGATACATTTCGCATATGTCTCCAGTAAGAGCAATTTTGAAAAAACGAAACAGTAATAATATGTTAAATAATTTAGGTTATATAGTTGGACCAGTCAAGAGGATATCGTTAAGAGATAATCCATCAAATACGACCCTTAATTTTGTTCTTTAAGTACGTAGTGGTGTAGAAGAAAGTTGACTTTAACTTGCTTATGAATTGTTGTGATCAGGGACATATGTTTTAAGTTAGCATATTCATTCATAAAGTTTATGTATTGTTTTTTAATATCTGATGGCTTACTCAACTTCCTTTCAAGATTTACAAAACGTTTACGTGCTACTTCATAAGGCTCACCTAGACCTTGGATATTTAGTTTTTTGGGCAGACAAACGGAATATTCGCTAGAGTCGAATCGAACTACATTTTGTTGGAAATGATTCTCACAAAATGAATCATATATGGTAAACTTGGCTTTATTTTCGAAATTATTTTCAACCTCCCAAAAACTTCTTACAATATCGGTTAGTGTTTCACTTTTAGTTTCATTGGGGTCTATACATACTGCAGTTAGCGAAGACGCACTATTTCAAAAAGTACCAAAACCAGAAACGATCTATCCAAACTGAGTTTTTTGCAATATTGGATAATTTCTTCCCAATCGAATTTGTACACACTCATAAGGTCGAATAACAAGCCGGCATTAATTAAAATATCTATGCGACCACGCTTATGGAAATGAGGATCGGCTAAGTTTATATTACCAGAAATTTTGAATTGATTTATATCGAATTTTGTATTTGGTTGATACTAGGTAATTTTAGGTATTACAATAGCGTCGAATGAAACAAAATAATCACTATGGAGTAATTTTATCACAACAGTCGCTGATTTGTCTGCTATAAAATTGCTATCTTCAATGCCAGAAATAGAAATACCTGATGCTTTAATTTTTAGCTGCAGCTGCTGTGCGAAACGACTAGTAATAAAATTTAATTGCGAAGCTGAATACAGGGCACGACAGGGCACAAAAACGACAAATTTATTTTTTATTAAAACTATAGCCGTTGCTTATAGCACATTATTACCGTTAGAAGATTCCACGACTTCAGGTGTGACATTTAACGATAACGACGAAAAGAGAGAAGATTATGGTGTTAACAACGTCGGCCTTTTGCTTGCTTGTGATTCTTTTTGTGCTGTATAAGGTGTATCAGATGTTGATGTACTATCGATTTCCATGTGCAATAATGAGTGATGTTTCAATGAACAATGACGACAAGATCCTGATTTGCATTTTAAAACTCCATTGCCATTTCTCAAACAATTAAGACATAAATTTAATCTTTTGACTTTTGAAGCAGCATTGGTGAAAGATTTAAGAAGCGAGAACAATTTGTAATGTTGTGATCTTGCGAGACACAAAATAAACATATTGAAGCTGCTCCACAAGCTACTAGTGCATTTGTACCATGGCTACTAAATTTCTTGCTCACCTGAGGATTTGGTAATTTTGTTATCATAGAACTTTCCAAATTTTCCAGAATGCGACATCTGCGCTCGAGAAAAGATTCCATAGATGATCACGATGGTAATTGATCAGTCTGCAAACCTTCTTCCCACTTTGTTTGCGATTGCGAATCAAGTTTTGAAGTAACTAAATATATCAAAAGGTTGACGAATAGTAGAAGAATGAGGTGTAGAACGAGTACCAATTTTTCGTTTTATTCTTGCCTTCACATCAGAATATGACTTCATGAAATTTGAACGTATGTCACCATCTATACCACCTTTTGACTTCTCTTCCAAAATTAAAACCGCTTGATCGAATTGAGAATACAAATTTTCAAATATTGAGACATTACAGAGCCTTGACTTTAGCAATCCAAATGTTATGTAATTATAAGAAAATTCTAAGTTGGTTATAAATCCGAATTGATTTTAACCTCGATTGATGTATGATGACCAAAAGCTCGATTTTGTTAATATCCGAATTGATATCAAACCCAAGATTGATTCTATTAATATCCGAATTGATATTAATCCAAACGACAATTAAAATATACGCACTATTACGTTGGGGTCACCAAATGTTTGAGTCTGTAAGCTTTTTTAAAGGCTAGTGCGAAAAATAGAACAAAATAACTTATTGTTTTGTAAACAAAAAGACTCAAATTTATTTGGTTGCTGCACTATGAACTACTAAAATTACAATATCAAAAATATTCTTTATAGACAAAAAACAAAATTAACAAAACATCATCATTAAGATTATTAACTTCATTATTTAGCTGCACCGTTATAAATATGAATTTTAACATTTCTTTTGTTGTTCTTGCAAAATAAATAACAAGTAATTAGCTCTAAATGCAAGTGCGTAGAGAATAATACGCGCATAAATATACATATCGATACACATGAATATATGTATACGCATAATATGTTTAGGTATATAAATACGCAGTCGAAACATCTTGTTTCTTTCTGCTTTGGTCGACGTCTTTATAGAATGCTGCTTGTTTTGATTCTGCCTTTTTATGATTATCTTTTTTGTGCTGCTTTTTTTTGGTGATAAATTTACAGTGGCTTCTCTAAACAAAACTGTTAATCAAATTTGCTGTAAATTTGTGAAGGCGTTTTACGTTTTCCTAGTAAATTTTTAACACTAATTACTCAAAAAATTATTTATTTATTTTTTAGGAATAAAAAATACTTTTTTTTCTTTAATATTCGGTATAGGAATCTATAAGGACATACCAGAGATTTCTTGGAATATTGATTTTCTTCTCGAGTAGTATATTGTGAGGTAACAAGCACAAAATTATTTTTCAAATTCTTATTACCACTTGAATTATACGACTTTAAAAATTTAATTTATTTTCGCTAATATTTCATTATATTACATGGATTATGTACTTGAAATTAGAACCACGTTTTAATTTTTTTATTAGTAAGATGTCCACTTTTTATCACCTTATTTATTGCGTTGTTAAATTTGAAAAACTGTACCTTTCCATAATTTGAAATATTACAGCTCCGCTTAAAATTTTGTTTTCTTATTTCCTCATTTTCACTCAGTTCAAAGCTGTGCTTAAAATTAAGCTTTATTTCAATACTTATGGTCTCCTTTTTATTTTATCTGCATACAAAATATATACATGAAGACCTACATGGTAAATATCAGTGAGCAAAAAGAATAAGTGAAAAAAACTTTTTGCGGTTAAACATCTTTACCGGTGATGGACTTTTCAGACAGACAAATTCCATTACAAAAAAAATACAACTTTACTACAAACTTAACATTCATTAATGATATTTTCATAAATGAATATGATATTGTTATAATTTTATAACAAATCTCTTTAATATTTTCTTTTTTTAATCTATTTTTGCAAATACAAAAATTTAATTTCTCTTTCAAAAAGAGCAACAAAACAATAGTAGAATAAAAATAACTTAAGTGATTGTAATTAATCATACAGCTATCTAAAAAATGTGTCGAAATTATAAGAAAAGTGATTGTAAGTAAGAATTGAACTATTACAAGTGCACAATCTAAAATTTCCAAAATATAATCATTTCTATCTTCAAAAAACTCTTGGGTTTGCAGAATTTACTCTTTATGGTTTATATAGAGGTATGTGAGAATTCTATCTTTGAAAGCACACTTAAACTTATTCCTAACCGAGGGCTCCGTTCTTCCACTTCTTATAAAATGGAATGTACTAACATGGGTCTGCTCATACTCCTTTAGATGTTTTTCTTTTGAAAATTTTTAAAATATTCCGAGCAATGAAAATTGATTTGCAGTATTTGCGTTTGTAAACTGACATCTTGTTTAAAATTAATTTGTAATCGCTTTTAATTTAGTCTATAGACTAATAAAAAAAATATATAAATTTATTTTATTTTGTACACTCACACATAGAGATACACATTTATATACCAGGAATGTCTTATTTCATATTGTACCTACCATGAGGGTACCAATTTTGTCAATATTTTTGTATACATATGTATGAACATATTTTTGTTGAATAATTTTAGTAGAAATATTATATCCCATTTTAAAATTGCAGCAACAAATTTTTTGTGTTCAAATCTTGCATGTGAATTAGTCAATTTTTTTCTTCTTTTATTATAAATATTATGTTTTGGTAGAAAGCTTTCGCTAATAAATGCGAAATAGACAGAATTCTTACAATAACTCGAGATGTCTGGAAAAGTTTAGGTTAGGTTAGGTTGGAAAGGACGGCGCATTCACGCCTACACCCAGAGGCCAAACGGCCCATTGTGATCCCTTTATGAAAAGAAGAAAAAAGAGAAAAGTGGAACCTATACCCAATCAATCAGTTATGATTGTTCCTAAGCCATTTTATCCCCATTACAAACCCTATGAGGTTGACAAGTCCTTTGCCATTAACCTCACCTAGTTCATGTAGTGTATGGCTTCCAAACCACTTCAACCTATTACGCTGAAGCCCTACGCAGTGACAGAGTATGTGCTCCACTGTCTCTAGCTCCTCAACATCATCGCACGTTCTACAAAAGTCTGATGTGCCAATGTCCCACTTACTCATCATATTCCCTATTGAGAAGTGACCCGTAACCATACCTACTATGACTCTAAGACTACCACGACTCATACCTAGAAGATGCTTGGAATCCGCCAGTTTTAAGCTAGGCCATAATGCCCTAGAAACTCTGCAGTCCGATCTGTCATTCCAGGCTCGATTCGTGTTGTCCAGAGTCCACTCCCCTATGGTCCTAAAGAAGGGCCCAATTGGAATCTTAACAGATGACTCTATGAAAGACCTATCTAGCTCCGAGCCACTGCGAGCTAGCTCATCGGCTATTTCGTTGCCAAGAATGTCACAATGACCAGGAACCCAACATAGTCTCATCATATAGGAATCCATTAACCTTCTCAATTCTCTTCTGCACTCAAGTACCAATCTGGACCTAACAAAATGACTAGTCAGAGCCAATAACGCCGCCTGACTATCAACATAGATAGTAATCTCAGACCCCCGTTCAACATTCCCTTCAATCAAGCCGAGAGCCTTATAAATGCCAAGAATCTCTGCTTGAAAGACACTACAACTGTCAGACAATTTGTAGGATCGTCTGATATCAGTTCCCATAAAGTATACACCTGCACCAGTGCCAACTTCCATTTTCGAACCGTCCGTGAAGACCGCGCACCCTCCATAGAGCTTTTCTACTCCATCCCAAAGATCCCTGCTAGGTAACACCAAAGCGGGAGTAGCCCCGAAGTCAATCGTATTCCCGACATAATCCGTAGGCTCAGCCAAGGATAGTGTCCGACCGTTGAATCTGACTTCATCTAGGAAAAGTTTAATAAGTAGAGTTTTTCTTAGCGATTAGGGTTTTTATCCCGAAAATTTCCAACATGAATTTTTCGGGAATTTTGCAAATTTTACACATCCCGGATACGGGATTTTTTTTTGTCGGGAATCCCGGAAACTAAAATTAAAAATTCGATAAAAAAAAAAGTAGATTTACCATAAACAAGCAAATATACGGTTAGATGATTATATTGTATTGCACTCATTTCGATGCTTATTCAAATATTAAAAATAATAATGTTTATTAAAATACCAGGAAAAGTAATTTCGAACTAAGAAATACTGAAACGCAAAATCTTAAATATTTGAAAATTCTCTATGTTTGAAACCACTCCTATTAGAAAACAAAACTTAGAAAACCCCGCCAATGTTAGATGAATGCACGATACAATTTTGTAAGATTTTTAATTTTGACCTTTCACCTTCAACAATTTTTACACATTAATTCTCTATATTTAAGACAAAAAAAAATATTATTTCTATGTTTTGGAGAAATCAAGAGGGGTAAAATATTTTTAACTTTTTAAAAATAGATGTAGGTATGAATAAATTTTTTAATATAACAATGAATTTCGAAGTAAGCATTTTGGAAATATTAACACCCGTAATTGCAAATAACTTTGAATTTTAAAATGCCCTTTAAAATATTTTTTTATTTTTTTGCTTTCTGAATAATATTGTATTTTCTCCGAATACCGAGGAATTCCCGGGATTGCCTTAAATAAAATCCCGTTTTCCGGGAGCTGAAAATTAAAACCCTGGAAAAATTTTGAGTATTAATCCTATGCATCATTTAGTGTTCTATATTGAATATCATTCCATGAAAGAACGACCAAAAATTTCCTAAGGTCCACGGATTTTGTTAATATTTCTATTTTAAAAAACTAGCGGTTTCATTCACGGTTTTCATTTTTTGAAAAGTCAAAAAAATGTAAAAGGCGTGTAACTTTAAACACCAATATCTCCATAAGCTGAGAATGGATTTTAATGATTATATATAGATAAAAACATAATAATTTAAAAATAATTTTATCACTCAAAAATTCATTCATAATGCAAATATAAAAATTATAATGTTTACTAAAAATTGCAAGATAAATTGTTCTGGGACAAGATGGTTCTCTATTTTAATTTTTTTAGAAAATATTATAATAGATTTTTTAAAACAAAAATATATATTTTTTTACAATTTTGATGTATTTTATTTTTTGTAATTTTATTTATTTATTAGTTTTAGTCTATTGATACAATATTATCCTTACAGACATCAATGATAATTTAATATACATAATTAAATTAATTATTTAAACAAACTGTTTAAAAAAATTTTAAGTTCAAGATTTGATATACTTAAGTCTAATTCATTAGAATATTTATTGAATAATCTCATATTTTTTATTAAGGGTTCGTTCGAAGCATATGTTGTTCTATGAATATCTATATAAAAGATATAATTATTTTGCCTTAGAGGCCTGGGAGGTACATATAGTTTTACGGTATGAAGCAAATCAGGACAATCAATTAATCCACGAATTATAGCATATAGGAAAAATACAGAAGGAATTTTACGTCTTGTTTAAAAAGTTTTCATAGAAATCAAGGCACACTTATCAGGGTATGTAGAAATCGAAAATTGAGGGGGTTTACAAATGAAAAATTTTCAAATGAAAGAGCAAACTTTATAAATTTTACTTGAATTTTTTGAATTCTATTTATACGTAATTGAGTACAAGGGTTCTAGGTAAATGAAGCATATTCTACCTAGATCTCACAAAAGATTTAAATAGAACTTTTTTTTGTAATGATTAAAATTATTAGAATTATGGCATAAAAAGCTTAACTTTGAATAAGCTTTAGGTATAATATAATTTAAGTGATTATTAAATGATTATTTCCTATCAAATAATACCCCCAAAATCTAACATTTCATCCACGGATGATGATCATATTTGTTCTATCCCGATATTCTATATCGGGATTGAACACCTATGATCAGCCATAGAAAAATATTTGTTTAAATTAAAAGGTAAACCATTGCGGACTGACCAAGAAATCACCCTATATAAATTTTCCTGGAGATTAAAAACGTCATTGACGTTAGAAATTGTTTTAAAAAATTTTACATCAGCAGCATACATTAAATAATGAGACTTTATCAAACAAGGTAAACATCATTAATAAATAACAAAGGACCCTAAATACTACCCTGTGGAATACCAGAAGGAATAAATGATGTAAAACAAACACCATCAAGAGAAACTACGGATTGTCTATTTGACAAGTAATAACAAAACCAAGATAACATTCGGAAATAAACGCCCAGTTTATATAATATTAATAACAAAAGTTCATATGGTACTCGCTCAAATGCCTTAGCAAAGTTCGTGTAAATCGCATAAATCTCTAACCGGTCTTCAAGACTATCAACACAATACTTGATAAAAAAGCCAAATTAGTACAGTCATAAATCCGTGGTTAATTTGGAAATTGGTTTATAACATTATTTTTATCACCATATTTATAAATAGGCAAAATTTTAGCTAATTTCCACTTTTTAATAAAACAGCCATTGCTTAAAGACTTACTAAAAATAATTTTCAATGGTAGACATAATGAAGAAGAACTTTATTAGAGCTTTATTAAAAAAGCTGGTAAATCATCGTTATCATCCTTAAATGAATTAGAAAGTCTAACAATTTTATTTTTAATTAATATTAGTCTTTACATTTTTCAATTTTTTATTTGTGGTATAATACTTTCTTATCCCAGAATAATTACTAATTTACTGTGTAACATTTAAAATCAAAATGGTAGACAATTATTCAAAATGCATCTGAAAACTGCATTCTTATTATGAGTGCATCTTTAACAAAAGCGTTAGTTAAAGACACTTAAAGTTACATATTACTGAATGAGAAAAAACCAAAAAAAATAAAAACCAGAAATGTTATAAAAAATTAATTTTATTTATTTATTTAATAGCCAATTAAAATTACAATTTATTACAGGCTATCATACATAATATTCTTAAAGCTTTTTACAATAAAATGTTTTTCATAATCATTCAATAATTAAGTGTTATTATTTAACTAAGTTTAAAATACTCCTCATAATGCAGATTGGATTTACTGAGAAGTCAATATATGGATAAAAACTTTTGAATTGATTGCATATACGTCTCATGGGATTACAAATTCAGTCTTACGAAGTAGGAACTCGGAGTTAATTGAACAGTTCACTAAATTAATTACAAATGAAATATTCATATCTTTTCTTCTACTTTCAAGAGTAGGGAGACCAATAAGCTGTAGTCGACTTTCATATGATGGTAAATTAATACTAGAATTCCATGGAAGTTTACGAAGACAAAATAAGAGAAATTGTTTCTGAACCGATTCAATTTTCTTTATATGAACTCCTTTTGCTTTATTAACGATTTGCGAAACGTGGGAATGAAAGGATAGTTTACCATCAAGCAGCACACCCAGATTAAGATATTCATCGGCTAGATCAAGTTGATATTCATTTATTGTGTATCTACAGAGTACTGGACTTCTTCTGTAGAACATCATGTGTTTACACCTTTTTAAATTCAGATCCATTAGATTCATCATATACCAATCATAAAGATTGTCTAGATCTGATTGGAGAAAGGAACATTGATAGGAATAGTTAAAGCTATGGAAAAGCATACATTAATATTCTAGAATTTTTAATGCAAGCTGGTAAATCATTTATAAATATTAGGAATAATAGGGGGCCGAGATGACTACCTTGCGGAACACCAGATAAAACAGGAATTGTTTTCGACGTACATTCTCTAAATAATACACATTGGTTTCTATTTTTAAGATATGCAGAAATCCATTTGAGGAAAACAGAAGAAAGTCCGCGTTTATCCAATTTGAACAATAGGAGATCGTGATTTACTTTATCGAAATCTTTACTGAAATCTGTATATATTGTGTCTGTCTGCAAACCGGAATCAAATGCAGTTATACCTGAGGTTGTGAACTCCAAAAGATTAGTTGTAGTGGAACATTCTTTTTTAAATCCATGCTGAAATGGCGAAAGATAACAAACAACTTGATGCGATAGGATTTCAGTAACTATCTTTTCGAAGAGGTTTGGAATAACACTTAATTTAGCAATACCTCTATAATTGGAAATGTTGGATCTGCTTCCGGATTTAAACAAAGGTATACTATAGGATTTCCTCCAAACTTCGGGAATATATCCACTAAATATTGATATGATATGATATGATATGATATGATATGATATGATATTATATGATATGTTGAATAAGTAGGTTATTGGAGATATAAGAGAATGCAAACATTTCATAAGAACACAACTTGGAACACCGTCAGGTCTACATTTATCAGAATATTTTAGATTATGTATAGCTGTCAGTACCATCGATTTATCTAATGTTGGACAATTTATTAGGGTTGCATCAGGAATTTGATATGGATAATTGGAAAGTTGATGTATTTCTTTATCAGAATATTCAAATATCTGCATTATTTGAGGATTTTTTATCTCCAAATTTCATCATGGACGGATATCCAGAGACTCGATGCTTAGAATTTACGAACTGGCAAAAATATTTTGGAATATTTTTAAAGTTTCTTTTCACCTTAAAAAGATAATTATTATAACATTGGATATTTTCTGAATTATAAACTGAGCTTGATATGGAGTATCTCATATAATCAATAGATAAACCGGACTTCTTGTATTTTCTATAATATTTGTTTTAAAATTTTTCAAGCCATTGAGCTGCTTTGTATTCCATGCGCAATTCTTTTCTCTTCATTGGGATTGATTTCTTAAAACATTTAAATAAGCCATCATAGAATTTATTCAAAATGATGTCAATATTACGAGGGCATACTTTATTGCAAGGAATATATTCAAACCAATCATCAGAACAAAGTAGGTGATTTAAATTCGAATAATCAGCTTTGCTAAAATCAAAACCCATCTCACTTACTTTGGATTGTAATGATAGCTTTGTTTCGATGTATAAGCTTATTTCAAGAGTGGGCATCTTCAGGTGTTAATAATGGATTAATTCGAAGAATATTAAATTCTTCGGGTTGATCAACAAATACGAGATCAAATAATTTTCCAAGCTTGTTTACTATGTTATTTGTTTTGAAGAGTCCTAAATCAGCAATACCATTCAGCAATTCAGTAGATGTTTCCGATCTTATTGATGGGCTTAAAAAGTATGGATCAGGAGTTTCACACCATTTAATGTTTGGAATGTTAAAATGACCAAGAACAATTATGGAGTCAACAGGTTTGGATTGATTAGCTACAAGTTTTATCGCGTTTGCATGTTGTTCACAAATTTTAATTTTTTGAATCAGGAGGAATATAAGAGCAAGTTATAAAAATTGTTCTAAATTTGGCTTTAACACATACACATAAATTTGTTTTTAACACATACGGCGATAAATTCAATATTTTGATCATTGTTAAGAATTATTTCTTCCGATGGAGAAAGAGTTGATACAGAAATCAAAACTCCCCCACCTTCTTTATCCACTCTGTCACGTCTATAAATTTTAAATTTACTGCACATTATTTCAAAATTATGAATTTCTTTATCAGATTTATTTCGGAGCCACGTTTCAGTGAGTACAATGATATTATGCTCAATATCAAAGCTCTCTAAATAAATTGATATTAACTTTGTATTCATACCTCTAACATTTTGGTATGCAATTGAGATAGCTGAGGAGTTATTATAATTTTTTGGACAAATATTAATATTTAATGGATTATTTAATTCAACTAGTTTTTTGGATTTGGATCGGAAGCCCTTGGAAGAATTACGTTATTGTCATCACGATAAATAAATTGTCGAACAATTGTATTTTTTGGCCAAAATTGTTGATTAACAAGACGATCAAAAATACTTTCTGGGACAATTATCTTAAATGAAGCTCCATTGCATTTGAAGCATGATGATTTGGAATAAAATTATTTGAATTAGGAGTTATAACATGAGCATGACTACTACTTGGATTTGCGGTTGGTAACGGAATTGAATCATTAGTAATAACCCTCATATTTTTAGGAATGCAAGGGGATGTTGATGATGACTTAGTAGTTCGTTTTCGTTTTGGTTTCGGAGAGGCAGCAAAACTATCTAAATTTGTGAATTTGGAAAAAAGTTCACCGTATTTCGATAGTTTTCCTTGAAGAGAAGAAAAGTCTTTTTTAATTCCATCGAACTAGGCTTTATAGCTTTTGAAGAAATTCTAAAATTCAATACCAATTACTCTGCAATTTGGACAAGTCCACTGCAAGTTTTTGGCATTGTCGTATAATGCATCAGCATCACGAGCTTTGAGGCCACTACTTTTTAAGTGATAATTTCCCAAACACAACCAACAGGAAACCTTGCGTTCTTCTCCGTAAATACAATGTTTTTATTCATACAGTCCATATTAAACTATTATTAGGGACACACACCAATACAAATATTATCTAGGATTAAATCTAGTAATATGTAATTGAATAGCAACAAGTAGATGACGCTTAACAGTAATTGTAGCAAATACACATACCAAGTTCAGATGGTAGTTAAAGTATGATGAACAGGTGTTACACAGTTGTAAATATGAAGAAACTATATTTTGTTGACCACAAAAATAAAAAATTTCTTTGTTTATATTTTTCACAACATTTTTCTATCACACAAGTTATTTTTATTGTTTTATTCGCTGATGTATATACAATTTGATTCACTATTAATATTTGATTCACTCTTAATATAGATAAAAACTAATAATTCTATGATTTTATGCAGAGCGGTTTAAAAAGCACGTCCGACCAAACACAGTAGGGAAGTTAAGTGAAATTTATTAAAAATGCATTGTAAAGCTGCAATCATTTTTAAACATTACATTTTACCCTTGAGTTATTGCCTTTAAAGAGGCTTTCATTAGAGACATGAGCCAATAAATTCAGTCTATATCGTAAAGACATATAAACGTTAAAAACGTTTAATTTATTCAAATTTAAATCGTAAATAAAGAATATTTCTAAACTGAAAAAATAACAATGAGAAAGACTAAATGGCTCTATAGGTTAGCTATATACTTACCAAATTTTAACAAACTCTGAAGCCATTTATTATAAATAAATATTTGTTATTTGGAAAAAAATACGAAAGGCTAACAATTGAATTAGTTTTTCTCATTATATTCTCGGAAGCAAATTTATGGAGTCATTTAAGCATTTTGTTATTAAAATTTATCTTTGATATTAAAACATTTTAAAAATGTTTGCAGATTTTTTAGGATTGTTTTAAATTCCTTTCAATATTATTTGCATAAATTTTCATCAATATAAACATTATTTTCTGAAATATTTACTGTAACACTTCACATTTGTCTAGAACATTTCTTGTTCTTGTTAATAAATAATTTTTAATTAAAAATTACTTTAAAATGGACAGACAGTAGTTAAGCTGCGAATTTTGTATACGACGAATCTTTATCAATAAATGGAATAAAAAGAGATATTTCCTCAAAGCACATAATTTTTCACCGAAGAAAGCGAAAAAGTTTTCTATCACTTCAGAGCTCACAGTGGATTTTTTTTTTCTCTTCAGAGATCACAGTGGATTTTCCGTCCCTTCGGGGACAACAGCTGCGAATTTTGTATACGTCGAATCTTTATCAATAAATGGAATAAAAAGAGGTATTTCCTCAAAGCACATAATTTTTCACCGAAGAAAGCGAAAATTTTTTCTATCACTTCAGAGGTCACAGTGGATTTTTCTTTGCCTTCAGAGCTCACAGTGTATTTTCTGTCCGTTCGGAGATAACAGCGGATAACAAAGTTCCAGAGGAGTATGAAGATTTAATGAACGAGAATGAAGATCTTCTGCTCCAGTTGGATATAGATTTAAAATTATTTTCAATGTAATATATAAACAAATAAAATTAAATAAATTCTGTTTTAATTAAAAATCTCTTTATTAAACAAAATTATTTTATCGTACTCCTTTTTGTGTATTTTTCAATTAAATATACATTAGACCACCCATGAAAAGTATGGAATTTACAAAAGTTTTGAGTTTGCTTGCTTCTGGTAAATGGGGCTAAAAAAATAACATGGGTGTAAAAATTGGGTCGAACGGTCGTAAACCGTTCTTAAAAAGTCTTAAAGATCTTAAAAGTAATTACTATGTTTATTACGCTATAACATTTTACAAAAAAGCCATGAGCTTTTTTATTAAAAATAAGAAGCTGGAACTTTTGACATATAATTTTGTTTGTTGTGATTTTATAAGCAATGAAAACAAAAAAATTATACATGGACTTTTTTAGTTTGTACCTAGCCTGTTACAACGTTTTTTATTATTTTGTAGAATAAGATTTTTACTTTTTATACCACATATGCTTACTTAATTGACAGCATTGTTTAACCCAATAAAAATATAAAAATCTCACTGCAATTTTCCAAAATTCCCTGCTACACTGTACTTTTAGCCTTAGTTATGTTCAAATATTGCTAGCCCATTTGCAGATTGGCGACCCTTGTAAACAATAGTCCAGATTTTATTTACTTGCGTTAAATAGGGATCTTCCTTGTTTAAAAATTGTACAAACCTTTGCGGAAGATAAATCCGTTTATTGTTTTCTAAATATGCGACAACCATTGATACATATTGTGTTTCTTTCCACTCAAATTTTAAAATTTTGAATGGCTGGTGTAAAGGAATATCATCAATTTTTGTATATTCCGGCTTTATACCCAGAGCCAATTTAATAATTTGTTCATACATCTGAAAAATAAAAATAAGAAATTTATAAATACATAAACACTAACGCATTATCTAATGGTGATAGCTTACCATTCTGTTAACTATACCTTAAAGTAATCCTAAGATCAATGATAAAATATATTCTGATACGTCTTTTTATGCCAATTAAAAAAATATATATTTCTCTTTTATATTTCAAATTAACAAAATCTTAATTTAGGTTTCATATGCAAATATTGATTTATATACTAATTTTAAAACACATGAAAACAGTAATAAAAAATACTCTATCTTAATTTTTTATTAGAATATTCAGAATTGATCATGACCATACCTAACAAAATCAAACATATCTTCATTAATGTCAAAAAAAACTTACACAAGGTTATTTTCTCTATATGAAGAAAAACAATTTTCAAGTTTATTTTTCCACTTACACTTACTTACTGTACAAAAACAAAAATAATCATATAAAAATAATTTTTTTCCTTGTTAAATTATACAAAAGAAAACAGTATAAAAATAAATTCAATTTCACAAAAAACAAATTTCTTTTAAAATTCCTCTTCGTTGAAAACAAAAACAACGATTACCTTTCCACTTCCATACTACTCACGGAATATTAATTTTTTGGAAATTTGGATTAATTTTTAGTATGAAGTTCATAAAATAAATTTTTAATACGTTTCGATTAGATGCGAAACTTATATGAAATTTATATCATTGGAAAGCTTACGACTATATCTTACGCTTAAACTAATTAAATTATTGTGATATCAAAAGCGAATTTAACATAAATCTTCTTTGTCAACATTTAATCAGACATCCCCTTTTGGTATTCGTAAAAAAATTTTGTTTGAGAATAATTTTTATCTGGATACCAAATTAAAATTATTTACACTGATAAATAACAGTTATTGATTTTTAGACGGAATTTACCACAATGGAGGTAGCGAAGCACATTACAAAATTAACGATTTTCGAAATTTCTTATTTGTAACGTCGGTTTATTTAAATTTAGCTTAAAACTTTTATTATTTATTTGTTGTTTTCAAAAAAAAATCTTAAAACTAAATTGTTTTTTAAACAAATTTAAAGGGTCAAAATCAGAGGTAAATATGTAAAATACAAAAAATTAGAAAAATTTACCATTCTATAAAATATCGTTTTAAATTGAATTAAATTCTTAATTTATGGTATATATTGCGCCATATATATATTAATAATTACAAAAAATCATATTATGTTTGCCAATCGTATTATGGTTGCATAAAATTAATAACATTTGAGTAAAACCGTTTAAATCATTAAATTCCACAAAGTCTTCTCGGAAATATTTATATTTAAAGTTCCACGCTTGTAGGATTTTTTTAGGTTTTCTACGAAATGAAGATGCAAAATAAATAAAATTTGTAATTTTTCAAAACTGAAAACGGAAATTGATAAAGAGATCCACAACTATTTGTGTAATAAATTTTATGGAAATCGAAAGACATTCCTTAAGTTTAAGTGTCTTTCTTTCATGGAATTGTTGATATGAATAAAATTGTTATTTCATCGATAAATTCTTTATTTTTTTTTTTTTTTTTGTAAATTCTAGCCGGTGTTGAATCGAATAAAAAAAAGTGATAGTGGGAAAGATCACTATAATAGTGCTGTGAAAATTGGTTTAGAAATACACGCAGAATCTCCGATTATATTATTACCAGTATCGTATAATAGTAATCATTTATTAATTGCTGATCTTGGAAAATTTACTTTAATAAATGGTTTTCATTATGCAAAAGATTTAAGTACCATAAATGAAATGGAATCAATTGCTTCCAATGAAATTGTTGATGTAATGAACATCGACTTAGTTAATATAAATGTCCTCACAGGAGAGCGTGAAAATAATAATCAAAAAGCTTCCAATACTAAAAAACAATCTAATATTCTTCATATTAGCAATTTCAGTATTGTAAAGCTAGGTAATGCGATATGTAAAGAGAAGTGTCATTTAAAGTTACAAGTAATGAGAAATACTGAATCAGATATAAGTCATAATATTCCTGACATAAAAGTTAAAGGGACTCTGTCAGAGCTTCACGGCCATATTAACTTGCAACAATACAAACTTATTCGAGGATTTCTTAATTACAATTTAGCAGAGATTATAGATGATGTATACTACAACTTTCAGGTTAATGTAAGCGAATCTATCGATAAACTTTGTTCTATGACAAAAGTAAACGAAGACCACAGTTTCCAATCCAATTGGAATACTTTGTCAATGAATTTTCTTTTGGAAAATGTGATTATATCTCTGTCAGAATCAGTGGAACACAACGATAATTCGAAATGTACATTAGCCTGTATTAAATTTATCAAATCAACTTTACAAATTGACTCATTTAGCGATGGTTCACAAGATATTGATTTAATATCAAGCGAAATTCTTATTATGGATGCTAGAGAACATTTTGAAGGTTCCAGTTCCAAGAATATATTCAAATACATTTTAAAGCCGTCGGTTGAAGGTTCATTAAAAAATTTAGTACAAGCTGAAATTCACAGCCGCAAACGAAATGATACATCAAAATACACAATACTTTTAAATAATATGAGAATAATGGCAATTTTGGATTATTTGGAAAAACTAAATAACTTCTTGAAGGAAAATCCGTATATGTTTTCGGAAATACGTCAAACTTTAAAACAGCATAAAATTAAGAATATTTCAACTCATCAAGACTCTATTAGAACATCAATTGCTTTAGATGAAAATTCTAAGTATGAGTTTGTTTTGAACATTACTAATTCCGAAATAGTGTTTGTGGAAAATAATGACCAAATTGATACAAACGCTATAATATTGAAAAGCACAACAGTTTTCTCATATAAACCAAGTAACCCTATTGTTCCCATTTCAATAGATATTAATCACCTCGAAATATTCTCTTGTATTTTGGGATCCGAAGGAGAAAGTTCTCAGTCAATTATTGATCCATTTACACTAAATATGGAGCTACGTAATAACTGCTTTCAGATTCAGATTCAAAATAAAGTATTTTTGCGTATTTCTTATACCGATGCTATGATGTTTTCTCGAATTATGCAGAGTATACCAAAACAGACTAACAAGCATGTGTTAAAACGTTCAACTCCAAGATATGAATTCGAAAAAATAGCACCGTTAGTAGCAATGGGATTTAAACAAGCTGAATGCTGGCATGCAATGGAATTGAATAATTTTAATATTAATGAAGCTGCCATTTGGTTATCGCAACATAAGTATAAGAATTCCAATTTTGCACTTGAATTAAATTGCATCTCATTGAACGCAAGTTCGATATCAGTGTGCATAATAGATGATTGTTTAGATGCAGACGTACCACTTCTGGAAGTTTCATTCTCGCAACTTATAGTTAGACAAAAGATCCAAGTAGAAGATGAAAAAAATAATAAATATTTTGAAGGTGAAATTGATGCTGTAATAGTTAGTGATTATTACAATCGTCGTTTGAGCGGTTGGGAACCTATTATAGAGCCTTGGCAATGTACATGTCTTTGGAAGTATTCAAAATACAAAATAGCTAATACAAAAAGTTTGTTTTTACAAGGAAATAGCAAACAGGTTTTAAAATTCAATATAACATCTACACTTTTAGAGTTATGTGATTTGGTCCACAGAAATTGGACTGAGGATTATCTGAAGCGTTCTGAATATAAAAATGACAGCATATCATGTACAAATAGTAACATTCGGGGAAGACTTCCTTTTGTGCCGTTTGCATTAAAAAATTTAACTGGGGAACCACTTATATTTAAAATTTTCTTTTCACACGCTGGCGGTATAACACGTACAGAAGTAACACAACAAGATCTAATGTGCAACTGGATATCTGCTCAACACAATGAAACAGTTCCCTTCGATTTTGGTCCACAAAGTAAACTTAGACATTTGGATTCGCATAAACTAAATATGCATCAGATACTCATTCAAATTCACGGTTGGACATTAATTGGTCCCATTTCTATTGATAAAGTTGGAACATTTTTTCGTTATGCTAATCAAGATATGCACTACCGTAAAAAAACTCGTATTGTTTTTGAAATATCAATGGTGGGTTCGGCACAAAAGTTAATTGTAGTTCGTTCAGCCTTAAACACAATTAACAACACAATGAGAACTTTTATTGTGCGTATGAAAACGAAAACTGATAAAGAATCGATGCTGATGATATTAAATCCGTTAGAAAAGTTAACAATACCATTACGGTATGTTGATTCTTCTATTTATTTAAAACCATATTCTATGGTAGAAAACAATGACACTAATGCGAGTACAGTAGAAAAAAATATTTCAACAACTGTCTATGAATCTCAAATAGATGAAATCGGCTTCTGTACACGATCCATTCAATGGACAAACTGTATTACTAATGATGGTATCCAGGACATTCATTCGTGTTTTTCACCAAACAAAACACCGTTTCATGTATTGACAGAAATTAAAAAGGATAAATATCCTGTAAGAGATACAGTACCTATGCCAGGTCACACAATAACAATCATACCTCCACTTAAGTTGAAAAACTTATTGTGCTGTGATTTGCTATTTAAAATTATGGGTCATACCCAGGGTAGATTAAGTGCTTCTGAAGAAGTTGAAATTTATTCAATTGACATTAATGAGTCTTTTTGTCTCAGTATAACATTAGATAACTATAAACTATCTGGCCACCTTAAAATTCCAATGGGCCATACTGGTATTGTAGAGCCAAAATTAAAACTGATTGATGTTCTTAATAGAGAGCTGTTTTTACGTATATCTATACAATCGTTTCCAGGGAAAGGAATGGAAATATTTATCGGAGCTCCAATTTGGATTATAAACAAAACTGGACTTCCGCTCATCTTTAGACAAGAAGGTACGAATTTAATAGCATCTGGACAATTTGACGAACACGAACATGCCAGGGAGGTGTCACCCCTCCTGTTTTCATTTTCTGATCAGGAAGGATCTCCGCTACTAGAATTTCGTCTGGGCAAAAGTTTTGGAAATAACAACCACGTAAGTAAAATGAAATATATTAGCATACCAAATGAATTTTTAATAATTTCATGACGACTGTAACCAAAATTGTCTATAGATTAAATGCAAAACCCTATTCGGATTTCGGATTTATTGATATCTGGTGCACATACCCTATGGAGCTATCATAATATCTTCATTTTTATTATTACACTATGCGACAGTTAAAATCGGGATGGGATGAAACTAACGGGAAATGTTATATCGGTAAAAAAAAGAAGTTATACGTTTCCCGGCGTTTCGCTGGGTCACGTCTAGGAATCGAGATATATCGATTTGAAGTTAGTAACTATCATATAGGGGAAATTGTGACCTTTGGTGGTCTTTTTTTTTTACATAACTCGAGAACCACCAGTCCGATTTTGCTGAAACAAATTTTAAAAAATTAGGAATTACATTTCCTTTAATCTGTTCATATAACCTTTCGCTACATAAGCAACAGTTTGGCAGTTATAAATAAATGTATGAAAAAAAAACTATTTTTTGCCTAAAAAATTGAATTTTTTTATTTTTAATTCATAAAAAATCCAAAACGGTAAAAAAAGTGTCAAGTCCTATTACTTTCACGTAAAGTCACATAACCTTTAAACAAAATGAGACATAGATCATGAAAATCGATGGACGTGTTTCGCTTTTATTCACAATTAAGTGAAGGTATCTCATTTTGACAAGAATATTGATTTTATGTTTCAATGAATTTGGATAATATTTATTATATATTATTTATTATAATTATTAACACGTAAAATTAAAAATTATTACAGGTAATTATTAGGTTATTACATAGATACATAGGTTATAAAAATCGATGAACGCAAAACTTATTTTCGTTTGTTTGCGCCCTTTACTTTCTTGCGTGGTGGTTCGCCCACTTGTTCAGAGTCTGTATCGGATGAGGATCTGTCTTCATCTGGAAAAAATCAATTGTTTTTAATCAGTCAGCTAACTTCATTTTTGTGACTTACCCTCGGAGGAAACTCCCATTGTATATTCTTCTTCTTCATCTTCATTGTCGGTTTCTGGTGTTGGTTTATAGGTGAAATCCGATTGATCTATTGTTTCAATAGAAAAAGAAGTTTCTCTGTCAGGACTTGGAAGCGGTGGAATTGGTATTTCATCCGAATGCGGTAGAGGTATTTGTGCACTTTTAACAGATATGTAAACTCTTCGTTTAAGGCCTTTACGATTTACTCCACATATTTTGTTTGCGCAAGCGTAACAGTTGTCGGAATTGTGCTCTCCTGGATCAGTCCAAATCATTGGTACACCAAAACGAAGTGAACTGCGTTTCCCTTGGATCCACATGTTAAGACCATTGTAGCACGTTTTACAAATTTTGTCTGGGACCCACGAAACGCCGCGAATTATTTCGCAATAAAAATAAAGTTTAAAAGCTCTTTTGCCACAAACGTAACAAAATTAATTGATATTTTCTGGACAATTTGCACTCATTTCGGTTTTATACTTTTATTACTTTTTCGTCACTTTAAAAAAACCGTACTTTACGCGTTCGGAGACACTTGTTGAATGACAAAAATCGATCAGTGAACACCTATAAATACTACGTAAGTTTCAATATTTTACTGAGAGGTACTTATGAATTCGCGCATCTTTTAAGGGTGATTATAAACCTGATTCGTGTGCGTTTTAAATTTTTCGAAACGTTCTAAAACATGACCACTAATAAATGTGGGTGCAATTTGTGTAAAAAAATCATGCAGGTAGCCAACGGAAAAAACCCAAATAATTAAAAAAGTGCACTTTCCTTTTAATTGTCCACGCATATTTATGACCGTTTTTTGTTTGTTACCGCTACCATAAAAATCAAATAACCTTTTGTTTATTACTTTTTTTTAATTCTGACAATCATAAAAAAAGTCATCAATGTTTTTTCCAAGGAATTTTGAGCATATCTCGAGCAAATTTTTGAAATTCATACCTTCACTTAATTGTGAATAAAAGCGAAACGCGTCCATCGATTTTCATGATCTACGTCTCATTTTGTTTAAAGGTCATGTGACTTTACGTGATAGTAATAAGACTTGACACTTTTTTTTACCGTTTTGGATTTTTTATGAATTAAAAATAAAAAAATTCAATTTTTTAGGCAAAAAATAGTTTTTTTTTCATACATTTATTTATAACTGCGAAACTGTTGCTATGTAGTGAAACGTTGTATGAACAAAATCGGACTGGTGGTTCTCGAGTTATGTAAAAAAAAAGACCACCAAAGGTCACAATTTCCCCTATATGATAGTTACTAACTTCAAATCGATATATCTCGATTCCTAGACGTGACCCAGCGAAACGCCTTTTTTACCGATATAACTTTCCCCGGTAGTTTGAACCCTTCCCGATCACTGACCCCTACCATTTGTCGCACAGTGTTATTATTATTTTCTATTTCAAAAAACTCGCTGTTTTATTCACTATTTTCAATTTTTTAAAGTAAAAAATATTAAAGTGAACGGAATTTAATGATTTAAATTACATATAGAAGATTTATATATCGCCTTTAAACGCAATAATTTAAAAATAATATTATCCCTCAAGAATACATTCATAATGCAAATGCAAATTTAGGATGTAGTTTAGAAAAATTTCTACCATATTAGTTTGATATTATAAAAATTATAATGTTTACTAAAAATTTACAAAAATTGCAAATTTTTAAAATTTTTTAGAAAATATTCCAACAGTTTTTTTCATAAAAGAATATTTTTTTATATAGTTTTTGTGTGTTTTTATTTTTTTATGAATTTATTTTATAAATGATTTTACTCGTCACATTTCTTAATTTGTAATTTGTGGTATAATATCTTCCTGTCCCACAATAATTACTAATGTCTTCAATACTGCGCAAAATATTTAAAATTAAGAGTGTAGATAATTATTAAAAATGTATCTGAAAAGGGCATTCCTTTTGTAATTGCATCTTTAACCAAAACGTTATTTTGAATTATACAATATCATAAATCTGTAACTTTTAATCGGCTAGTCGGATTTACATAAAATTGTGTGTGCAATTGCAAGATTAGAAGGGAGATCCGCATACCCCTCAGGAGCTATGGGAGTTCAAAGTAGGGTACCTCAGACATAGAACATTTTTAAACTTTTGCCAATTTTTTGTTTCTTATCCGATTTCAAATATTTTTACCTATGCCTTTACAAAGTTCAAAAATAAACGATTTTGAATTTGAATATTGCAAAAATTATAATTTTTTATGCCCTACACCACCATAGGTAGTTGGGGTATTATGCGTTTGTGCTGATGTTTGTAACGCATAGAAAAAGTTATCCAATACCCACCTTAAAGTATACCAATAGACTCAGAATCACTGTTTAAATCGATCTAATGATGTCCGTCCTCCTGGATGTCCATGTAAACCTAGTGCACAAAGTACAGGTCGCAATTTTAAAGATAATTCAATGAAATTTGGCACGTGGGATTTTTTTATGATACGAAGACGAAGCCTATTGAACCTGGTTGTGATGGATACACTATTTCACCTAGCCCCCATACAAATGTCACCCCCGGAATAGAGTTAAAACACTCAAAAATGCCTTCAAAATTACAATATTTTAATGAAATTCAGTGCAGAGAAGTTCTTTACAAGTATCAATCTTTGTACCAAATTTTATGAAGATCGGTCTACAATTGACCATAGCTCCCATATAAACCCCTCTTCCGAACATCACTTTAACGTGCATAAATCATATACGAATGTTAGTATCAAGTTAATTATTCTGAGCATGATAGCTCAAGTTTTTGTGTTATTTAGAGCAATTCAAGTCTCAAGATATATTTGGACATAATTTAAAGCTTAGGTTAAAAAGCTAATATCCTTCCGGTTGGTTATTTGCTGGTGCATTATGTATGATTGCAAAGATTTTCAAGTATATAATTTAATTTACAGTCATGGTAGTATATGGGTTATACGTTCCCAAATTTCAATTAGTGTAGTTTTGATACTAAATATGTTGAGATATGTTTTCCGCAATAACTAAATCATTTTATGCTCCAAATAGATTAGTGTTTACCTAAATTTAACAAACGTTGGATTTATTATGAGCCTTTATCAACTCAAAATACTGAAGACTTGAAGGACCTTTAATATCTTTTAAATATGTATGCAGATACAACAGATTATTTTATAGAAAATAAGTAGTATAAGTTTAAAATATTAGAAAAATTGTCTACATAAATTTAATGTAAATAAGTAATAAAAAATCGTATTAGAAATAGAATATTTATTAAGGAAGATGATAAATACCAAAAATAATAATATTAATTGTTAAAATAGATATTTTTTGTTTGTTTTTTTTTTTTTATTTTAAATACATTAATAGAAATATATGAATGCTTAGAAAAAGATGTACTTAAATTTGTGAAATGTGGCAACCTTATTAAAAATAAAAAATATTTATTAATTATTTTTATAAAAATATTTTGCGTATAGATATTAGTAAAAGTATACAGAAATATTCATAATTTTCTAAGTAATTATTCACGTAAAACTAAAGGCAAAAGTTGCAAGTTTGTAAAAATATAGTCATATATACAATAAATTGGATATATAAAAGCTTAAAGGCACATATTTCTGAAATGAGGCATGATATTGACTTGAATCTTTTTGCAAAAGATCGAGAAAGATTATACGTGCTAGAGGATAAGCTTAATTTGGAATACATATTTTTAAAATTTCTTTCGCTATTTAGAAATAAACCAAACAAAAGGATTTTGGGTTTTTGGAGAAAATACAAATTTTTTAATTGTAATAAGATATTTGTTTATAAAGATATCTTAATGAACTTTGCAAGAAATGTGAATCTTATTAATATAAATAAAAGCGCATTAACAAAATTTCAATCAAGGATTTCTGAGTTCCCAAAAAAACTAATGAAAATTCCCAAAAATGGGATTTTTTACATTTTTGGCTATAGAATCCCGTAGATTTTGATTTAAAACTTTTAACAACATATTGAAGATTCTTAAAATATATTCCGCTTGTCGATTCGTGCTTTGGGATTTGAGAAAATATGGTCTATAATCAAAACTTTCATATAAAATGGGTCGAATTCGGGAGGGTGTGTACCTTGACCAATTGAGTTATTGGGCTTGTTTTTTATCTTAAAGTCATCTTTGTGAAGTTACCTTTCTGAAAAGTGCAAAATTATTATATGTTGCTAAAGAAAATTTAATTTTAGATAAAGAAGAGTGTAGATACTTTTTCGGCTAAAAAAACACAAAAAGTCGTCATTTTTGCAATTTTCAAATTCAAAATCGTTTATTTTTGGACTCGGTAAAGATATCGACTTCAAATTTTTTTTATTCAATAGATAATTTTGTTCTTTAACTAGTTGAGAAAAAAACTAATAAAATCGGTCGGAAATACTAGGATATATATGAACAAAACTGGACCAAGAACATGCAAAATTATGGTGCTTAAAAATTCAAACGCAAATAACTCGAAAACTATAAGAGATAAATAGGACATGTATGCATGTTTTTTATAGGTCTTATCAGGGCCTACAACAATATATAAATTTGAAATCGGATGAGAAACAAAAATTTGGCAAGTGATTAAAAATTTTTTATGTCAGCGATACCTAACTTTGTGCCCCCTTAGCTCCGCCCCTGAGGGGTTTGTTGTGCCCCCCTTCCGAACATTGTACGCTGCTCTGCTACGCCTATACCAAATTTCATGAAAATCCAACCGCCGATGAGAAGTTAGCTTAAATACTTATTACTATTTGCACCGTTTGATATCATTTATTTGACATTTGATCTTTTGATAGACAAAAACGCTGAAAATATGCACTTTCGTTTTCACTAAAATAACTTTTTTTGGCAATTTATCCCTTGACCATTTAAATTTATTGATTTATAGAAGTGATTATGAAGTGAATTATTTTAATTCCAGAAGTGTTCTTAGAAATTCATTCCGCCCAACTTTAAAAATTTCCACTTTTACATATCCCACTGAATTATACGGTAGTTTTTCAGGATAAAATTACACAATTAATCCTAAAATGAGCTAAATAAAATAAAATTAACATTAAAAAACGTTCAGATTGCTGCATAACAAACACTCTATGATTCTCAAAATAGATTTAAGTATATCAACTGCCAATCGTTTTCACCTTTTTTTTTGCAGAAAAGATGCAAATGGTCAAGAAATAAACTGCCAAAAATGTGATTTTAGTGGAAAAAGTGGACTGACCTTATAAATTTGACTCATTGGAAAGTGCGTTTAGCGTTTTTGTTTATAAAAAGATGAAATATCAAATAAATGATGCCAAACGTATTTTAGCGAACAGGACCCACCAAATACCCCTTGAACTTTTTAATACACGGAGCAAACAAAAATAACCGTATAGGTTTGCCGCGAACCTTATGTTTCAAAATTAAAAAGTGAGGTTATGAGACAAAATCGCAAATTATTCCAACGTGGATAAAAACTCAGCACTAATTTTTGTTTGGGTCAAAAGTATAGATAATCATCTTTAATTGGACATCATAAGTTTTTCCGTAGCGTTTCAAAAATGACAAATAGCACTTGGGACTGTGACTTTGTGAACTTATATCGATAAGATATAGTTTATATAAAAAAATATCTTAAAAGCAAATAAAGAAAAAACTTACTGCCAAAGTATCCTTAAAAACTGTATAAGAATTTAGTTCAATATATCAACCAAGATGCATAAAAATATAAAAAATCTACTGTCCAAAGATTTACTATATTATTACGACTATGAAAGTTTTAGAAAAGATTTAGATTTACAGCTTCAGTGATTACAAATATACCGAACTACTGAGCCATATTGTTAAAAAAATGCAAATTTAAAATAAGTACAGACTATGCAAAAACATTAAACCTTTTTTGGTTATATTAATTACAAAATATATAAATTTTAATAAAAGTAAAATAAACGTATATTACCTGTTCCAAATTTTTTATATAATTAGTATAGAAGGTCCTTCTGTAACACTATCTCTGAAAAAGTACAAATATTGAGTTCTTTTCAGTTTTTGTTTAATATTTTGAATCGAATATTATTTAGGAAATTTTGCTGTTAATTTATTTACATAAATATATCAACTAAAAATTTATTGTTTTATTTTTCATTTTAATGGTACGTCTTGAAATATTTTTATTTAAAGATTTCAGAAGGATAAAATATCGAAGCCCTTTCGGAGTTAAAAATGCTCTCTTTTGGGTATCTATCACAGAAACGTCTGCACTTAAAAAACTTTTTCCGTACATTTTATTTGATTTCGCTGCAAAAGCAATAAAATTAAAATGTTCATGGATGAAATATAATTTATAAATGTTGTGCAATAATGACAAACATTTTGAAAAAAAAAAAAATTAAAAATACGCGAAAAAAGTGAAATTTTCTTCATTACCCCATACACCATAATACCTCACTTGCCCTTGCTATAGTAAAGGTCGAAAAACTTTAAATACTGGAGGTGTTTATAATTATAAACCTGCTACCGAAATTGATATTCCTCCATTACATAACATTGAATTTATTGGTGTTAAAATAAATATAATTTATATAATTTATAATTTAATTTATAATTTATATAATTTAATAACAAAAGATAATTTATCATCAATAATTCTAAGCTATAAAAGCTATTATTAAATTTTCAAATACTAATAAATCTATTTTCGTCTTTGGAGACTTTAATTTACCATTTCTTACATCGTATACTTCTCCAGATTCATACTGCTTTTTTCCTACCAATATAAATAATTTTATCGTAGAATTTTTTAATAATTTATCAGATATGTGTCTTTTGAAATAAATGGTGTCTACAATGATCGTAATAGATTACTTCATTTGGTATTGGTTAAAGAGCCAAATAAATCTTCATTAAACCGTCATAAACCTATCACAAGACCTGAAGACCGCCACCATTTAACAAATGAAGTAAATTATAACTTTAAATTTGCAGTGAAATTAAAGTTAAATAAAAAAAATTACTTAAGAAAATACTGTTTTAAGAAGAAAAATTTGAACGACCTAAATTTTATGTTAGCCAGCACTAATTGGCTTGAAGTTTTAACTCTCTCTGATAAAACTCCATCCGCCCTTGATACAATAACAAACAACTTTTATAATATCACTCATGGTTATATCGAACAATGTATTCCTAAAAAGACAGTCTCTTATTCATTCGGTCTCCCTTTGGAAATCTAACAACTTATCAAGGATAAAAAATTTAAAAAATAAACATTATATAAAATTTGAAAAATCGAACACTATAAACGAATATAGGAAATACTTTACATATCGTTCAAAATAGAAGACACTTAATCTGAATCACCATAAAAACTATATAAACAATATGTAATTCTACTAGCTATCTGATGAATATGAAATATCTCATAACAGAACATCGGATAGTTTAATAATTAAAATCTTTATGTTATTATATATATATATATATAATGTAATATTAATATTACATATTAATATTAAAAAATATTACATTACCTGAGAATTATATACTTTTTAAAAGCCAAACAATGGAAAAATCATGTTCTCTTTCTATGTAAAACAATTTCTTGACATACTGTATGTTTGAATGTTATATGAGTATTCATATGGATATGTGTAATAAAAAAAATCGAGTGGCATTTGTTGTTTTAGTTTGTAGAGCCCTGCCAGCAATTAGGTGATAATTTTATCCACTATCAGAAAAATGACTCTTTCTAGTATTCTCAAGATGTTATTTTCCTAATAGTAAACAATTTTACAAAAACCAATAACATTAATTTCGATTTTTGATCTACTTATTCTACATTTATTACTAACTAAATTGTAGAAAAAGTCACTTAAAAGTTAATTTTTGGATAAATATAAAGTTACCAAAAGCTGTCTCTCATTAGTGTTCTCAAGATGTTATTTTCCTAATAGTAAAAAATTGTACGAAAACAAATAACATTTATTTCGATTTTCGACCTTCTGAAAGTAAAAAACCATTACATTGTTTTTAAATTAAAAGCAAAAAATGGGAAGAAGACGATGGTACTTAGTTGGCGTGTTACTTTCAAAGGCAAGCAATCGATTTTTTTTTAATTTTAAGAAAGCTTCGTAAAATTAAAATAAAAAAAGAGTGATAAAGTGAGGTAAAAATAAAAAATAAATATATAAATGAAAACAAAATTAAATATTGTGAAACAATTTTTGAAAGAAATTTTAAATTAAATTAATTAAAAAATAAATTAAATCAATTAAAAAATAAATTTCGAAATAATATAGGTTTGTTGTGGTAAATTTCCTATACCACCCCTACCACCGTGGATTCGCGCCTGTTTTCAATACTTATTTTTTTATCTGCAATTTGGTGTAATTTTATATTTAAAAATTCTTCCCTTAAATTGAATATTTAAAGTCAGATTTTCCTAAGCACAAATAAAACAGATTTTTAATAACCCTAAATGACTCTAATTCGTCACACAAAAAAAAAAAAAACATTTAATATTGTCATTAAAAAAGTATCAAAACTGCGATACAGTTTTGCCCGAACGATGACTCTTCTTCGATAGGAAAATAACTTCTTTTCCATTTACTATTTTAAAATAAATATGGATACTATTTAGTCAAAGTTTGGATAGTAATGTTGATAGTTTTAGTTAGAATTTCGACAGAAATAGTGACTTTTTCTGTTCCTCAAAATTACTCCAATTTGACACATAAAAAAAGCAATTAATCGCGTGGTGACTCTTCTTGGATAAGAAAATGATATCATATTCGACTGTTAAAAACAACTTGAGGTTACTCTTTAGTGCAAATTTGGATAGAAAATGTTGGCAGGGAGTCCACATATATATGTGTGTGTATGTATTTGGGCATGTATGTTCATATGTAATTATAACAAAAATGAAATGATTTGATTAACATTATCATGTATATGGTCCATTATCAAGAATTTCAAAAAGAATATATATATATATATATATATATATATATATGTATATATATATTTATATATATATATATACATATATACATATATATATATACATATATGTATATATATTTAGATAGATAGATAGTTACCGAACTCCTTTTTAATAAATGAACAAAAAGTTTTTTTGCAACATACTAAATCAGCGTCTTTTATTTTTTATACAATTTAATTATTTCTCAAAAATCAATAATTGTAATAGTGCAATATTTGCAGTAGTGCAATAGTGCAATTATTGCTTAATAATAAAATCAATTTGGTCATTAAGTTTAATATAAATTAAGTAACTTTATAATTTAAAAGATAGTTCTGTTTTGAAATCAAATGAAGAAAGTGCTGTCGGTGAACGGCAGTACGTAAAAAATATTTTTTTTTTTAGAATTTCTAATCTTGAAATTGTTAGCTGCCGCTTGAGCAGTTTCGGTCGGTCCGGTAAGTAAAATTGGCTCCGGAATAAGAGTATATTTTTCGGTGTTAAAGGTCTCTTAGGAGCCAGCCTATACCGAAAGAACAATAAGGAAAAAAATAATCCTTAAAAATTTATCCCTAGTGACTTTAGTTAAATTGCAAACAAAAAACGGGGAACAAAAATAAATATATTAAGTGATATAAAAATAATGACTAAATTATTATTAAATAAATGCTGCCAAAAAAACTTAATGCTGTGACCATAAAAAACTAGAATAATAAAAACTTAATAAAAACCTAAAAAAGGAAAAAACTCAACAAGAAGAGCGTGACTAAAACGCCTTGATCCTTAATAGTGAAACTAAAAACTACATCCGAAGTGCAAAACATTACAAGAATCAATAAAATGAAATACAGAAGAGCGCAGAGAATAGCGCAAACTAAGATAGAATAGAATTAAGTAATTTTTAGAAAAATTTATGAAGATAAAATTAATAACAAGAGTAGTAGGGAAATGGGAAGGCAATAGTTGTTTTTGTTTTCAATGAGGAGTAAGAGGAATTTTGAAGAGGAAATTGTTTGTATGAAATTGAAAACCAATGAATTTGTTTTTGTAATTTTTTCTTGTGAGTGCATTAATAGGAGGAAAAATTGTTTTGCATTTTATGAAATTGAAAACCAATGTATGTATGTATATATGTATGTATGTATTTATGTAATTATGTTAAAAGTACATACAAACAATTTAACAGGGGAGATAATTTTTATTTTTTTTTTTTTTTGCACTTTTAATTGTGATGAAATTAAAAACTGATGACTTGTATAAATAGCGTTTGAGTATTTTTGGTTTATTCATCTACATATTTTTATATGGTTATTTTTGTTTTTGTAAAGTGGAAACTTGAGAATTGTTTTGTTTATATGGAAAAAAATAACTTTGTGTAAGGTTCTTTGACATTAATGAAGATATATTTTATGTTGTTGAGTATGGTCATGATTAATATTAAATATTCTAATAACAAATTAAGGGGAGTATTTTTTATTCACATTAAACATTTTTCATATCTAGAATATGTTTAAAATTAGTTTAATGCTCATTATTTATGTATTTGTAATGTTTTCTCAATTTGAAATGATTAATTTGAATATTCTAATAACAAACTATGGGAGAATATTTTATTTACATAATTAGTTTATAACTCAATATTTCTATATGAAAGCTAAATTAATATTTTCTCTATTTGAAATATTAAAGAGAAATACTCAAAGTATTCAATTTACTTATTTAAATATAAAGGAGTATTTTTTAAATTTGTATAAAAAGAGGAATCAAATCATATTTATTACAATTTGATCTGAGGAATACTTCAAAGTATAGTTAGCAGAATGGTAAGCTATCACTATTGTAAAATGCATTTTAGCTTTTCATGTATTTATATATATTTTTTTTTTTTTTTTTTTTAGATGTATGAACAAATTATTAAATTGGCTCTTGGTATTAAGGCAGAGTATACAAAAATTGATGATATTCCCTTACATCAACCATTCAAAATTTTACAATTTGAGTGGAAAGAAACACAATATGGATCAAAAGTTGTCACATATTTAAATAACAATAAATGGTTTTATCTTCCGCAACGATTCGTGAAATTTTTAAACAAGGAGGATCCCTATTTAACGCAATTGAATGATAAAAACTGGACTATTATTTACAAAGGTCGTCAATCTTCAAATGGGCTTGCAATATTTGAACTTAGTTATAGCTAAAATTTTATAAATAAAACAATTTTTTTTATTTTTTTATTTTTATTTATTTAATAAAAATATATTAAACTTATATAGTGCTTATTATTATTTTATTTATATAATACTTAAAAATTATTATATATCTAAATTTAGAAGAAGATCCTCGTCTTCGTCCATTATTTTTTTATACTCTTCTGGAACTGAGTATGGTCTGACATCAAGTTGAAGTTTCCCATCTTCCTCCATTAGTTTTAGTTCCTTATACTCCGGAACTAAATTCAATGTTGCGCCCCCTGAAGTACCTGCAGGCTCCAAATAATTTGAAAAGTCTTTGGCTTTGTTTTTATGAAAATTATGACATTTCATAAAATGCCTTTTTTTATTCCACTTTGTGGAAAAGCTCACATTAATGCAAAATTCACATGTGAGTTTCTGTCTGTCCATGTTTGAAGTAATTTTTAATTAAAAATTATTTTATTAATACACCTATGCATTAAGAATTATTCTTTAAATTTAATAATTGCTGGTGAATCAAAAGTGTTTAACGAAGCAAAATACTTTTCCGTTAAAAAAATTAAAACATTTTTGGTAGGAATATGCATACATAAGTGTGTATCTGTATGCGTAAGTGTATAAAAATGTCAAACCTTTAATCAATATTTAAATATATGTTATTTTTCATTAGTCTCTTGACATAATTAAAAGTGATTAGACATAAATTTTAAACAATATGCCTTCTTATAAATGTAAATATTGCAAATCAATTTTTGTGGAAAAAGAAATGCTTGAAGGACATGAGATCCTTCATTGTTCGGAATGCTGGAAATGGTTTTCAAAGGAAAAACATCTAAAGGAGCATGAAAGGACTCATGCCAGCACATCCCATGTCAGTGGTAGAAGTGAGCCTTCTACTTCTAATAAATTTAGTTGTGTTAAGAGCGCTTTCAAAGAAAGAATTCTTACATACCTCTACAAAAACCAAAAAGAGGAAATTCTGCATCCTCAAGAGTTTTTAGAAGATGTAAACCGTGATATTTTTGAAATTTTGGAGAACGCTATAAATAAAAACATAACATTGAAATACAATTTAGAAGTGGAGTGCGAATATATTAAAATTGTAGAAGCTGAAATAATGCTAACCACCATAACACATAGAACAAAAATGTCACTTTTAACCATAAGTGATAGTATTGAAGAATCTTTGAAAGCACAATACACGTATATATGTAAAAAGATGTCAGAATTCCAGGAGAGGGATAGTGGATGGTCCCTAATACGAATGAAGCACTTGGAAATAAATATAAATAAGGCTTCATTCATTAGAGGCTCCAAATATATACCACTACCACATGGGATAAAGAAAAAAGATGCCTGTTTCAACTATCCAAATGATGATGAATATTGTTTCAAGTGGTGTATCATCGCTTCATTTTTATATAATGAAGCAAATGGATTTGTGAAATATTCAAATAAATGAGGATAAAATATGTGTGGAAAATGAAGTGCTAAATTTTGAAAAACTTCAATTTCCAATGAAGTTAATGAAGATATTTGAAAGCAAGAATGAACATATTAGCATAAATGTATTTGGCTGTGAAGGTAATACTATAGTTGGACCGTATTACCTCACATCTGCAGTAAAGAATCACCACATAAATCTTCTTCTTCTTATGGACGAAGAATGGTGTCACTACGTTTACATTAAAGATATCGGAAGGTAATTTAAATAAAAATTAACTACATATTTTATAAATTAAATTATTATTATTCAAATATTTCAAATTAGTAAGATCAAGTTTAACTTCCCACCATGGACGGGTTTTCATTTGCAACGCGTGTCTGCAGTACTCTCCAAATGAGAGGATAATGGAAGATCATTATCTTAACTGTAAAAGAGTAGTACCGAAAATGCCAGAGGGTGATAATAACATTTTATATTTTAAAAATTATCAGAAGGAGTTAGATGTACCGTTCGTTATATATGCTGATTTTGAGACGTATTTGGAGAAAATTGATAACGAGCAAGTAAATATACAAAAACATATAGCTTGTGCTTTTAGTTATTATATTAAGTGTAGTTTTAATGATAATTTAGATAAGTTTAATATTTATTTTGGTAATGATGCTCCTACAATATTCATAGAAAATTTAATTAATGACGCAAAAGAAATTTACGGAAACTATTTAAATAAGGACGTACCAATGACAGCACTCTCCAACGATGAAACAATTTTGTATAACCTCTCAACAATTTGTCACATATGTAAGCAAATTTTAGGAGCGGACAAAGTACGGGATCATTGTCATTTAACTAGCAAATTTAGAGGAGCAGCCCATAGCTCATGTAATATTAATTATAAAATAGCCAAATTCATACCAGTATTCTTTCATAATTTTTCCTCCTATGATTGTCACTTATTTATGAAAGAACTTTCACAATTTGAGGGAGATATAAAGGTAATTCCTCTCAATAAAGAACTATATATATCGTTATCAAAGTTTATAACAGTTGAAGAAAATCAGGGATTTGAAATTCGGTTTTTAGACTCTTTTCGTTTTATGGCCTCCAGCTTAGAATCTCTAGCCAAAAATTTAAATGACAGTGATTTTCAAATTCTAAAAAAAATTTATAATCAAAAACAACAATTTGATTTACTCAGAAGAAAAGGAGTATTTCCTTATTCTTATATTGATTCGATGGAGCGCTTTAATGAAACTAATCTTCCTGCTAAAGAAAAATTTTATAATATTTTAAATAATTCGCATTGTTCTGATGAAGCTTATGATCATGCTAAATCGGTTTGGACAACTTTTAAATGTAATAACTTGTTAGATTACACTAAATTATATTTAAAAACAGATGTTCTCCTCTTAACAGATATTTTTCAAAATTTTAGAAGTATCTGTAAAAGTATATACAAACTTGACCCATGCCAATATTATACTGCTCCAGGTTTATCGTGGGATGCGATGTTAAGAACAACTAACATAAGGTTAGAACTTTTAAGTGACGTCAATATGTATAATTTTATACAAGACGGTATTAGAGGAGGACTAGTACAATGTTCAAAGAGATATTCTAGAGCAAATAATAAATATTTAGAAGACTTTGATAGTAGTAAGCCTTCAGAATATTTAATGTATCTAGATGCTAACAATTTGTATGGTTGGGCCATGTCAGAATATCTCCCATATGGAGAATTCGAGTGGATTTATGATGATGCGGCTTTAGAAGATATTGATGTAACTACAATATCGGATACATCTGATATTGGATATCTTTTGGAGGTAGATTTATAATATCCACACTATTTACATGAATTTCATAATGATTTACCCTTTTGCCCAGAAAATAAATTTGTTGGTAAATCTAAATGTAGGAAGCTGATTGCAGACCTAACACCAAAAACAAAATATCAGATCCATTATAGAGTTCTTAAACAATATTTAAAGAATGGACTGATAATAAAAAAATACACAGAGCATTAAAATTTCGACAATCTCCATTGTTAAAAACATATATAGATTTGAATACATACCACAGAACAAGAGCAAAAAATGCTTTTGAAAAAGATTTTTTTAAATTATTAAATAATTCTGTATATGGAAAAACTATGGAAAATGTTCATAAACGCAAAGATATAAAAATTGTTACAGATTGGGAAACAACAAGGCGTAATCATTTAGGAGCTAGAGCATTAATTTCAAAGCCTAATTTTTCGAGTATAACTCAATTTTCAGAAAACATGTTTGCAGTTCAGTTAAAGGTTATGCAAGTAACTTATAACAAACCAATTTATTTAGGCTTTGCTGTGCTGGAACTCTCAAAATGGAAAATGTATGATTTTCATTATCAATACATGAAACCAAAATTTCAGTCTAATTTAACATTGAATTATATGGATACAGACTCATTCATATACACTATAAAAACAGATGATTTTTATAGTGATATTCGTGAAGATATTGCCTCAAGGTTTGATACATCAGAGTATCATCCCAATAACATATTTAAACTCCCAATATTAAATAAGAAAGGAGTTAAAAAATCACGTATACAAAATTTATCAATAATAGACTACAAAAGGTCATTATTTGAAAGAAAAATAATTTCTGATACAATGCATACATTTAGATCGAAGTTTCACCAGTTGTATACACAAATATTACATAAAGTTGTTTTGATTTATGCGGATGATAAAAGAATAATTGCTTCTGACCAAATAAATACTTATGCGCGAGGACATTTTAGACTTCAAAGTGACTTTGATAACTTTTTTACAGAGATAGATGACGATATTTTCTTGAATATTGATAGTGAGTATATAGAATTTTTAAAATATTCATCAGATGATGAATATTTAATGAATGTAGATGTTTAAGTTGCACATTTAATAATTTAAATACTTTCATATTTTTTAATTTTATTTATAGTTTACATAAGTAGAAATTCAAATGTATATATTTCTATTGAATAGAGTTAACTCCTTAAGATATTATAAAAATATATTTTTTAATGAAAATGACACTGATATTTATGTTATCACAATGAAACAATAATAAATATATGTCTTTTATTATATATTAAATGTGTTTTATTTTTAAATATTTTTCCATTGTACATTTTCTATTTCGTAATCTAACTTTTTACGATTTCTAGTCGAGGAGAATATTGATATGGTAAAGTTGATTGCTTCAAATTTTTGTGATTTTCATCCTTTGACAATATTCTTATTTTTGGTGTTCCATTATTTGAAAAATGTTTAAGTCGTTTAGCTGCTGAAGTGGCAGAAGTAGGATTAAGTTTTTGTAATGTTGTATCCATATCAATTTCATCATAATTTTCATTAGTATAAATTTCCTCAGGTAAATTTATATTAGATTGTGTTCCAACACTACTTGACTCTGGTTGCATTGTTTGAGTTTCAATATGTTTCTTATATATTTTCCTAGTTTGTGTTTCATTATCACGTAGGTTACTCAATTTAGAAATTTTAGTTTGATGAGAAGATGATATTTGGCTTCCAATTAAATATTTGGCTAATTCTTGTTTAATATAATACCATTTATTAATATCTTTTAGTGTGTGTGAACTATATATTGGTATTAGTTTTCGATGTAGAAAATTGGAATCAGAATATTTAATTTTAAATTTATCGTAAGTTGATGGATTAAGAACTATTAATTTGGATAAATTATTTGACATTTTCTAAAATTTTTCCAATAACTCCACTTAAAACGGATGAAATAATAATTGGTAGAAATCCTCCTTTTTGAATTAGATGTTTCCTCTTTTGTTTCATTGAGGTTTCTGGTGAACAAACTTTTCTAATTGTATTTTTATATGGTTTTATTTTGTCAAAAACTGCTTTATTGATTTTATGGTTCTCATTAATTATATTAAAAGTATTTCATTTATTGTTTTAATAACAACATCATCAACATGTTTCAGTATTGCATTTCGTAATTTAGGATCTGCTTTCTTAAGAACGTAAAGAATATGTTTGTTCTCCTTCAACAGTTTTAGGTTCGAGGTCATTGTTTATATTTGCAAATATTAAATAGTGATATCCGTTCTAAATCTTAATGCGTTATGTATTTGTTGAGTGAGATCAATTAATAAATAACCATGAGCCTGCTGCGTACAGTTATTATATACATCAACCAGAGCTTTTGAGTTTTCTGGGTATACTTGGCGAGCTAAATATTGAAATTGTAACTTATCCCTAGGATTTTTAAACATAACTATATATTTAGAGTTTAAAGAAATATCTCTGGAATAAGCACCTTTATGAAAAATGTTTTGTGTTACTAAAATCACAGCTAAATTTCTATGATGAGATCCCTTAGTAAAAAGTTCACACACTTTTTTATTAGATGATTCAAGCATTAAATCATCCAATATTATTAAAACCGATTCATTTTCTGCAGTAGCAAAATCCTCTGGAATACCATGTATAAACTCTACATTGTTAATTCTTGGAAGAGAATTTTTTTCTGCAAAACACCAAATAACACGATCTATGCTTTTAGATATTAAATGTTGATTTTTTATCAAATTCATAATAAATGTGGATTTCCCACAACCAGAGGGACCACAAATCATCATAGTGAATGGATATATAAACTGTTGAAACATGTTTACACTTTAGTACACGACATTTAAATGAAGTGAAGCATTAACATTCTATAAATATAAATATGAGTAAAAGAATTCTTGTTGATGAACTACATCGTCAAGCGAGAAAGAGCTTTCAGCGCCGACGATTTATTCAGAAGGGTATTTTAGATACATGGCAGATTGACTTAGTGGAAATGATACCGTATGCAAAATTTAATAGAGGTTTTAAATATATGCTTACTGTAATTGATGTATTTTCAAAGTATGCATACGCATTACCACTAAAAACTAAAACAGGAATAGAAATTTCCAAAGCATTAAAACATATTATAAAATTAAACAAAGGAAAATCTCCCAAAAATATCCATTCTGAACAATTTATAATATCTATTTTAAAACTCTTATGAAAGAATATGAAATTAACCATTACCACACTTTTTCAAGTATGAAGGCATCAATAGTTGAACGTTTTAATAGAACTTTAAAAAATAAAATGTGGAAACAATTTAGTATGCAGGGAAATTATAAATGGATAGATATATTAAATAAATTGTTGAATGAATATAATTCTTCATATCATCGTTCTATAAAAACAACACCCAATTCAGTTAATAAGAAAAATTAACAGAAACTTCTTAATACTGTATATAGTAATTTGAAGGTTTTCAAAGGAGGAAAATATAAATTAAATGATTTAGTTCGCATTAGTAAATATAAAAACCAATTTGAGAAAGGTTATACACCAAATTGGTCTACAGAGGTTTTTAAGATAAACAAAATTTACGTAACCAATCCTATAACATATCAACTTGCAGATTTTAATGGAAATATAATTAAAGGTGGATTTTATGAAGAAGAATTGTTAAAAACAAAAGCCCCAAACATTTTTTTGGTAGAAAAAATTTTAAAGCGAAAAGGAGAAAAACTATTGGTAAAATGGCTTGGTTTCGGAAAAGAATATAATTCATGGATTCATCAAAACGATATTAGTAAATAATATATGTATAACAAACAACATACTATATTGATCATTCTTTTTAAAGATGGCTTCAAGTATACAAGAAGAAAATATTTATGTTACTTTATTAAGTAATAATTCAATGGATATTTATAAAAATACTCCAAACACTTTTACAAATTTGCTAACACAATCTCTAAATTTGGATGATCACTGGGTAGTTGGATTATCAGATATTTCATTTTCATTACTGGAAAGAAATAATCAAAACATTGCCAAACGTAGAAAACGAAATACAATTTCAAATGTCGACACACAAGCTATAGTACATGGAAAAACAAAAATATTGAAGCATAGTGCAAATAATGAATATGAAGACATTAAGTTAAAATTTCACGAACTTTTAGAAAGCTCTAATGATTTTATGATAACAAACCCCAATCTGAATAATAAAACAAAACTTTTGAATAAATTAAGTGATACTCCAAAAAGTAATGTATCCACAGAAAAAAAAGATTTAAGTGATAAAAAATCAGATCCTTTAAATAAGTTAAAGAATGATACCTCACAAACAAATTTAGCAACAGAAAAGAAAGTCAACGAATTTGATTCTTATACTAGTAGAGATGAATTAGAAAACGTTGAAAAGAATTCCATTTTAACATCAACAAACCACATTCTGCACAAATCTTTGACCAAATTTTCAGATAATATGACAAATTATTTTACTAAAGTCTTTTCACCAGATATAAATGAAATTGTATTTATTTACACTGATATAATTAAACCACGACATGTAGGTAATAAAAAAACTAAATGTTTGAAAATATTTTCAATATCCACATTGAAAAATTATATTCATTTTAATAGAATTGAATATTTTCCTATTGAATCTTATAACATTAATAATATATCTATAATGATTCGAAATGATGAAGGAGGAATAATAAGTTTGAATGAATTCATACCAGTTTATTGTACTCTACACTTTAAAAAATATATAAAATAAATGTTTAGTAAAATTTTAAATCATTTTTGTAATAACCATGGATGTGATGTATACAAATTATTATAATAATCAGTCTGGAAATAATGTTCAAAATATTGGTGAAATATATCATACACCAAGGTTTGTGCCATATGGACGTGGTATTGGATCACTGTTTTCATCTTTGTTTTCACACCTGAAACCATTCTTGAGAACAGGATTAAATTATTTAAAAAATAAGTCATTAGACATTGGAAAAGAAATTTTGGAGGTAATCGGAACAAAACCTGTTAAAGATATTCTATTTAATCAAGGGAGAAAAATTATGAATAATATCAAAGAAGCTACTATTGAAAAAATAAAAACAATGCAGAAAGGTAAAGGGAAGCATATAAAACTTAAATGCTTAAAACAAAAACCGCATAATAAATCCAAACGTTGTAGAGGAAAGAACTTTAACGATATTTTTGGAAATTTAAAATGTCGGGATTTATAGAATGTATGAAAAGTGAATTGGATTTATTTGAATCTCCCCCAATTCAAACTAGTGTAATTAAAACAGAAGAAATATGTTATAATCCAATTGCTTCATTGGATAACTCTAGTACAATTGAATTTGTATCATTGGGGAATGGTGAAACATATAGAGATCTTAATAGTATTTATCTTAGACTAGTGCTTGAATTCAAAGGACCTGGAGGAGTTGTTAATAACTTGTTGCATTCCATATTTAGGAATTGTACAGTTCATTTCAATAATAAAAGTGTATCTCAACTTGACAACAACTATCACTATAGAGCATATATGAAAACATTACTCAATTATGGAAATGATGCTAGATCTACCCATCTTGAATCGTGTCGATAAAGAAAATCCCGGTTTAGATAAAAGAAAAAAATTATTTAAGGATGGGAAAAAGGTGGAGCTTTTCGGAAAACTTCATGTAGATGTATTTAATCAACAAAAGTACTTGCTTAATAATGTTGATCTTAAGGTCACATTAAATTTGGAGAAACCAGAATTTTATATTTTAGAAAGTGGGGATAAAAATGAATCTTATCTAAGAATACATGAAGCTAATTTATATATAAATCATCTTACTATCAATAGTAGTATATTAATGGCACATCATAATGTATTACAAAGCAAAAATGCAATTTATCTATATAAGAGAGTAGAAATTAAGACCTTCACTATACATCCAGGAAACCATTCATTATCTCTAGATAATGTTATACTTGGACAATTACCAAATTTCTTAATTTTTGGAATGGTTTCGAACAAAGCTTATACTGGAGATAGAAAAGAAAATCCATACAACTTTCAACATTTTAATTTACAAAGATTTAATTTGGTTGTTAATGGAGTACAATTTCCAGCACAGCCAATAGAATTTAACTACAACAATGGAGGAATATTAAGCACTCGTGGTTATCAAACCCTATTTAAAGGTATCGGAATCCATCATTTTGATAAAGGTCATCAAATTACAAAGGAACTTTTTGATAGCGGATTTTTTTTACTAGCTTTTGATTTAACACCAGATCACAATAATAATTCTAATTGTGGAAATTTAATAAATCAAGGAACTATTCGAATAGAAGGACGTTTCGGGAAACCCATAACAGAGGCAATTTCCTGCTTAGTATATTATGAATTTGACAGTATAATAGAAATTGATAAGTCTCGCACTATAATTCAAACGCTATGAACTCAATAAATATTATAAATACTTTAAATTCAAATAATTATACAAAATATAAATTTAAAGGAGTTTTTGCGAGCAATAAATTACCCAAGACACCTGTTACAAAACCATCATTTTACATAGCCAACACTGATCCATCTTATAAGCCTGGACAGCATTGGGTCGCTTTTTATTTCCCTGAAAATAAACCAGCAGAATTTTTTTTCTCTGCAGGTCAACCTCCAATAAAACCATTTATTTCATTTCTAAACCGAAATTCTAAAACATTTGTCTACAATAAAATGCGAATTCAAAGTGAATCATCAATGTTTTGTGGTGTTTACTGTTGCATTTTTATTTATTTAAGATGTAAAAATTTTACTTTTAATAAAATTTTAAATATTTTTAATTATTTTAATTTACATGAAAATGATATGTTAGTTTTAAGTTTATTTAAATACTTTTATTTGTTTTTATAGAAAATAAAAATAAATAAATAAGAAAAATATATATTATTTTGTTTTTATTCCAAGTTCTTTTTCCACATTTAGTAAAACTTCCAGGAGAATTTTATCACGACCATCATGCAATGCGAGGAATAGTGGAATGTCTATAGGCGGCAGTATTAAGATTTCTTGAATTTCAATTTGACCCTTGTTTGAAATATAATTTGATTCAATTTTAGTGTTGTTGGATGTATTCATTATTCTGAATATGTTGTTCTTGATAGATAGTCTATTATTTACTAAAATTATTTCTAAAATTCAAAATTCAAAAGACCCTTACCAAGTTCAAAATTGCAAGAAGTTATTGTAAAAAAAAAACAAAAATTTTTTTAAAGTTGTATTATTTTTTATTTATTATTATTTTTTTAAATTAACATATTTGAAATTAAAAATATTTTCCCTATTTACTTATTTTAGACGTTTAGATAATAAATAATATCTTTTTATAAAATCCTCTATTTTGTTTTTAAGTTGTATATGCTTTCTACAGTTACAAGTATCAGGGCCAACGTTTGCTTTATCATCCGACCATGAACAGTTTTTGAAGTGTAATCCATATTTAGATGATATAGGTTCTTCATTATAATTCCCAGTTTTATTAATTAGTGCCAAATACTCTTCCAGTGTTTTTTGATGTTCAACAAAAATTAAACCATCAAAATTTTGAAGAAATTTTTGAATTTTTATATGTAACATGTTTATTATAAAGCTTTCTTTTTACAATTAGTTAGTTTTTAAAAATCATGATACTTATATACTAATTAACAAATTTTCTTTATTAAGAATTTCTTGGAATTTTACTATTTTCCCAACTGAAATATGGTTGAGAATTTGGGATGAAAAACTCTCCCACTTCGTCTTCTCCAGCGGAGTTTTCGCTGACTACCTCTTCCAATTCCAAAACATATAAACCATTATCTAACTTCCTCCTTAAAGTAAACTGTTCATTATTAACTCCATCTATTACTTTATCTTCCAAATTATTATATCGTTTGGGAAGATATAACATTCCCTCTTCAAGCTCTGCCATCACCACATTTCCATATTTATTCTTATGGCGGAACATACTTAATACCTTATATGGCTTTGATGGTAGTAAATCCTTTGCTGCTAGATATGGTCTTGTTTTTAATTTATTGAAAGCCGCAACAATATCAGCATTTGTAATCTTATTTGATTCCATTTTTGTTCCGCCTTTTAAAAAGTTTATTAACTGATTGAAATAATTTTACTTCAGACAATTATATTTATATCTAATATAATTTATCTCCAAAGAAGAGTAATTTGGGTATATCTCTTAATATTTCAAATTGAGAAAATATTATAAATACATAAATATTGAGCCTTAAACTAATTTTAAACATATTCTAGATATGAAAAATGTTTAATGTGAATAAAAAATACTCCCCTTAATTTGTTATTACAATATTTAATATTAATCATGACCATACTCAACAACATAAAATACATCTTCATTAATGTCAAAGAACCTTACACAAAGTTATTTTTTTCCATATAAACAAAACAATTCTCAAGTTTCCACTTTACAAAAACAAAAATAACCATATAAAAATATGTAGATGAATAAACCAAAAATACTCAAACGCTATTTATACAAGTCATCAGTTTTTAATTTCATCACAATTAAAAGTGCAAAAAAATAAATAAATAAATAAAAATTGTCTCCCCTGTTAAATTGTTTGTATGTACTTTTAACATAATTACATAAATACATACATACATATATACATACATACATACATTGGTTTTCAATTTCATAAAATGCAAAACAATTTTTCCTCCTATTAATGCACTCACAAGAAAAAAATTACAAAAACAAATTCATTGGTTTTCAATTTCATACAAACAATTTCCTCTTCAAAATTCCTCTTACTCCTCATTAAAAACAAAAACAATTATTTCCTTCCCATTTCCCTACTACTAACAAGCACAGGAAAAATAAGAGTAAAAATTTTTATGAAAAAAATATCTACTAACAAAATAAAAAAAGCGTATTAAATTTTTTTGGAAAGAGCATAATCAGTTAAATAAAGTAAATAATAATTATTTCATTGGTATCTCTCTTAGTAAAGAAGTAAAATAAATAAAAAAAGAAAAATGGCGATTCATAATAACTTAGTACCAAGTAATGATCCTCCCCAAGCAAATGCTCAGTTGAGTCTAGAAGACTTAAGGTGTTTAATTTCAAATATAGCGTCAGGACACTCTTAATTCTCATACTAACATGGCAGACGTAGGTGATCAACAAATTAACAGACATACAGACATGGACAAAATACCGGACATAGTTAAATGTTTGAAAGAATTCTATGGACAGGCTGGAGAATTCAAATTGCGGAAGAAAAGCGTAGAAAGAATCCTAAATATTTATGAATCAATTAGGGGTACACCCAAATATTACGGGATACTAAGCGTAATAAAAAATAAAATAACGGGCAATGCTGATGAAGCATTGGAATCATACAACACGCCGTTAAATTGGCAAGGAATATCTCAATGCCTAATAACGCATTATGGTGACAATCTAGATTTGTCTACCCAGATGTACCAAATGGCAACTTTGATACAAGGTAACAAAAGTATCCAGGAGTTCTATCAGCAGGTACCTGTCTCTGATATTGAACAAACTGGGGTGTCTTCAAATGGGTAACGAATCGCTTAGCTTGCTCACAAAGTCGTATACGGACCTTCGTAAGTGGTCTTAATGGTGATTTCCTTCCGTTGATTGGCATAAGAGAACCTACTGGTTTGCATCAAGCACTTCATTTGTGCTTAAAACTAGAAAATCAAAACTTCCGTGCAAACCCTCTACAATTGCCACCGAATTCAAACTGGGAATTTGGAAAAACAAACGTTTTATCCCCAATTAGCGTTAGCACTTACGCGTCAACCTAGGCACCAAACCCCCAATCAATGGGAGCAAGTGAATGCAAACCCACCTCGGATCAAAGTTTACGGTCACGTCGCATACAGAACCATTTTTTTTTTTTTGGAAAAAGACCAAATCAATTTGGAAATCAACAACAACATAAGAACCACAGAACATTCCATGACAATACAGGAAAAAATAGGAAACATGACGAGAACCGAGTAACATTCATTTTTTAGCATGATAAGCTTTTTGTTGCCTTACTTTGAAGTTAAAACGGAGAGCAGAGATATATTAAAATTTTTAGTGTATACAGGCTCCAGTAAAAATTACATCAAACCAAAACTAGTTAAAAAACCCATACCTCATGAAAACTGCTTTTTCGCTAAATCTATTGTTGGTGATATAAAAATAAGTGAACATACTACGTAAAACTTTTTAGAATTGAAGAAGAAAATAAATTTTATTTGATGCCCTCGTTAGAAACGTTTGACGGCATTTTAGGTAATGATACTCAAAAATAGCTAGAAGCTACTATTTTTACAAATAAACATCACATGATATTGAAAATTTGATTTAAGGTGAGTCTCAAAGAACTCCCTACTCAATATAAGAACCACATACAAAATTTTATCGCAATCCGGCATCGCTTAAATCAGAAGTAGAATGCCAAGTAAAAAAATATTAAACGATGGAATTATAAGACCATCTAGTTCACCTTTTAACTCACCAGTATGGATTGTGCCAAAAAAAGTAGATTCGGCTGGAAATAAGCAATATCGCATGGCAATAGATTATAGAAAATTGAATTCAATTACTATCGCAGACAGGTACCTAATTCCTGAGATTTCAGAAGTAATCTCTCAGCTCGGTACTAGCAAATTTTTTTCAGTGCTTGACCGCAAAAGTGGTTTTCATCAGGTTCCACTATGGAAAAAAACGATATGGAAAAAAACGCGTTTGGTATGAAATACGAGTTTACGTGTCTCCAATTTGGTCTCAAGAGTGCCTCATCAATTTTCCAGAGCGCACGATATTTTGCGTAAATATATAGGAAGATGTTGCTACGTCTATATAGACGATATCATAATTTTTAGTAAAACAGAAGATGAACATTTTAATCATATAAAAAATATTTTTGAAGCATTGGAAGAATCTAATATGAAGGTTCAGTTGGATAAATGTAACTTCTTTATGGAAGAAGTATAATTTGTATGTCATGGCATAAAAACTAATCCGGAAAAGGTTAAAGCCATAAGAAATTTTTCATAGCCCAAAAGACACTCAAGAAACTCCGCAGTTTTCTTGGAATGTCAGTATTACTTCCTAAACCCCTGACCTTTCAAGAGGGGAAGGAGGTCGTACCTCAAAAAGTAGATCAGCAAAAGTTGATACCCTTTTGGACCAAGAAGCTGTTGAATCCTTCGAAAAAATTAAGCATTCCCTTATTTCTGAAGATGTTATTCTTGCTTATCTAGATTTTGGAAAGGATTTTGAGTTAGTAGCCGACGTTTCCAATTTCGCAATCGGAGCAGTTTTATCTCAGTGTGGAAATAGCATTCATTTCTAGGACACTAAATAAGGCTGAAGAGAAAGAAATAAATGTTAGCATTTATATGGGCCTTAAATGCTCTTAGGAATTATTTGTACGGATCACGAAAGGTAAAAGCCTATACGGATCATCCGTTGACATATGCCCTCAGCAATAAAAATAATTCCAAAATGAAAAGATGGAAGTCGATGCTGGAAGAATACAACTATGAATTATACTACAAACGGGGTAAAATTAATGTTGTGGCTGATGGCCTATCAAGAATACCACCGCGGCAATCACCATTAAATTCTTTGTCAATTGCTATCAGATCTGATGATAGTTCCTCCCATGGGCTTATAATTAGTGTTGGAACACCCATCAATACCTTTAATAATAAGATATTCCCTACATATCACCGTCACATAGTTACTGAACTCTATTATAGAAAAGCAACATTACTTAATATCCTAAAGCGTTACCTTAACCCATCCGTAGTAAACTGTGTAAAAATTGAAGAAGATATTATAGGGAAAATCCAGCGATTGTACATTTTAGTAAATACAAGATTAGGTCCAAACAAATAATAGTAGAAGATGTAACAAATGGCCAAGAGCAAGAAGAGATAATTATTAGATATCACAACAGAGCACACAGAAATTGTAAGGAAAATAAAATACAAATATTGGAAAAATTTTAATTTCCATCAATGGCGAATAAAATAATAAAGGCTATAAAGAATTGCGTAGTTTGTAAAACTAATAAATTTGAAAGACGTCCTCTCAAGCCCTAAATACAACCAACTCCTATTCCTCAGTATCCAAGATAAATAGTCCATATGGACATACCCATAACGGGAAAACCACCGCTGTTAGTAGCAGTGGACAAGTTTTCGAAATACGCCTTAGTAAAATCAATGCGTTCAAAGCCAGCGGAAGATATAAAACAAACCTTAAAGGAATTCTTTTTTTCTTATGCCTGAGTCAGTAATAATGGATAACGAAAACCATAAAATCAGCAAGCTGATTTAACCTACCATAACGCGAACTGTTCTTCCTCAAAGGAATATGCTCAGGGAGAGGAAATTTTTATAAAAATAAATAGAAGAACGAGAAACAAACTTTCCGCCATATTCGCAAGAATAGTTCACAAAAATAACATAAGACAGTCTTATAGAAAATAAAAAGTACTTTACTCTAATTTTTTTTTTTTTTTTTGCAGCACAAAATTCAGATCTTGACAATGATACTGATTTTAGTTTGACCAATAACAACTGCTATATACCAATAAAGGCAGGAGAACTGAAGGTAATAAACCATTACGACAAGGTTCTACACTTTATGAATTTAAAATCATATGACAAAAGTATGACAGCAGTTTTTGAAAATATTAACGCTTTGAAGACCATAACTTTTGAGGACAAATGACTCCTAGAAGCCATTAACACAGACTTAATTCTATTACAAGCAAAGATAAATAATCTACAAGTGCACCTAAAATCAAAACGAGGACTGGTAAATATATTAGGAAAAGGACTGATATACATTGCAGGCTCTATGGACAGTGAGATGATGAAGTACTGATAAACGAAGCTATTACACAAATACAGAACAACGAACAGATTACTAATAATACACTTAGAAATTTAATTCATGTAAATAATTTCATATCCGAACAAATCAATGGAATACAAACACTAGAAGATGAAGTAAAATTTATTGAACAACAAGCTTACAGAATTGATAACTTTTAAAAATCACATTGATGAAATAAGACAAATAATATTTTCAAGTAAATTGGAAATAATTCCAACTGACATCTTAACGCTGAAAGAGATTGATTGAAAATTGCAGCTATTTCTTATAATCGTAACATTATACTTACTTCACTTATTCCCCAATTTTCCGCCAATACCTTACTCAGAATAAAATTTGAACCTCTTCCTAATTCCATGCGAGCTAGAAATATTAGAGGAATCACTGGTGACAGAAGTTATGCAAGGAGTAATAATTCTTAAGAATTTTATAAAAAAAATTACCCATGATTCTAATAAACTAGAAATGAGACAAAAAGGAACATTCCTTGTAAAATTCGAAAACTGTAAAATTAAAGTTTTTTCTTTCGTAAAGTATAAGCAAAAACTCCACTTATCAGCAAGTAGTACAGAAAATATCGCACATAAGGAAATTGATCCATATCTTAGAATTACAGTACCTCAGCTAAACGTCTCATAGCGATTGGGGACAATCGATTTAATCGAGTTAACTCAAACGAAGTTAACGAAATCTTTTAAAAAAATATACTTATATACTTTTTTAAAGCCTTAAAGCCAAACAACTAAAAAATCATGTTCTCTTTTTATGTAAAAACAATTTCTTGACATACTATATGTTTGAATGTTATATGAGTATTCATATAACATTAAAATAAAAAATACTTGATACCGATAAACAAAAATTACTAAAAAAAACCGAATGGCATTAGTTTTAGTTGGTAGAATCCACATATTTGGGTATGAAATGAAAATATACATATGAAAAAAGGGATAATGGGCCATATACATAAGTATGTTAATCAATTACCTTTTTTCATATATATATATATAATTGGGTTTCCTAGTAAAATTTTATAATAACAATCGCGATTCTTAAAAATCTTACGAAAAATGCGGATCGAATATAAATTATTTCTTCATATATGATACGAATAGTTTATTAGAGTTTAGTGTAAAGTAGTGTGATCCTTTTTTAAACCAAGAAAAATTTTTTTGGTCCACCATTTATTTCAACGTATTTTGAAAGCTTTCACTTTAACAGTTCTCTCGAAAAGTATGGAAGCTATGATTTACTCAGACATACCTGTTTTAATATCGAGTTCGCCATTGCATAACAAATACTCATTATAAGTTCCTTAGATATTTGATAATTAATATTTAATCTGAAAGGAAGCTGACATTCTACTTCTAGTATGTGATTATAATATTTAAGATTAAATTAAAATAAGTTAATTTTTAACTAATCTTTGTTTATTAAAAAATTAAAAAACATCCCAGCAAAAACTTGGTATTAGAACAACACTACACCACCTACGCTTTAGCAACTTCACTCATTATTTGAATACGGTGACATCATTAGAGGCAATCTAGTTAGCGTATATGCTTCCAAATAGGGTCTTAAATAATTAATTACTCTAATATACATAAATGCATTTTAATATGCTCAATAGTTGCACAACTAGTTACATGAAATGCAGAGAAAAGTAAACTGTTGACTCAAAACAACAACTAGGTAGTGCAGACGGGATGCCGATGTTGGCGTTGCGTTGCCTTGAAAACCATATCATTCGGTAACTATGTCGTTACTAAGTTTTTACAGGGAATGTATATTAAATTCTATGTTTCATCAACTCAAAAAAAAAAAAAAAAAAAAACTAAACAAAACTCAAAAATACACACACATGTTAATATACCCACACTAATATTATAAACATTCACACATCTTTATTTCATTCAAAAGTTTTTTTTTAACCGCGATATACTGCTGCACACGAATTCAATTCGAATAACTCGTTTTGAATAACTTATGAAAAAAATTTTATATTCCATATTTTTATTTTACATTTATTTATTATGTATAGTTAAAGTTAAGAAAAAATAATGTTACGTGTTTATTTATGAAATTACTATCATTTTTTCTTTTATCTCTCATAATTTCACTATATAATTTATGTATGTTTAGTATTATTAATTATTTTCATTTACATACTAATATATTGAATACCCTATTAGTAATAAGTAATTATATTGAACGCCCCTACTATAAATACTACATACATACACCCATATATAATAATTGCTTTAGTTTTTCAGTTGATGTTGCTTGGTAGCCAACAAACAATATAATTCTCATTCAGTTGATAGATGAATAAGTATAACAGAACAAGGTTTGCTGTTTTGATCGGGGCGATTCAAACAAGACAAGAACACGCCATATAGGTCTCGGAAATTATTATATATAATTGAAGAGCCGACTATATTTATGGAAAGTTAAATTAAGTAGAATTTTTTAACGCTCGAATTCGGTTGGATACCTAGATAAATTTAACAGTTTAATTCGGTTAGCTGTTCTTACGAGTGACTCGTTCTCACGAGTGATTTCGTACTGCTCGTTCTCACGAGTAGCTTCGTGCTGCTCGTAGCTGATGTCTAGCAGAAGCAGCTAGACATCAGCTTTAAGAAACCATTGTACATATTGTAGAAAAATATACGATCCCCGAAGCTATCGCCTCAACCAGAAGCCGATCCTGCCGTAAACCCGAACTTTTTTGGCAGCCGAGTGTTTCGAAGCGAACGTCCAGAGACGATTCTAATTCTACTATTGAACCGAGTCTATTATAAGCCGAATAACCGAGCCTGTTATAACCGAACAACCGAACCAAGGCTGTTATAAGCCGAATAACCGACCGATCCTAATATAAGCCGAATAACCGAGCCTGTTGTAAGTCGAAAATTGTAATAAGTCTAGTTGAAGCCGATCCGATTTAGCGTTATTGTAGTTATTCTCCCGTTCTGAATATTTTGTATTTGAAATAAATAATCAATAAATACAAAAACTATTTTAACCCCCAGAAAGGATATATCAAACGTCTTATTACTTAAGGTTTGTGGATCCGTAAGTAAACCCAGGAGGCGATTAAGTTACCTTAGCCGGCGATAAAACCAAGTTATGATAATGGTCATTTTAAAAATTAAAGATGCTAATATTAGGTACATTTAAAAAATACATTAATTAAAAAACTAGTTAAGCTTTTATTAATAGTTATTAGACAATATTAAAAAAGGACTAATATCCTGTGCATCCATCCTTATTCTGGACAATTTTCTGCAGTCGTCTGGACATACTAGACATCAAATTCTGAGAAGATTTTAATGCACCATATTTTTTGTTATGTTTCACCCTATAATCGATCTCTATTTTTGAAAACTTCTTTCAATAGTCTTGTCTTCAAATTGTTACACAAGTTCTCTATAAGATTTAGATCCGGAAATTGACTTAGACAGCTTACAGCACGGACATTATTCTGGGAGAACCTATTCTTTTTACTAACCTCGAACTATGTTTGGGGCCATTATCTTGCTCGAATGTCCAGAATAATATCATATTATCTGCAGTAAATAGAAACAACGTTTTTCAATATGACCCTGTATCTATCTGCGTTCATTGTATTATCACTGCGATAAATAGGATCAACCCCATTACATTAAAAGCATTCCTAAACCTTTATGTTCCCCCCTCCTCCCTTAACAGTCATTTTTGTGAATTTAACGTGGAATTCTTTCCCTTTTGGGCGGCGGACACTTCTTTGGTAGTCGTTTCCAAACAAATTAGTTTTCGTTTCGTCACAAAATAATATGTTTTTCCTCTTTTTTTAAGTATTCACATTCAGACTAAACTAAATGTTCCTTAGGAAATTCTAACCCTATCTTAAATTTTTTATACGCATTAATGGAACTTTTCTGGCAATTTTTCTTGCACAAGACGAAGACGAACTGTTTGCAGACTTACTTCGTTAAAAGTTTTGGTGGAAATAGCCTTCAAAGAAATGAATATATTTTTGGTCAATAAAGTAATCCTCCTATCCGTTTCTGGGCTTATATTACGAGATCTGCCACGAATTTCTATCGTGATCTTCCTGTTCCCTTACTTTTTTCTATTGGTTTGAACCATTTTCCTATGTCAAAATACTATTTTTTATATTTTTTTTTATCCAAAATACAATTGCAAAAAGCAAAAAAAAAAAAAAAAATAACGGCAAAAGAATTTTATATAATATAAAAAACTTACAAATTAATCACCTGTATCTATTACTATGAGCAACAATTTTTGGTATTTAAATTGAAAACGTACTGAAGTGACATTGCCAGATCAAATTGTTTACTAAAAGAAAAATATTCGAAGTATTTGTGAAGAATCTTCCAAAATTATCTCGACTTTAATATCATCTTATAAGATGTATCTATTATTTTGAGCAGATGTGTAGCTTTTTTATATGGTGCAAAGAAAACTTAATGAACCTTAACATCAAAAAATGCAAACCTGGTTCTTATGGATGTTTTTCGTAAATGAAATCGTTGACCTTGGTGTGCTATTTGATCGAAAGCTCATATTTAATTAACATATTAATATGTATATAAATAAAGCACGTGGCGTTCTTGGCTTTATAAAACGTTGGGCCAAAGAATTTAATGATGTTAGTATAACAAGACAGTTATACACTTCTTTGATTAGATCAATTCTGGCGTACTGTTCTGTTATCTGGGACCGCTTTAATAACATCTATATTCACATCGTATTGAATCTATACAAAAACATTTCGTACTTTTTATCTTAAGAAAATCATATCCGGATTTGATATACAATTTGTCATCATACAAGATTACTGCAAATCAAATTACCAACTCTGAAAAGTCGTAGAATAATGTTAAATGTATTTTTCATCACCAATCTTATATCTGCAACATCGAAGCAGAATTTCTTGTGAATAGAATAACTTTTAAGAACCTCAACGTCTCTCATGGATACATGATACAGTGACCAAAAAGTACAAAAAGAAAAAAACGAGCAACACCATTTGTTTGATGCCACTCAGTTACTTATTTGTTGTAACCCAACAAGAGAAAAACTGAAAAGATGCTGAAAAATGTCATGATGTTTACATTGTGTTGTCATTGGAAGGAAGTCTTTAGTGCTGAAAAGGGTCTGCAGAAGTTTTTTTAACCCATGGTTGTCATTGTTAGGAAGTTCTTCTTATATGCTTCTTGTTCATTGCTTTTGAAGCATTTCTCTTAAAATTACATTTATAAAATTTTTTAATAAAAATATGATTATAGCTTTGTTAATATATAATAAAAATATTTTTCCAATTGTGAAATTTTTATTTTCTTAGAAATTATTAACCTTTTTTCTTAATAAAAATATATTTATTTTCACTTTTTTGGCGGTAATTTTTACTAACTTCCAAAAAATGCAAAATATGCACTTAGTTCTACTTTTGAATTGATGAAACAGTTCTTTTTGGAAGCACTTGATCGTTTTTTTCTTTTTGCTTGATAGTGATTAGAAGCGAGACGAAACCAGAAAAAATAAAATTCGTTGTGCTTTCTAATGATAGAAAGGAATCTTTTGCACTCAATTGGATAAATTTCTCTGTTAAAATTGTCATTTGTTATGAATAAAGTATTTTTCCCCGCTTATACAAATCGCTTGGTTGACCAAAAATTTTTACACGATATTTATCTGCTATATTCCCAATAACATCTCCAGTATGAATGATATAAAAAGTTTGTCCATATATGAATTTTATATTAGCAATTTAAACAGCATAAATTTTTTGAAAAAAATGTTAATTTCGTCCTTTCTGAATTCGTATTATTTTATCTACGATCCTACAGTCTGTAAGTCAACTTTTTCTTCTGTTATCAGAATACCGAACTTTATGTATTTTTTATGACTCAAAAAACTGTATTTCCCGACTCATCTACATTCATTTCAATTGTTTTATGTGGTCGAACTAACTACGCTATTACAACAAAATTTAATATATAGTTGCTGAGAATAATAGTAAATGTAAATAAGTTAACGGTACAATTTTTTTAATATAACAAAAGTCACAAGCCTTAAAGCGTGCACTAATTTTTTCGAGCGCAGTCCTTAGTAATATGGTAACTAATTATACAACATATGAATTTACTAAGTCCTGCCATACGGTTTGAGTATAAAATATGTAAATTGACAGTACAAAACTAAAATGAATAAAAAAAAAACTCCAAAATTTCAACTCAGTTTTTTTTACATTTTTTAGCTTTAATGACTGCAGTTCCTTAAGATTTTAGGTGAATGACCTAAAACTTTAGATTTCTTAGTTACTTTTTAAGGTGTAACAAAATCCACTCACAGTTTCTCTGTTTTTAAAATAAACTTTAGAAATACAAGATACATTAGGAAGGTTTCAAAGAGTTTCGAAAGTTGTTGAAATTCCTCATATTCTTTGATATATTATTTATTTATTTTTTTATTTAGGACCTTTAACAATTTTCGAGGTTTTAATACCAGAATATCCATAAATAGCAATGTAAAATCAAATTGTATTTCCTAATACAAAAGGGTAACTACTGTTTAATGAACTTTTAGTTAACATAATATCTTTGATTAAAAAAAGATATGACTTTATTGAACGATACAATAATACGAATTCGTTAATAAATAAAACCGATAACAGTTCCTGACTTTGTCATATATGTCTTTGAATACTGGCAGTGCACAGTGGGGCAGAATCGAAATTATTTGGAAATAAATCTGTAACTTCTGATCGGCTGGTTGGATTTTCATGAAATTTGGTACAGGCTTAGCAGAGGCGCTTACAATTTTAAGTTTGCAAGGGAGGCACAACAAACCCCTCAGGGTCGGAGCTAAGGGTACTCAGTTAGGTACCTCTGACATAAACAAATTTTAATCGCTTGCCAAATTTTTGTTTCTCGTCCGATTTAAAATATTTATATTGTTGTAGGCCCTGATAAGACCTATGAAAAACATGATTACGTATCCTATTTATCTCTTATAGTTTCCGAGTTATTTTCGTTTGAATTTTTAAGCACCATAATTTTGCATGTTCTTGATCCAGTTTTTTTCATATATATCCCAGTATTTCCGACCGATTTTATTAGTTTTTTTCTTAACTAGTTAAAGAACAAAATTATGTATTGAATAAAAATGGAAGTCGATATCTTTTCCGAGTCCTAAAATATACGATTTTGAATTTGAAAATTGCAAAAAAGACGACTTTTTGTGTTTTTTTTAGCCGAAAAAGTATCTACACTCTTTTTTATCTAAAATAAAATTTTCTTTAGCAACATATAATAATTTTGCACTTTTCTGAAAGGTAACTTCACAAAAATGACCTTAAGATAAAAAACGGGCCCAATAACTCAATTTGTCATGGTACACAGACTCCCAAATTCGACCCATTTTATATGAAAGTTTTGAATATATTTTAAGAGTCTTCAATATGTTGTTAAAAGTTTTAAATCAAAATCTAAGGGACTTCGGAAAAATGTGAATTCTATAGCCAAAAATGCAAAAAATCCCATTTTTGGGAATTTTCATTAGTTTTTTGGGAATTCAGAAACCCTACCCCTGATTGAAATTTGGTTAACGCGCTTTTATTTACATTAATAAGATCCACATTTCCTGCTAATTTCATTAAGATATCTTTATAAACAAATTTGTTATTACAATTAAAAAATTTTTATTTTCTCCAAAAGCCGCAATTTGGGATTTCCTTTTATTTTAATTCTGTGAACTATTTTATGTTTGATGATTTTGTTGTAGTTTGGTTCAGCTGTCATTGAAGGAAATTTATCAAAGGGTCCCGAGTATTTATATTTAGGCTTTAAAATTTTAAGGGAATATATTTTTGAATATGCAACAGAAATATCTAAACTACTTGTTTCTCTATATACATGGGAAGAAATTTTAAAAATATGTATTCCAAATTAAGCTTATCCTTTAGCATATATAATTTTCGATTTTTTGCAAAAAGATTCAAGTCAATATCATGCCTCATTTCAGAAATATGCGCCTTTAAACTTTTATATTTCCAATTTATTGTATATATGACTATATTTTTACAAACTTGCAACTTTTGCCTTTAGTTTTGCGTGAATAATTACTTAGAAAATTATGAATATTTCTGTATACTTTTACTAATATCTATACACAAAATATTTTTATAAAAATAATTAATAAATATTTTTTTATTTTTAATAGGGTAGCCACATTTCCCAAATTTAAGTAAATCTTTATCCTTTTCTAAGCATTCATATATTTCTATTAATGAATTTAAAATAACAAAACAAACAAAAAATTTCTATTTTAACTTAATCAATAAGTATTTTGTTAGTTTACATTTATGGTATTTACTTAAATTTAACAAATGTATTTATCTCTTGTTGATGGTTAAAAATTTACATATTTGTGCTCTAGTAGCAACGTCAGGTATACTTTCCGGTGATACCTAGCTGCAGAATTTATCTATTACTTATGGTTCAATATCTATATTTTTATGAGCTAGTGACAATGAACAGGTAATATCCTTTCCGGTGATACCTAACAGCAACATATAATATCAATGAATTCGGTATAGGTACTCTTCCAAATTGACTCTTTCAGATATTTTACCTAATGAAAATTCACAGAATACCTGTTAATATATATATAACTGTGCGATATATCTAATAGATTCATATATTTCTATTAATGAATTTAAAATAACAAAACAACCAAAAAATTTCTATTTTAACTTAATCAATAAGTATTTTGTTAGTTTATATTTATGGTATTTACTTAAATTTAACAAATGTATTTATCTATTGTTGATGGTTAAAAATTTATATATTTATGATCTAGTAGCAATGTACAGGTATACTCCGGTGATACCTAGCTGCAGAATTTATCTATTACTTATGGTTCAATATCTATATTTTTATGAGCTAGTGACAATGAACAGATAATATCCTTTCCGGTGATACCTAACAGCAATATATAATATAAATGAATTCGGTATAGGTACTCTTCCAAATTGACTCTTTCAGATATTTTACCTAATGAAAATTCACAGAATACCTGTTAATATATATACTTGTGCGATATATCTAATAGATTCATTCATATATTTCTATTAATGAATTTATAATAATAAAACAAAAAATTTCTATTTTAACTTAATCAATAAGTATTTTGTTAGTTTACAATTATGGTATTTACTTAACTTTAACAAATGTATTTATCTATAGTTGATGGTTAAAAATTTATATATTTATGATCTAGTAGCAATGTACTGGTATACTTTCCGGTGATACCTAGCTGCAGAATTTATCTATTACTTATGGTTCAATATCTATATTTTTATGAGCTAGTGACACTGAACAGGTAATATCCTTTGCGGTGATACCTAACAGCAACATATAATATCAATGAATTCGGTATAGGTACTTTTCCAAATTGACTCTTCAAGATATTTTACCTAATGAAAATTCACAGAATACCTGTTAATATATATACCTGTGCGATATATCTAATGAGTATATATAAATGCGCAGCTAATTCTTATCAACATCATAACGACGTTGATTACCATGGTGATTACATTGAAACATGAACAACTGTGTTGTGTTCTGTGGAGTTTATCTAAAAATTATCTTTATCGTTTAGAAGCTATAGTGGAATTCATAAAAACTACATATCATGCAAAAGTCGACGTCATTGGTAAATCTCAGATAGAGAGCTTTTTAAAGTTGCAGGACGTAAAAATGAAGTCCTTGAATCAGCGTACTAAAACATTCCGATTGGATAGATACTGGAACACCCTGCAAGACATATGATGATTTAAGTACAAGATCTAAGAAGAAACGATTGGCCCATAAGGACAGATGCGAAGGTCAGTCAGGCAACTCCGGAATTCTTTCCAGAGGGCTAGGCGTACCAACGCTGATGATCGGGCTTAGCGTGAAACTGACTATCGGTCTGCTCTTCGGACGTACAAGGACAGAATCGTTAGGGTAAAAGAGGACGATTGGAGGAGGTTTGTACGGGACAACAGGGATGACCCCTGGGGTAGGGTTTACCGGGTGTGCAGGGGTAGGAAGGATAGGCTGGCTGACTTAGCTTCTCGCCGGGTGGGCAATGTTACATTGTCGACTTGGAGGGAATGTACTGACGAACTTCTGGGGGTTTTCTTCCCAAGTGCGGAACCAGTTGACCACTCTCCTCTCATTAGGGAGATGGTTAATCCTCCAAACTTGGAGAGATCGGAAGTCGTGGACAGTATTTGTCGGGTCAGAAGTAGGAAGTCTCCGGGTATTGATGGTATGACTGGAGAGATGTGTAAAAGCATCTGGATGGCCATACCTGATCATCTGGAGTCGGTCTTTGGGAAGTGTCTTAGCGAGGGCTATTTCCCCGGAGCTTGGAAGCGCGCTCGCGTTGTAGTCCTCCTGAAGTCTCCTGATAGGGTGCGGAGTAATCCTCGCTCTTATCGGGGCATCAGTCTCCTTCCGGTACTTGCAAAAGTGCTGGAAAGAATTATGGTGTCTCGACTGAGGGAGGACGCCAGCGAGGGACCTTCTGAGTTCCAGTTCGGTTTTAGGGAAGGTAGAGGCGTTGAGGATGCATTGCTGCACGTGCGTAGGAGCGTTAGCGAGTCTACGGCCAATTACGTTCTTGGCATATTCGTAGACTTTAAGGGTGCTTTTGACTACCTGTCGTGGAGTAGCGTCTTTAGAAGGCTGGAGGAAGTGGGCTGTCGGGAGCTAGCCCTCTGGAGGAGCTACTTCAGCGACAGACGAGCTTGTGTCGTAGGTGCCAGCGACACGGTTTGGAGGGACGTCACTCGTGGGTGTCCGCAGGGTTCCATCTGTGGTCCATTTATTTGGAACATTATGATGGATCCTCTGTTGGCGCAGCTCGGGCGATCCTTCAAGGTGTGCGCGTATGCGGATGACTTGCTCATCCTTGTCGAGGGTCAGTCTAGTGCTGATCTAGAAAGCAGGAGTGCGCAGGCCATGCGTGATGTATGTGAGTGGAGCGGTCGTTCAGGCGTCGAAGTGGCGATGGACAAAACCGAGATAATGTTGCTTAAGGGCAAGTTATCGCGGGGCCGTCCTCCGCTCATTCGGACTGGCAACGTTAGTCTCAGATATGCGACTGAGGTCAAGTATCTGGGAATAATGATGAGTGAGAGGATGAACTTTTTGGTTCATCTCACTCACATAAGGGACAGGTTGTCTGGTGTGGCAGGTAAAGTTAGGCGCATCCTCAGGAGTGACTGGGGCCTCAGCAGGCGTGCTGTTCGTACCGTGTATGGGGGGTTTTTCGTTGCTTGTGCAACGTTTGGTGCCCCTGTATGGTATGAAACGGTTATGTCTGTTGTAGGCAGAAACAAAGTCTTATCCTGCCAGAGGGTCGCGATGTTGGCGTGCATGCCAGTTTGCAGGACGGTGTCGACGGACGCACTCCAGGTTCTTTTGGGTGTGGCACCTCTTGATCTGGTGGTAGTACGTCGTGCTATTGCCTTCAAGATTAGGAAGGGGCTACCGCTTCTAGGTCATGACTGGGTTTCTGCTTCTGATCTGGCGAATAGGGATGGCTTGCAGGTGAAGGCACTCTTAGAGGAGTGTCTTCTGTCTAGGTGGAGGACGAGATATACAAACAGTGACAATGGGAGGGTAACGTATGAGTTCATACGTGACGCGGACTTCGTACGGCAACGTCCAGATTTTGGCTTCGGCCTGAGTCTGGGTTTCATACTGACGGGACATGGCTCACTCAATGCATTTTTGCATAAGAGAGGTCTGTCCGATACTCCGAACTGTGGGTGCGGGAGGGGACTTGAGGACGTGTGGCATGTACTGACGACATGCCACTACTATGATGACATCAGGAGTCTAGAAGGTATGGGCATAACTCATACTGCGGGGGGTTGGGATTTCAGTAGGGCCTTAGTGGACGTGCGGACAGTTGGGGGGCTGGCCGATTTCGCCCGGGGGGTGTTTGATAGGAGAAGAAGGAGACAGGTGTAGTGGAGGTGGCTCCTATGTGAGCAACCGTAGTGGTGCTCCCTGCAATTGTTGCTTGGTCGCTTCCTTCGTCGCTGTTGTTTGTCCCCGGTTTGCGGGTATGTATATGCCCGCTGGCGGTGGTTGGCATGCTGGATTGCGGTTTCTTGCTCCGACTTCGCGTTCCTGTTTCGCCGTTACTGTACCTTTTGTTCGTCTCTTCCTGGTGTCTCATTGCTCTCCCTCCTGCTGTGTCTTCTCTGCTCCCTCGTTGTTTGTTCCCGGGTCACTCTTGTGATCAAGAACACCCGCGAGGGTGCCAGCGTCGAATTGTCCTGGTTGTTGTGCGTTTTTGTCCTTTGCTGGGTCACACCATGTGGCCAACGAATCGCCCGTGAGGGCGATTGTTGATTGTTTGTGTTGTAATTGTTGTCCCTTTATGTTGTGAGAGCTGTACAGAATCTAAAATATTCTGATAAATGTGGACCTGATGGTGTTCCAAGCTGTGTTCTTATAAAATGTTTACATTCTCTTATATCTCCAATAACATACTTATTCAACATATCAATATTTAGTGGTTACTTTCCTGAAGTTTGGAGGAAATCTTATATTATACCTTTGTTTAAATCCGGTAGCAGATCCAACATTTCCAATTATAGAGGTATTGCTAAATTAAGTGTTATTCCAAAACTTTTCGAAAAGATAGTTACTGAAATCCTTTCGCATCAAGTTGTATGTTATCTTTCGCCATTTCAGCATGGATTTAAAAAAGGATGTTCCATTACTACTAACCTTTTGGAGTTCACAACCTCAGTTATAACCGCATTTGATTCCGGTTTACAGACAGACGTAATATACACAGATTTCAGTAAAGCCTTCGATAAAGTAAATCACGATCTCCTACTGTTCAAATTGAATAAGCTCGGATTTTCTCCTGTTTTCCTTAAATGGATCTCCACATATCTTAAAAATAGATGCCAATGTGTATTATTCAGAGAATGTACATCAAAAACCATTCCTGTTTTATCTGGTGTTCCACAAGGTAGTCATCTCGGCCCCTTACTATTCCTAATATTTATAAATGATCTACCAGCTTGCATTAGGAATTCTAAAATATTAATGTATGCTGATGATGTAAAGCTGTTCCATAGCTTTAACTATTCCTATCAATGTTCCTTACTCCAATCAGATCTTGACAATCTTTATGATTGGTGTATGATGAATCTAATGGATCTGAATTTAAAAAAGTGTAAACACATGATGTTCTATAGAAGAAGTCCAGTACTCTGTAGATACACAATAAATGAATATCAACTTGATCTAGTCGAAGAATTTCTTGATCTGGGTGTGTTGCTTGATTGTAAACTATCCTTTAACTCCCACGTTTCACAAATCGTTAATAAGGCAAAAGGAGTTCTAGGTTTCCTCAAGCGCTGGGGAAGAGAGTTTAATGATCCTTATGTTTCCTAGCAATTATTCATATCTCTTGTAAGACCAATCCTGGAATATGCTTCCGTGGTCTGGGATCCTCAATACGAAGTTCATATAAAGAAAATTGAATCGGTCCAGAAACAATTTCTCTTATTTTGTCTTCGTAATCTTCCATGGAATCCTAATATTAATTTACCATCATATGAAAGTCGATTACAGCTTATTGATCTCCCTACTCTTGAAAGTAGGAGAAAATATATGAATATTTCATTTGTAATTAATTTAGTAAACGGTTCAATTAATTCTGAGTTCCTGCTTTGTAAGATCGAATTCGTAATCCCAAATCGTCCAACTAGAAATTATACTCCTTTAAAAATAAAATATTTTCGAACCAATTATGCCAACTTTGATCCCATGAGACGTATATGCAATCAATTCAACAGTTACTATCCATATATTGATTTCTCATTAAATCCAATCCGCATTAAGAGGAATATTTTTAACTTAGTTAAATAATAAGTTTTTGTTATTGAATAATTATGAAAATATTTTATTGTTAATAGCTTTAAGAATAATATATATGCTAGCCTGTAAGAAATTGTAATTTCATTGGCTATTAAATAAATAAATAAGTAAATAAATAAATAAATGTTTTGTGTGGTGGTGGGCCACCAGTCCCGAACTGTTTGGAGTTCAACTGGTAGTAGTCAGTCTTTGGCTACGAGGTCCGACCGGTGACTTAATACTGGTACCACGGGTGTCAGGAGCCCCTGGAACACCGGTTCCAGCCTGGCAATGGTGCGGCCCCTTGGGGAGTAACGTGGTGGCTGTGGTTTAGACCCAAATCGCGGGTAGAGCGCAAGCTCAGTGTGGAGTTGCATTACAACCGGGTGCCGTGACCCATAGAACGGAAGGAGTTTTAGATAGGCTCCGCTCCTTACCAAGGGGGAGGTCATGTCCAAATACATGACTTCAAATTGGTAACTCAAGAATGATCTTGGTCAGACTTGGGGGCGTTGGTGGACGCATTGTATTCACCCTGTGCGAAGAGCACCGTGAGGTTGGGTCCACATGGACAGGTACTCACGTTAAAACCTTCGACGTTGGCCCATAAGGATTTAGTGGAATATATTAAAGATGAAATAAATGATTTACAACCTATTCATAATAACCATAAACCAATACACATTCGACATATGCTTTCAACTTGGTCTAACAATGATTGATGGAAAGGTTAATAATGCCATTACGGAAACATCTTCCTTTTGGAAATGCTCACTATGTGATGAGACGAAATCACAATTTTCGGATATTGGTAAAGCAAGGAGTATTATTGAAGAATTTCTGTTTTTCGAAATATCTCTACTTCACGCCAGAATACGGTTCACGGAGCATTTCCTGCACATAGCATATGATTTAAAGTATAGAAGTGTGCCAGAAAATTTAACAAAACCTTCCAGAAACAACGAGGATTTAAAAACACTTAGAATACCTGAGAAAAGTAGAATCCAGGATGAATTCAGAGAAGAGACGGGATTAAACATCGACAAACCTCTGCCGACTGGTGGTAGTACAAATGATGCAAACACAGCAAGAAAGTTTTTCGGAAATATCGAAGCTACATCAAAAATGACTGTTATTTAAAAAGAGTTACTTGAAAGGTCTAACATACTATTAATAGCAATTAATAGTAAGCACAAAATTAACTCTGCTCGATTTGGAGAATATGCAACAGAAATATCTAAACTACTCTATATCCATGGAAAGAAATCACACCAACAGTACATAAAGTGCCATGGCGAAATTATAATTGAACGAAATATTCTTCCACTAGGAGAGCTAACAGAAGAGGCTCAAGAAGCAAGGAACATAGATGTTAAGTACGTTCAATTATTCAGCTCCAGGAAATGCTCCAGAACGTCACAAAACGAAGATATTTTTAATAGCCTATTGTGATCATCAGACCCTGTACTATCATCAATGAGAAAACGTTGAATTTATTATGAGCCTTTATCAACTCAAAATACTGAAGGACCTTTATTATCTTTTAGATATGTATACAGATACAATAGATTATTTTATATAAAATAAGTAGTATAAAGTTTAAAATATTAGAAAAATTTTCTACATAAATTTATTGTGAATGAGTAATAAAAAATCGTAAATACCAAAAATAATAATATTGATTAAATTAAAATAAACATTTTTTGTTTGTTTTGTTATTTTAAATTCATTAATAGAAGTATATGAATGCTTAGAAAAGGATAAAGATTTACTTAAATTTGGGAAATGTGGCAACCCTATTTAAAATAAAAAATATTTATTAATTATTTTTATAGAAATATTTTGTGTATAGATATTACTAAAAGTATATAGAAATATTCATAATTTTCTAAATAATTATTCACGCAAAGCTAAAGACAAGAGTTGCAAGTTTGTAAAAATATAGTTATATATACAATAAATTGGAAATATACAAGTTTAAAGGCGCATATTTCTTAAATGAGGCACGATATTGACTTGAATCTTGAAATTATATATGCTAAAGAATAAGCTTAATTTGGAATACATATTTCTAAAATTTCTTTCGCTATTTAGCAATAAACCAAACAAAAGGCCCAATTTGGGGTTTTTTGAGAAAATACAAATTTTTTAATTGTAATAACATATTGGTTTATAAAGATATCTTAATGAAATTTGCAAGAAATGTGGCTCTTATTAACATAAATAAAAGCGCGTTAACCAAATTTCAATCAGGGGTAGGGTTTTCATGAATTCCCAAATAAACTAATCAAAATTCCCAAAAATGGGATTTTTTACATTTTTGGCTATAGAATCCACATTTTTTCGAAGTCCAGTAGATTTTGAAAAAAAAAAACTTTTAACAACATATTGAAGATTCCTAAAATATATTCCGCTTGTTGATTCGTGCTTTGGGATTTGATAAAATATGGTCTAAAATCAAAACTTTCATATAAAATGGATCGAAATCGGGAGGGCGCGTACCATGACCAATTGAGTTATTGGACTTGTCTTTTATCTTAAAGTCATCTTTGTGAAGTTACCTTTCAGAAAAGTGCAAAATTATTATATGTTGCTAAAGAAAATTTTATTTTAGATAAAGAAGAGTGTAGATACTTTTTCGGCTAAAAAAACACAAAAAGTCGTAATTTTTGCAATTTTCAAATTCAAAATCGTTTATTTTTGGACTCGGTAAAGATAACGACTTCAAATTTTTTTTACTCAATACATAATTTTGATCTTTAACTAGTTAAGAAAAAAGCTAATAAAATCGGTCGGAAATGCTAGGATATATATGAAAAAAACTGGATCAAGAACATGCAAAATTATGGTGCTTAAAAATTCAAACGCAAATAACTCGAAAACTATAAGAGATAAATAGGACATATGAGCATGTTTTTTATAGGCCTCATCAGGGTCTACAACAATATATAAAAATATTCGAAATCGGACGAGAAACAAAAATTTGGCAAGTGATTAAAAATTGTTTATGTCAGAGGTACCTAACTTTGAGCCCCCTTAGCTTCGCCCGTGAGGGGTTTGTTGTGCCTCCCTTGCAAACTTAACATTGTACGCGCCTCTGCTAAGCCTGTACCAAATTTCATGAAAATTCAACTAGTCTATCAGAAGTTACAGATTTATTTCCAAAAAATTTCGATTCTGCCCCACTGTGCATTGGTTGGTATATATTTTGACAAGAAAATGTAATTTTAATAAATTTTTTATAAAATATATTTGCGAAAATCAGGTGTGAAATTGAACTAAAATAGCTAATTAATTAAAATAATTATTTAACATTTAATATTAATTAATTTATTAAACATTTAATATTAATCAAAAATCATTTTAGTAGTTGGCATCGGTAATTTGACCAATTTATTTATAACTTTAAATAAAACTATTTCTTATTTAATTATTAAAGAAAATATATAACAAAAATAAGTGTGTGATAAAATAAGTCTTTAGCCAAAAATGGTAAAAAAGTTGTTTTGAATACTTAGATTAGGACCCCAATAAATGGAAAGTAAACACAAGTAAAAAAGCTATAGTCGGTCTATCCGTACAAGTCATTTTCTGAAAATGTCTTATATGGGAGCTATGGTCAATTATGGACCGATCCTTATAAAATCTGTCATCGTGTACGTTTGTTTCAAATATTATCATTATATAAACATTTATGTGATTTTGGGAAATGGGCCTTGTATTGGAGCAATTGTAAATTATGGACTGATCTTCATAAAATTTGGAATATTGATTGAAGTTTGTATCAATCTTATTTATGCACAATTCTATTGAAATATTGACATAATTGAGGCAATTATAAGTGCTAAAACCCTATTCCAAAGGGGCATTTGTAGGGGCCTATGTGAAATAATTGACCAATCACAACTAATTTGAATACATAGGCAGCCAGCCAGACGAACGTCGTTAAATCGACTCATAAAGTGATTCTGGATCGACTAGTATATATAAACAATATTTTTATGCGTTACAAACGCATAATACCTCAATATACTAAAGACCACTAAAATAATTTTTGTTAATATTGAATATTTTTATTTGTATGGTTTATAAACTAATATTATGATTATATATGATTATTTTATACCTAATCATTAGCTTTTAAAAATATTTTTAAAAAATATTTAAATTACCAATTCGCTAACTACGTGTAATGCAGAAATTCGCCGTTAGTGTTTTAGTATAAGTTTTCGGCACAGTTGTTGCGTAAATTAAAACAATCATTCATATGAAATTGAAAACTGCATATAGCTAAATACTTGCTGGATACTGACTTGTTATGGTTAGAAGTTCAAGCCCAGCTGAAGATATCGATAGAGAAAAATGTAAAATTAAAAAAGCTGAAATAAAAATAAATTAATAAAATAAATATAAATAATTATTTCGGAAATTTTTGCTTAATAAATACAAAATAATAGCACTAATAATTTTTTTTATTTATTTTTTAATTTTTTCGTCCAAAATATTAGAGTTTACTAGTGAGTTGTTATAGTGGCAGTGCTAGTTTCTTACGAATAGTGCAGTGTGTAGCATCATATTGCATTCGAAATTACCAGTGAATTATTAAGCAGATTATGTCAGTTTATTATTTATAATGATATACTTAGCTTCACAGTACTTTCCAAAGTACAAGTGAATAGTAATGCAAAGGGTTGGCAATTGATTACCCGTTAAATTTACCAGTTAAAAACATTTCGAGTGGGTTGTAGAATAACTAGTGGCAGTTGCGGAACTAGTTCGGTTGGTTACGATTGTGTTGGTATTTAAAATAACGATTGTGTTGGTATGTAGGTGTGTCTTATCCCTTCAAACATTTGGAAGATAAATTAGTTGCCAATCGTGCAGATGTCACTTCTTAGTGACTCCTAGATGATTGTCAGAAGTGTGTATGAAATATGCAAAAACAAAATACATTGCAATCGTCCAAAAATATACTCTGTAGTCACAATTCGATTTTACAAAAACAAATACATTACTATTGTGCATTAGGCTTTGTGGCGTGTGTTAGGAAGATTGTCAGTTTTTTTTATCAAAAAAAAAAAAAAACAACACAATAGAGAAAGTAGCAAAGAAAATCATGTACTTCAATAATAATCTAACTTAGGTACAATTTGGCTGTAATTTAAATATAAGAAAAAAAATATCCTTGATAATCACATAAATGTTTTATAATCAACAAAGAATGTTTTAAAAAAGGAAGTAAATTTTATTACACTTTTATTTAGTAATGTGGGAACCTTACTTTCAATTTCAATGTTTTTAGGCAAAACTCCATCAAACAGACAAGTATTTGCATACTTAAATAAGTCCAAAACTTTGCTTGTAAAAATGTCGTGTCTTGATGTCTTGATTAAAAATAATTTAATTATAAAAATTATTTTTAATCTTCTTTTCTTCTTCTAAAGGTGTCGGAATTCACCAGAAGTTTCTCATGAGGATTTTATTTGGACTTCCCTAAATACAAAATTAATTTTTATGTGAATTGTTTATTTTCTAATGAAGATATATGTAAAATAAAAACAATTATTAAATATTAAAAAAAAAAAAACTAACAAACTACGAAAAATATGTAAATGTGTAGGAATAAACGAACACTTGCGAAGCTCACAAGTTAAATATATTCTTGCGAAATATATATATATATATATATATATACTGAAAAAAATATTACCTTATATTTTTAAATTAATACAGTTGTTCAAAATTTAATTAATGTATTCAATATTTATATTTTTGTCTGTTTTTCATTTTTTGTAGTTATTAGTAATTGATATAATCATTTCGGTGAGAGGTGAAAAAAAAACTTAACAGATAATAATTACTTTTGATTTATATATTTTCGCTCAAATATTAGGATTATTTTTTATTTAATTTTATACTTAAAAAATAATGATTATTTTGCGAGTTTTATTTTTTGCTTAAGAAACAAAACATGTGTTAATTTTTAAGTAATTGTAAGGATAAAATTTGATTTTGTTCGATAAACTTTCCAAGAACTGAGGTTTTTTTAAAAAAAATCAACATTCCACGAAATCATGTCACCGAAAATGTTGCGTATGTTACGGAAATTATTTTTGAACATCGGCCCTTTTAGGGAGAAAACAAAAACTGCATTATGGTACTTTTTTTGCCACTACACGTATCTTCTAAACCAGTAAATATATATAAATTTATACGTATCGTACTTTTAAAAGTACTTTTTGAACTATTTGCCGACACAATTTCCTATAGAAAATTTACTGTAGATATCTCTCCCCCAATATTTTTAGAACTTTGGAGTCTTGGGGGGTGGGTAAAAGAGTCTAGAAAAGTAGATTGTAAGATGTAAGACCAAAATTTAATTTTATGAAATCCGACTTTTTAATTGGTGATATATACTTTAGTATTTTTTTTTTTTTTTTGTATCCTTTGTTACTGAGGAACTCCTAAAGGTAGTGGTACTTGGGATATCGAACCACTTGGATATTCCTTATTTGAATCAGCTAGTCACTTTTTTATATAAAAATAAATAATATATAAGAAATACTGTTTAAAAAATAAAATAAATCAAAAAAGTATCATCAAAATTAAAATAAATGAAATAGAATAAATAATATCCAAAATCATATAAATCTTGTTTTTTATTTGTGTTATTACTTTTAATTACATATGTTATTTACATTTTTTATATTTTACTTTCATTATATTTCATATTTGTAAAAAAAAAATAACAATATTGTGTTGCCATTCTACATATAATTCAATTCATTTCAAAATCTTATGTTTTTATGATTTCCTGCACAATTGATTTTGTTTCCTTTTGTTTGGTTTCCCTTATCTTTTTAATACATAAGTACACACAGATAATTGATTTTAAGTTTAAAAAGCAAAAGCAATTGAAAAGAAAGACAATGAATTGAAATGAGTTACAAATGAATTGATGCAGATGTCTATTGCACATTTAAACTATTTTTAATTGAATGAATTATTTTGGTTATTGGTGACTTTTTCCTGTATAACTAATTTATGAATTTTTGTGGAACACTACCTATACATTCTCCCATTATTTTCTGCTTGGCCTGAAATAGTTTTGTTTAAACATAAAAAACGGTTATTAGATTTTTTTCAAATAAATTTTTGGGGTTTTAAATAATCTCGGGTTTTTTTTTCAATTTGTATTATTCGGGCGTATATTCGGGCTTTACAAAAGTGAATAGTACAAAAATTATGTACACTAAGAATGTAGGTATATGTCAAAAGGTAAAAAACATAGAAAACAGCCACTGAGCAATAATTAGTATCTGTTTACACTATGCGCGTAAACATCCCGCCCCCTTGAAGTACTGCAACAAGGAAGGCTAGAGATTACGCCGGTATAAGGGAACACCTGAAACAGAGTTAAAGAAAAGAAAATAGAATACATTTTTTTTTCAAAATAAAGATAGAACAAGCTTCACTATTAGGTGGTGAAAATGCCAGAAAATGCCCGTTCTACATATTTCCATTTTATACAAACGATGGAGTCCTTTGAGGTATTCCTCTCTCGATCGCCTTGCGAATTGATGATGCACCATGAGGTTTTGCCACCTGTTGGCGACACTCAAAGAAATATCGGAATAATCGGGTTCAAGGGGGTGAAAGAAGAGGTGCTCCAATGAGAAGATGGCCTTGGGTTAAAGGAACTGAATCATTGGGATCTTCACTCATAGCAGCTAATGGTCTTTAATTTAGGCATGCTATATACGAGTCAATATTGTCGAAAATTCCTCAAGTGTAAATTTCATTAGCTCCAGAAATTTTTCGTAAATGAGTTTATACCGGCTCTTTATACCAGCTTCTCCTCAGCCGCCCATATGAAGAGTACCAGGGGGTATAAAATGCATTCAATGGGTTGAAAACTATTTCGTACGAAGACTGTCCTTTTTAAATCGGATAAAAAATGATTACGGTCGGTTTCTAGGAAATTAGCCGCACATACAAAGGCAGTACCATTATCTGAGTACAAATGTAAAGGACAATTGCGGGAAAATGCAGCCAGGAATGTTTTCGTCGATATGTCACCGCTTGCCTCTAAATGAATTGCCTTTGTGACAAAGCAAATAAGCCCTTAGTGATGCGACAACCGCTACCAATGTAAAACTTACTATCTAACGGACCAGCGAAATCTAAGCCGGTGTGAGTGAACAGTCTCGAAAAGGACGCTTGTTCAGGGGATAATGCAGCCAGTATTTGCTGACCACACTTTTTCGGTAAATTGTACATTCCTTGCAATTATGAATCACAGTATGAATTAATTCTTTAATTTCGGGACCCAAAACTCATTTCTAATTAATTGGAGTACTGGAGAATGTCCGCCATGGGCTGTACATTTATGGACATATTCGACACATAAACGAGTAAGCCGTACCGAATAACGCAAAATTCTCGGATATCGCTCATCATAAGTTAAGCCAGACTAATCGACCATTGATTCTTACGAAACTATTTGAATCTATAAAGGGGTTTAGTGTGATCAAATTACTTTTGTCGGTAGGGGATATCTTTTGAAAGAGTATTATATTCCGGAATGAAATTCTGTTGATATACGAGCACTAATCGATCACGGATAAACTTCAAATCTTTTTGGGTTAAATCTATGCAAACATTTTCGGATTTTCGAATATTTTAAACTCCAGAACCAATACGAAATAACGCACATTGCTCGGGTAAATCTGAAAAGCGTTCAAGTATGTCATAAGGTGGTTTTGTCTGAACAGAAAATGATTGAGTTTCTAAATGTTGATCATTGACAGAATGTTGGAGCCAATATTCTTGTGGTTTCTTTAACCATGAAGGACCGTTTTGAATTAAGTCACGAGCTAGAGCTCCGCTCTTTTGAATTAACATGAAACCAATTTTCTTTACCAACCTTTTGCGAAAGTGGATCAATGGCATTTTTTTTTAAGCCAAGATAAAACTATGGTAGATTCAGTCCAAATATAAATCTTTCTATTATCTAGATTTAATTTATTATACAAAAACGCTTTTTCCTATCAAAGCCGCTCCACAAAGTTCTAAACGGGGTAATGTTTTACACTTTACGGAAGTGTCATTATTTTTCGATTCATTTTTTCGGAATTGGGTGAAAATTAACACATATCTGATTAGCCGTCCACTTTCTCAAAATGAAACCAGCTGAGTTAAGAACTTGGGTTATTTCAATACGTCTCCTAAAAGTGTTTTTTAGCTCATGAGAGCCAGCAGGTACATCATCGACATACATTTAGGTTTTCAGATGCAGCAGGACTCCGGGGTTCACAATTGTTTGCCAATTGTATGAGAGTTCGAATCGCTAAATAACTCATAGTCCTTTACGTTAACTTCTAGGTTTTTACGGAACAGTATTTATTGAAATTGGGTTTGATCGAGACGAATTAATATTTGGCGATACATCTTTTGAATGTACACATTGAGGAATATAAGGTCTGCCTGCAAAACTGGCCATTAGAGGAGGGTTTAAAGCATTAAATACTACTCTCAGTTTAGTAGTGACGCGATCGGTTTTAAATACGACATGTTTGGGTAAATAATAAATGGTCTCATTTATACTAGGAGGTTCAATAGCTCTAATGTGTCCCATTTCAAAATATTCATTAATCACACTACCGTTCTCTAGAAGACGGTTTTCATTTCTTTTAAATTGAGACAGAGTGCTATATCGAGAATCTCAGAAAGTTATTTCATTAAAAATTTCTCGACGAAAGAAAGTGAAATTACATAGCGACCATCGCGATTTCGATATGTATTAGGCCGATAAAGGTTTTCGAACTATTCTTCGGCTTCTAATAAACGGCTGGCTTGTGGAACTTCTTCTAATTGTCAAATCCGAGAAAGTTGATTATTTAAATAAATTTGTTTGCATAAGTCTGTAACAGAGTGTAGGAGTTCAGATTGAAGAACTTCACTAGTTACTATCTAACTATCCGCGGGCAATCAGGTTACCATTTGAATGTCGGTCATTGTAATCGGGGAAATTTGAGAGAACACGAGGGCAACCGACCGGCAATTTTCGCACCAACATGTGCGCAAATATTTAATTTAAAATTTTGGTCGATCGGAAATTCGACGGTTATAATACAAATGGTTGAAAATTTTCCAGCATAAACCGATAACAATCTACAACGTTGTTGACACAGAAAATGTTTGAATAAATGCACCTTGAGAACCATGTTAATGTGTTCTATACAAATAGTTGAACCTAAGAGGACTCTAGAATGTGGGTTTGGGTTCAGATGTGCTGAACAAGTATGGGTATTTTGAGCTGCTGTAGATGTTGAATGGTTCAAATTAATCGGGGTTTGTATTTGATTGTTTGCTGTGATCGGGTTTGTAATCTGAGTGGACTGCTGGGTAATAGCAGAATTATAGGGTGCTGGGGTGAACCTACATTGGGAACTTGTCCATGTGGCCTTACATCTCTATGTAACAAAGAGCGATGTTTCAATTTACATTGAAAATAAACATCGATACTTTTACAGTTTTTATATTCACAAGAGGTCGCACGACAGTTTAAACAACATTTAAGCCTTTTGACGGTCGACATTCTCTCATCAACACTCTGACTCAAAAAAGAGACACAGTCTTAGAGGGTGTGATCCTTGGCACATGAAACAACGACAAACTGTGGGGGTTGTCGCGAAGCTTTGAACTTTCTTTGAATCATTTTAAGATTTATTCGAGACATTAAAATTGTGGTTTTTACAGGAGTTTGCAGTACTCAAATTTTGGTTCGGGTTTTGAACGGGGTGAGATTAAGACTGCCTTATGTCTGAAATCGATTCATGAGTCTTAAAGCGAGCAGTCAGAAATGCGTCATATCATCTCATTTCCTACAAATTTACACTATCATTACGTGATGAAAAACTTCTGGGGTAACTTCAAGAAATGAAAGATTCGTAATACAATCGTTAATAGTACGCTGTAAATTTTTTATACTCGAACCAGTTTCCTGACTTAAGGTTTTAATACTCAAAAGAGTACGAAGCTGTTCATTAATTAGGATCCCTTTGTTCTCGTACATGTCAACCAATTTTTCTCGAAAAGGGAACCAGCTATTATAGTCACCACCGCAAATAGGAGTATCACAAGGGGTAAATTCATAATGGGTAAGGGGTTTTCATTAACTTTTAGCCTGAGCGGCCGATTTCAAGCGGTGCATATGGGCCGTAAATAATGATATACCGCGGGTATATGTACTATAAGATCCCATATATATTGCATGTGTTGCCATTCTACATATAATTCAATTCATTTCAAAATCTTATGTTTTTATGATTTCCTGCACAATTGATTTTGTTTCCTTTTGTTTGGTTTCCCTTATCTTTTTAATACATAAGTACACACAGATAATTGATTTTAAGTTTAAAAAGCAAAAGCAATTGAAAAGAAAGACAATGAATTGAAATGAGTTACAAATGAATTGATGCAGATGTCTATTGCACATTTAAACTATTTTTAATTGAATGAATTATTTTGGTTATTGGTGACTTTTTCCTGTATAACTAATTTATGAATTTTTGTGGAACACTACCTATACATTCTCCCATTATTTTCTGCTTGGCCTGAAATAGTTTTGTTTAAACATAAAAAACGGTTATTAGATTTTTTTCAAATAAATTTTTGGGGTTTTAAATAATCTCGGGTTTTTTTTTCAATTTGTATTATTCGGGCGTATATTCGGGCTTTACAAAAGTGAATAGTACAAAAATTATGTACACTAAGAATGTAGGTATATGTCAAAAGGTAAAAAACATAGAAAACAGCCACTGAGCAATAATTAGTATCTGTTTACACTATGCGCGTAAACATCCCGCCCCCTTGAAGTACTGCAACAAGGAAGGCTAGAGATTACGCCGGTATAAGGGAACACCTGAAACAGAGTTAAAGAAAAGAAAATAGAATACATTTTTTTTTCAAAATAAAGATAGAACAAGCTTCACTATTAGGTGGTGAAAATGCCAGAAAATGCCCGTTCTACATATTTCCATTTTATACAAACGATGGAGTCCTTTGAGGTATTCCTCTCTCGATCGCCTTGCGAATTGATGATGCACCATGAGGTTTTGCCACCTGTTGGCGACACTCAAAGAAATATCGGAATAATCGGGTTCAAGGGGGTGAAAGAAGAGGTGCTCCAATGAGAAGATGGCCTTGGGTTAAAGGAACTGAATCATTGGGATCTTCACTCATAGCAGCTAATGGTCTTTAATTTAGGCATGCTATATACGAGTCAATATTGTCGAAAATTCCTCAAGTGTAAATTTCATTAGCTCCAGAAATTTTTCGTAAATGAGTTTATACCGGCTCTTTATACCAGCTTCTCCTCAGCCGCCCATATGAAGAGTACCAGGGGGTATAAAATGCATTCAATGGGTTGAAAACTATTTCGTACGAAGACTGTCCTTTTTAAATCGGATAAAAAATGATTACGGTCGGTTTCTAGGAAATTAGCCGCACATACAAAGGCAGTACCATTATCTGAGTACAAATGTAAAGGACAATTGCGGGAAAATGCAGCCAGGAATGTTTTCGTCGATATGTCACCGCTTGCCTCTAAATGAATTGCCTTTGTGACAAAGCAAATAAGCCCTTAGTGATGCGACAACCGCTACCAATGTAAAACTTACTATCTAACGGACCAGCGAAATCTAAGCCGGTGTGAGTGAACAGTCTCGAAAAGGACGCTTGTTCAGGGGATAATGCAGCCAGTATTTGCTGACCACACTTTTTCGGTAAATTGTACATTCCTTGCAATTATGAATCACAGTATGAATTAATTCTTTAATTTCGGGACCCAAAACTCATTTCTAATTAATTGGAGTACTGGAGAATGTCCGCCATGGGCTGTACATTTATGGACATATTCGACACATAAACGAGTAAGCCGTACCGAATAACGCAAAATTCTCGGATATCGCTCATCATAAGTTAAGCCAGACTAATCGACCATTGATTCTTACGAAACTATTTGAATCTATAAAGGGGTTTAGTGTGATCAAATTACTTTTGTCGGTAGGGGATATCTTTTGAAAGAGTATTATATTCCGGAATGAAATTCTGTTGATATACGAGCACTAATTGATCACGGATAAACTTCAAATCTTTTTGGGTTAAATCTATGCAAACATTTTCGGATTTTCGAATATTTTAAACTCCAGAACCAATACGAAATAACGCACATTGCTCGGGTAAATCTGAAAAGCGTTCAAGTATGTCATAAGGTGGTTTTGTCTGAACAGAAAATGATTGAGTTTCTAAATGTTGATCATTGACAGAATGTTGGAGCCAATATTCTTGTGGTTTCTTTAACCATGAAGGACCGTTTTGAATTAAGTCACGAGCTAGAGCTCCGCTCTTTTGAATTAACATGAAACCAATTTTCTTTACCAACCTTTTGCGAAAGTGGATCAATGGCATTTTTTTTTAAGCCAAGATAAAACTATGGTAGATTCAGTCCAAATATAAATCTTTCTATTATCTAGATTTAATTTATTATACAAAAACGCTTTTTCCTATCAAAGCCGCTCCACAAAGTTCTAAACGGGGTAATGTTTTACACTTTACGGAAGTGTCATTATTTTTCGATTCATTTTTTCGGAATTGGGTGAAAATTAACACATATCTGATTAGCCGTCCACTTTCTCAAAATGAAACCAGCTGAGTTAAGAACTTGGGTTATTTCAATACGTCTCCTAAAAGTGTTTTTTAGCTCATGAGAGCCAGCAGGTACATCATCGACATACATTTAGGTTTTCAGATGCAGCAGGACTCCGGGGTTCACAATTGTTTGCCAATTGTATGAGAGTTCGAATCGCTAAATAACTCATAGTCCTTTACGTTAACTTCTAGGTTTTTACGGAACAGTATTTATTGAAATTGGGTTTGATCGAGACGAATTAATATTTGGCGATACATCTTTTGAATGTACACATTGAGGAATATAAGGTCTGCCTGCAAAACTGGCCATTAGAGGAGGGTTTAAAGCATTAAATACTACTCTCAGTTTAGTAGTGACGCGATCGGTTTTAAATACGACATGTTTGGGTAAATAATAAATGGTCTCATTTATACTAGGAGGTTCAATAGCTCTAATGTGTCCCATTTCAAAATATTCATTAATCACACTACCGTTCTCTAGAAGACGGTTTTCATTTCTTTTAAATTGAGACAGAGTGCTATATCGAGAATCTCAGAAAGTTATTTCATTAAAAATTTCTCGACGAAAGAAAGTGAAATTACATAGCGACCATCGCGATTTCGATATGTATTAGGCCGATAAAGTTTTTCGAACTATTCTTCGGCTTCTAATAAACGGCTGGCTTGTGGAACTTCTTCTAATTGTCAAATCCGAGAAAGTTGATTATTTAAATAAATTTGTTTGCATAAGTCTGTAACAGAGTGTAGGAGTTCAGATTGAAGAACTTCACTAGTTACTATCTAACTATCCGCGGGCAATCAGGTTACCATTTGAATGTCGGTCATTGTAATCGGGGAAATTTGAGAGAACACGAGGGCAACCGACCGGCAATTTTCGCACCAACATGTGCGCAAATATTTAATTTAAAATTTTGGTCGATCGGAAATTCGACGGTTATAATACAAATGGTTGAAAATTTTCCAGCATAAACCGATAACAATCTACAACGTTGTTGACACAGAAAATGTTTGAATAAATGCACCTTGAGAACCATGTTAATGTGTTCTATACAAATAGTTGAACCTAAGAGGACTCTAGAATGTGGGTTTGGGTTCAGATGTGCTGAACAAGTATGGGTATTTTGAGCTGCTGTAGATGTTGAATGGTTCAAATTAATCGGGGTTTGTATTTGATTGTTTGCTGTGATCGGGTTTGTAATCTGAGTGGACTGCTGGGTAATAGCAGAATTATAGGGTGCTGGGGTGAACCTACATTGGGAACTTGTCCATGTGGCCTTACATCTCTATGTAACAAAGAGCGATGTTTCAATTTACATTGAAAATAAACATCGATACTTTTACAGTTTTTATATTCACAAGAGGTCGCACGACAGTTTAAACAACATTTAAGCCTTTTGACGGTCGACATTCTCTCATCAACACTCTGACTCAAAAAAGAGACACAGTCTTAGAGGGTGTGATCCTTGGCACATGAAACAACGACAAACTGTGGGGGTTGTCGCGAAGCTTTGAACTTTCTTTGAATCATTTTAAGATTTATTCGAGACATTAAAATTGTGGTTTTTACAGGAGTTTGCAGTACTCAAATTTTGGTTCGGGTTTTGAACGGGGTGAGATTAAGACTGCCTTATGTCTGAAATCGATTCATGAGTCTTAAAGCGAGCAGTCAGAAATGCGTCATATCATCTCATTTCCTACAAATTTACACTATCATTACGTGATGAAAAACTTCTGGGGTAACTTCAAGAAATGAAAGATTCGTAATACAATCGTTAATAGTACGCTGTAAATTTTTTATACTCGAACCAGTTTCCTGACTTAAGGTTTTAATACTCAAAAGAGTACGAAGCTGTTCATTAATTAGGATCCCTTTGTTCTCGTACATGTCAACCAATTTTTCTCGAAAAGGGAACCAGCTATTATAGTCACCACCGCAAATAGGAGTATCACAAGGGGTAAATTCATAATGGGTAAGGGGTTTTCATTAACTTTTAGCCTGAGCGGCCGATTTCAAGCGGTGCATATGGGCCGTAAATAATGATATACCGCGGGTATATGTACTATAAGATCCCATATATATTGCATGTGTTGCCATTCTACATATAATTCAATTCATTTCAAAATCTTATGTTTTTATGATTTCCTGCACAATTGATTTTGTTTCCTTTTGTTTGGTTTCCCTTATCTTTTTAATACATAAGTACACACAGATAATTGATTTTAAGTTTAAAAAGCAAAAGCAATTGAAAAGAAAGACAATGAATTGAAATGAGTTACAAATGAATTGATGCAGATGTCTATTGCACATTTAAACTATTTTTAATTGAATGAATTATTTTGGTTATTGGTGACTTTTTCCTGTATAACTAATTTATGAATTTTTGTGGAACACTACCTATACATTCTCCCATTATTTTCTGCTTGGCCTGAAATAGTTTTGTTTAAACATAAAAAACGGTTATTAGATTTTTTTCAAATAAATTTTTGGGGTTTTAAATAATCTCGGGTTTTTTTTTCAATTTGTATTATTCGGGCGTATATTCGGGCTTTACAAAAGTGAATAGTACAAAAATTATGTACACTAAGAATGTAGGTATATGTCAAAAGGTAAAAAACATAGAAAACAGCCACTGAGCAATAATTAGTATCTGTTTACACTATGCGCGTAAACATCCCGCCCCCTTGAAGTACTGCAACAAGGAAGGCTAGAGATTACGCCGGTATAAGGGAACACCTGAAACAGAGTTAAAGAAAAGAAAATAGAATACATTTTTTTTTCAAAATAAAGATAGAACAAGCTTCACTATTAGGTGGTGAAAATGCCAGAAAATGCCCGTTCTACATATTTCCATTTTATACAAACGATGGAGTCCTTTGAGGTATTCCTCTCTCGATCGCCTTGCGAATTGATGATGCACCATGAGGTTTTGCCACCTGTTGGCGACACTCAAAGAAATATCGGAATAATCGGGTTCAAGGGGGTGAAAGAAGAGGTGCTCCAATGAGAAGATGGCCTTGGGTTAAAGGAACTGAATCATTGGGATCTTCACTCATAGCAGCTAATGGTCTTTAATTTAGGCATGCTATATACGAGTCAATATTGTCGAAAATTCCTCAAGTGTAAATTTCATTAGCTCCAGAAATTTTTCGTAAATGAGTTTATACCGGCTCTTTATACCAGCTTCTCCTCAGCCGCCCATATGAAGAGTACCAGGGGGTATAAAATGCATTCAATGGGTTGAAAACTATTTCGTACGAAGACTGTCCTTTTTAAATCGGATAAAAAATGATTACGGTCGGTTTCTAGGAAATTAGCCGCACATACAAAGGCAGTACCATTATCTGAGTACAAATGTAAAGGACAATTGCGGGAAAATGCAGCCAGGAATGTTTTCGTCGATATGTCACCGCTTGCCTCTAAATGAATTGCCTTTGTGACAAAGCAAATAAGCCCTTAGTGATGCGACAACCGCTACCAATGTAAAACTTACTATCTAACGGACCAGCGAAATCTAAGCCGGTGTGAGTGAACAGTCTCGAAAAGGACGCTTGTTCAGGGGATAATGCAGCCAGTATTTGCTGACCACACTTTTTCGGTAAATTGTACATTCCTTGCAATTATGAATCACAGTATGAATTAATTCTTTAATTTCGGGACCCAAAACTCATTTCTAATTAATTGGAGTACTGGAGAATGTCCGCCATGGGCTGTACATTTATGGACATATTCGACACATAAACGAGTAAGCCGTACCGAATAACGCAAAATTCTCGGATATCGCTCATCATAAGTTAAGCCAGACTAATCGACCATTGATTCTTACGAAACTATTTGAATCTATAAAGGGGTTTAGTGTGATCAAATTACTTTTGTCGGTAGGGGATATCTTTTGAAAGAGTATTATATTCCGGAATGAAATTCTGTTGATATACGAGCACTAATCGATCACGGATAAACTTCAAATCTTTTTGGGTTAAATCTATGCAAACATTTTCGGATTTTCGAATATTTTAAACTCCAGAACCAATACGAAATAACGCACATTGCTCGGGTAAATCTGAAAAGCGTTCAAGTATGTCATAAGGTGGTTTTGTCTGAACAGAAAATGATTGAGTTTCTAAATGTTGATCATTGACAGAATGTTGGAGCCAATATTCTTGTGGTTTCTTTAACCATGAAGGACCGTTTTGAATTAAGTCACGAGCTAGAGCTCCGCTCTTTTGAATTAACATGAAACCAATTTTCTTTACCAACCTTTTGCGAAAGTGGATCAATGGCATTTTTTTTTAAGCCAAGATAAAACTATGGTAGATTCAGTCCAAATATAAATCTTTCTATTATCTAGATTTAATTTATTATACAAAAACGCTTTTTCCTATCAAAGCCGCTCCACAAAGTTCTAAACGGGGTAATGTTTTACACTTTACGGAAGTGTCATTATTTTTCGATTCATTTTTTCGGAATTGGGTGAAAATTAACACATATCTGATTAGCCGTCCACTTTCTCAAAATGAAACCAGCTGAGTTAAGAACTTGGGTTATTTCAATACGTCTCCTAAAAGTGTTTTTTAGCTCATGAGAGCCAGCAGGTACATCATCGACATACATTTAGGTTTTCAGATGCAGCAGGACTCCGGGGTTCACAATTGTTTGCCAATTGTATGAGAGTTCGAATCGCTAAATAACTCATAGTCCTTTACGTTAACTTCTAGGTTTTTACGGAACAGTATTTATTGAAATTGGGTTTGATCGAGATGAATTAATATTTGGCGATACATCTTTTGAATGTACACATTGAGGAATATAAGGTCTGCCTGCAAAACTGGCCATTAGAGGAGGGTTTAAAGCATTAAATACTACTCTCAGTTTAGTAGTGACGCGATCGGTTTTAAATACGACATGTTTGGGTAAATAATAAATGGTCTCATTTATACTAGGAGGTTCAATAGCTCTAATGTGTCCCATTTCAAAATATTCATTAATCACACTACCGTTCTCTAGAAGACGGTTTTCATTTCTTTTAAATTGAGACAGAGTGCTATATCGAGAATCTCAGAAAGTTATTTCGTTAAAAATTTCTCGACGAAAGAAAGTGAAATTACATAGCGACCATCGCGATTTCGATATGTATTAGGCCGATAAAGTTTCTCGAACTATTCTTCGGCTTCTAATAAACGGCTGGCTTGTGGAACTTCTTCTAATTGTCAAATCCGAGAAAGTTGATTATTTAAATAAATTTGTTTGCATAAGTCTGTAACAGAGTGTAGGAGTTCAGATTGAAGAACTTCACTAGTTACTATCTAACTATCCGCGGGCAATCAGGTTACCATTTGAATGTCGGTCATTGTAATCGGGGAAATTTGAGAGAACACGAGGGCAACCGACCGGCAATTTTCGCACCAACATGTGCGCAAATATTTAATTTAAAATTTTGGTCGATCGGAAATTCGACGGTTATAATACAAATGGTTGAAAATTTTCCAGCATAAACCGATAACAATCTACAACGTTGTTGACACAGAAAATGTTTGAAATAAATGCACCTTGAGAACCATGTTAATGTGTTCTATACAAATAGTTGAACCTAAGAGGACTCTAGAATGTGGGTTTGGGTTCAGATGTGCTGAACAAGTATGGGTATTTTGAGCTGCTGTAGATGTTGAATGGTTCAAATTAATCGGGGTTTGTATTTGATTGTTTGCTGTGATCGGGTTTGTAATCTGAGTGGACTGCTGGGTAATAGCAGAATTATAGGGTGCTGGGGTGAACCTACATTGGGAACTTGTCCATGTGGCCTTACATCTCTATGTAACAAAGAGCGATGTTTCAATTTACATTGAAAATAAACATCGATACTTTTACAGTTTTTATATTCACAAGAGGTCGCACGACAGTTTAAACAACATTTAGGCCTTTTGACGGTCGACATTCTCTCATCAACACTCTGACTCAAAAAAGAGACACAGTCTTAGAGGGTGTGATCCTTGGCACATGAAACAACGACAAACTGTGGGGGTTGTCGCGAAGCTTTGAACTTTCTTTGAATCATTTTAAGATTTATTCGAGACATTAAAATTGTGGTTTTTACAGGAGTTTGCAGTACTCAAATTTTGGTTCGGGTTTTGAACGGGGTGAGATTAAGACTGCCTTATGTCTGAAATCGATTCATGAGTCTTAAAGCGAGCAGTCAGAAATGCGTCATATCATCTCATTTCCTACAAATTTACACTATCATTACGTGATGAAAAACTTCTGGGGTAACTTCAAGAAATGAAAGATTCGTAATACAATCGTTAATAGTACGCTGTAAATTTTTTATACTCGAACCAGTTTCCTGACTTAAGGTTTTAATACTCAAAAGAGTACGAAGCTGTTCATTAATTAGGATCCCTTTGTTCTCGTACATGTCAACCAATTTTTCTCGAAAAGGGAACCAGCTATTATAGTCACCACCGCAAATAGGAGTATCACAAGGGGTAAATTCATAATGGGTAAGGGGTTTTCATTAACTTTTAGCCTGAGCGGCCGATTTCAAGCGGTGCATATGGGCCGTAAATAATGATATACCGCGGGTATATGTACTATAAGATCCCATATATATTGCATGTGTTGCCATTCTACATATAATTCAATTCATTTCAAAATCTTATGTTTTTATGATTTCCTGCACAATTGATTTTGTTTCCTTTTGTTTGGTTTCCCTTATCTTTTTAATACATAAGTACACACAGATAATTGATTTTAAGTTTAAAAAGCAAAAGCAATTGAAAAGAAAGACAATGAATTGAAATGAGTTACAAATGAATTGATGCAGATGTCTATTGCACATTTAAACTATTTTTAATTGAATGAATTATTTTGGTTATTGGTGACTTTTTCCTGTATAACTAATTTATGAATTTTTGTGGAACACTACCTATACATTCTCCCATTATTTTCTGCTTGGCCTGAAATAGTTTTGTTTAAACATAAAAAACGGTTATTAGATTTTTTTCAAATAAATTTTTGGGGTTTTAAATAATCTCGGGTTTTTTTTCAATTTGTATTATTCGGGCGTATATTCGGGCTTTACAAAAGTGAATAGTACAAAAATTATGTACACTAAGAATGTAGGTATATGTCAAAAGGTAAAAAACATAGAAAACAGCCACTGAGCAATAATTAGTATCTGTTTACACTATGCGCGTAAACATCCCGCCCCCTTGAAGTACTGCAACAAGGAAGGCTAGAGATTACGCCGGTATAAGGGAACACCTGAAACAGAGTTAAAGAAAAGAAAATAGAATACATTTTTTTTCAAAATAAAGATAGAACAAGCTTCACTATTAGGTGGTGAAAATGCCAGAAAATGCCCGTTCTACATATTTCCATTTTATACAAACGATGGAGTCCTTTGAGGTATTCCTCTCTCGATCGCCTTGCGAATTGATGATGCACCATGAGGTTTTGCCACCTGTTGGCGACACTCAAAGAAATATCGGAATAATCGGGTTCAAGGGGGTGAAAGAAGAGGTGCTCCAATGAGAAGATGGCCTTGGGTTAAAGGAACTGAATCATTGGGATCTTCACTCATAGCAGCTAATGGTCTTTAATTTAGGCATGCTATATACGAGTCAATATTGTCGAAAATTCCTCAAGTGTAAATTTCATTAGCTCCAGAAATTTTTCGTAAATGAGTTTATACCGGCTCTTTATACCAGCTTCTCCTCAGCCGCCCATATGAAGAGTACCAGGGGGTATAAAATGCATTCAATGGGTTGAAAACTATTTCGTACGAAGACTGTCCTTTTTAAATCGGATAAAAAATGATTACGGTCGGTTTCTAGGAAATTAGCCGCACATACAAAGGCAGTACCATTATCTGAGTACAAATGTAAAGGACAATTGCGGGAAAATGCAGCCAGGAATGTTTTCGTCGATATGTCACCGCTTGCCTCTAAATGAATTGCCTTTGTGACAAAGCAAATAAGCCCTTAGTGATGCGACAACCGCTACCAATGTAAAACTTACTATCTAACGGACCAGCGAAATCTAAGCCGGTGTGAGTGAACAGTCTCGAAAAGGACGCTTGTTCAGGGGATAATGCAGCCAGTATTTGCTGACCACACTTTTTCGGTAAATTGTACATTCCTTGCAATTATGAATCACAGTATGAATTAATTCTTTAATTTCGGGACCCAAAACTCATTTCTAATTAATTGGAGTACTGGAGAATGTCCGCCATGGGCTGTACATTTATGGACATATTCGACACATAAACGAGTAAGCCGTACCGAATAACGCAAAATTCTCGGATATCGCTCATCATAAGTTAAGCCAGACTAATCGACCATTGATTCTTACGAAACTATTTGAATCTATAAAGGGGTTTAGTGTGATCAAATTACTTTTGTCGGTAGGGGATATCTTTTGAAAGAGTATTATATTCCGGAATGAAATTCTGTTGATATACGAGCACTAATCGATCACGGATAAACTTCAAATCTTTTTGGGTTAAATCTATGCAAACATTTTCGGATTTTCGAATATTTTAAACTCCAGAACCAATACGAAATAACGCACATTGCTCGGGTAAATCTGAAAAGCGTTCAAGTATGTCATAAGGTGGTTTTGTCTGAACAGAAAATGATTGAGTTTCTAAATGTTGATCATTGACAGAATGTTGGAGCCAATATTCTTGTGGTTTCTTTAACCATGAAGGACCGTTTTGAATTAAGTCACGAGCTAGAGCTCCGCTCTTTTGAATTAACATGAAACCAATTTTCTTTACCAACCTTTTGCGAAAGTGGATCAATGGCATTTTTTTTAAGCCAAGATAAAACTATGGTAGATTCAGTCCAAATATAAATCTTTCTATTATCTAGATTTAATTTATTATACAAAAACGCTTTTTCCTATCAAAGCCGCTCCACAAAGTTCTAAACGGGGTAATGTTTTACACTTTACGGAAGTGTCATTATTTTTCGATTCATTTTTTCGGAATTGGGTGAAAATTAACACATATCTGATTAGCCGTCCACTTTCTCAAAATGAAACCAGCTGAGTTAAGAACTTGGGTTATTTCAATACGTCTCCTAAAAGTGTTTTTTAGCTCATGAGAGCCAGCAGGTACATCATCGACATACATTTAGGTTTTCAGATGCAGCAGGACTCCGGGGTTCACAATTGTTTGCCAATTGTATGAGAGTTCGAATCGCTAAATAACTCATAGTCCTTTACGTTAACTTCTAGGTTTTTACGGAACAGTATTTATTGAAATTGGGTTTGATCGAGATGAATTAATATTTGGCGATACATCTTTTGAATGTACACATTGAGGAATATAAGGTCTGCCTGCAAAACTGGCCATTAGAGGAGGGTTTAAAGCATTAAATACTACTCTCAGTTTAGTAGTGACGCGATCGGTTTTAAATACGACATGTTTGGGTAAATAATAAATGGTCTCATTTATACTAGGAGGTTCAATAGCTCTAATGTGTCCCATTTCAAAATATTCATTAATCACACTACCGTTCTCTAGAAGACGGTTTTCATTTCTTTTAAATTGAGACAGAGTGCTATATCGAGAATCTCAGAAAGTTATTTCGTTAAAAATTTCTCGACGAAAGAAAGTGAAATTACATAGCGACCATCGCGATTTCGATATGTATTAGGCCGATAAAGTTTTTCGAACTATTCTTCGGCTTCTAATAAACGGCTGGCTTGTGGAACTTCTTCTAATTGTCAAATCCGAGAAAGTTGATTATTTAAATAAATTTGTTTGCATAAGTCTGTAACAGAGTGTAGGAGTTCAGATTGAAGAACTTCACTAGTTACTATCTAACTATCCGCGGGCAATCAGGTTACCATTTGAATGTCGGTCATTGTAATCGGGGAAATTTGAGAGAACACGAGGGCAACCGACCGGCAATTTTCGCACCAACATGTGCGCAAATATTTAATTTAAAATTTTGGTCGATCGGAAATTCGACGGTTATAATACAAATGGTTGAAAATTTTCCAGCATAAACCGATAACAATCTACAACGTTGTTGACACAGAAAATGTTTGAAATAAATGCACCTTGAGAACCATGTTAATGTGTTCTATACAAATAGTTGAACCTAAGAGGACTCTAGAATGTGGGTTTGGGTTCAGATGTGCTGAACAAGTATGGGTATTTTGAGCTGCTGTAGATGTTGAATGGTTCAAATTAATCGGGGTTTGTATTTGATTGTTTGCTGTGATCGGGTTTGTAATCTGAGTGGACTGCTGGGTAATAGCAGAATTATAGGGTGCTGGGGTGAACCTACATTGGGAACTTGTCCATGTGGCCTTACATCTCTATGTAACAAAGAGCGATGTTTCAATTTACATTGAAAATAAACATCGATACTTTTACAGTTTTTATATTCACAAGAGGTCGCACGACAGTTTAAACAACATTTAAGCCTTTTGACGGTCGACATTCTCTCATCAACACTCTGACTCAAAAAAGAGACACAGTCTTAGAGGGTGTGATCCTTGGCACATGAAACAACGACAAACTGTGGGGGTTGTCGCGAAGCTTTGAACTTTCTTTGAATCATTTTAAGATTTATTCGAGACATTAAAATTGTGGTTTTTACAGGAGTTTGCAGTACTCAAATTTTGGTTCGGGTTTTGAACGGGGTGAGATTAAGACTGCCTTATGTCTGAAATCGATTCATGAGTCTTAAAGCGAGCAGTCAGAAATGCGTCATATCATCTCATTTCCTACAAATTTACACTATCATTACGTGATGAAAAACTTCTGGGGTAACTTCAAGAAATGAAAGATTCGTAATACAATCGTTAATAGTACGCTGTAAATTTTTTATACTCGAACCAGTTTCCTGACTTAAGGTTTTAATACTCAAAAGAGTACGAAGCTGTTCATTAATTAGGATCCCTTTGTTCTCGTACATGTCAACCAATTTTTCTCGAAAAGGGAACCAGCTATTATAGTCACCACCGCAAATAGGAGTATCACAAGGGGTAAATTCATAATGGGTAAGGGGTTTTCATTAACTTTTAGCCTGAGCGGCCGATTTCAAGCGGTGCATATGGGCCGTAAATAATGATATACCGCGGGTATATGTACTATAAGATCCCATATATCGGGACATAATCTCTACGATTTGCGCTCTTTTCTTTTGTTCAGCTTCAATCAACAAAGTGTCCTATGTAGACCTAACTGCTTCCCATAAACGGTTAAGTTTCTTTTCGTAACTAACTAACTAACTAACCCATTCTGTGTTTAGGGTATAATGGTGACATAAGCCTCAAAATTTGTTAAACGATCGGTATTGCGAATCAAATCTGATATACCCATCTTTGATCTTAATTTGTATTGGGTAATTTTGAAGAAAAGCAAATGAAAATGTGTTAAAAATAAAAAATCGTACTAGTAGTTCAAAAAAGGGGTTAATTTTGTTTTTTTTTTTTTCAAAAATAAAAATGTATAACTTCAAAATTTATTGAAGAAGTTTTGAAAATTATCACGTTCTACAATGAAAATTTGTAAAATGGGGATAAAATGATGAAAAACAAAAATAATAGAGTAAAATAGCGAAAGCGATTTTATACTTTGTTCAATAACTCATGACAAATCGCAATTTTCGTGGAAAATCACTTTCGCCGTTAAAAATGGTATAAAAACTGATAAACACACTACGTAACAATAAACAGGGTTACTCACTTTTAGGTAAACGAATCAATTAATTTTCTTCAAAAAATATATAAATTATTTTATATTTTATTTCGGATAAAATCACGATTAAATTAATAAAGTTCACAATTTATTTTTCAAAATAAATTAAAATTTAATAAACAATGGGTAAAACTGAACTTCATCACAATAAAAATATTAATAACCGGTTTATTTGCTGGAATAAAACAATATATATGTTGTGTGTAACAAGAGAAACACAAGAAATTAAAAAACCAACCAACAGACACGCGGAGTAGATATGCCGTGTTTTTTGTTTTTATTAAAATATAAACCACTCTCAGTAACTAGAAACAACAAACACAATATATTTTTTCCTTGTTTATTAATTTTAAAAAACACTATAAACTCAAGAAAAAATAATTAATAATTATACGCGTGTCGTTTTGTTCCTGTTTACAAAAAAAAAAAAAAAAAAAAACTAACGAGTAAACTTTCGTTTTATTTATTCTCTATGGTCTTTAAAACTAGCACAGTTGAATAAAATTGCAGTAAACAATAGCTTTTGTTAACAGAGGAGTTAACAGAGAATAAATAAAATTGGAATCAAAAAAGAACAAAAACACTTTAAAATAAAATATCATTTTTTAAGAAAATAAAAATCACTGAGTGTAATAAAGTAAAGAATAGGGATTAAAACTTTTATTTTATCACTTAAAAAAGGAAATTAGCAAACGCCAATAAAATAGCAAAAAAAAGCACTAGAGGGAAAATATAAAACAATCAAAGGGAAATATACTTTTTTCATTCACTTGTGTTTTGCCGACGGCAATTTGTGTTTCTAGCACTAAATTTTGTTGTAATTTTTATATGTTTTTTGACCTGTATTTTTGGCACTTTCACTTTAAAAATTCAAACAACTTAATTGTTTGAGGGAAAATATTTCAAGTTCACGGGGGTTTCTTAACTATTCGATTCGAAGTACCAAAAAATTTTTCGCTTGAAATGTTTTCGTTGAAAATATAAAATAAAAAAACGGGTACTAGAATTTTTTCAAATAAATTTTTGGGGTTTTGTTTAATCTCGGATTTTCTCTTCAATTTGTACGTACCGCACATTCCGGTTTTACAAAAGTAATTACTGTGAAATAATTAGTAGTTGTTACACTATGCGCGTAAACATTTTCAATTGTTCTATTTAGTTCTTTTGGGCATGTATGTACCCTTCAAACATATGGAAGATAAATTTGTTGCCAATCTTCCAGACGTTACTTCTTAGTGACTTCTAGATGATTGTCGGAAGATTTTGTGCATTATTCTTCTAGACGATTGTCAGAAGTGTTTACGAAATTTATAAACACAAAATACATTTCTATCATCCATCCTTCTTTCAAAAATATACTTTGAGATCATCGTACAAAATAAAAGAAACTAAATAATTATACAATATTACATTTCTTCCATTTTTTCGAAAATAGTATCTGATTTTACAATAGTTAATAATAAAAATTCATATTTTGTGAGACATTTATTAATGTTAATCTTAACTTACAATAATATTTACATAAAAAATATCATTCTTTGTAATTTATATTAGGTTTTATTCTTAGACGGTCTTTAAGAAGTGTTTCTTCACTTTCTGCAATTTCCTCAGTATCAAAATATTCTTCGTCACTGTGATTTTATGATTGTCGGAAGATTTTGTGCATTATTCTTCTAGACGATTGTCGGAAGTGTTTACGAAATTTATAAACACAAAATACATTTCTATCATCCATCCTTCTTCCAAAAATATACTTTGAGGTCACATCTGGACCTCACAATTCGAATTTAACGAAAACAAAATATATTACTATTGCGCGTTAATCTTCCTGGTGTGTGTTAGGAAGATTGTCAGTTTTTTTTTACAAAAAAGAAAACAACGCAGTAGAGAAGCAGATAAAATCATGCATTTCAATAATTTTATGTTTTTTCTATTTATTTTAATGTGAACAAAAATTCAAGTGTCATCCTTTATATAAAAATATTTGATCTTAACCTAGATTAATATGTAAATTACTTGTTATTGTAAAAATGAAATAAGAGATACATACTAATTTGGAGAGTTTCATTGTATACGTATGTATGTATATAAATGATAGATACATACTAAATTGAGAGTATTATTGCAGTTTTAGTCTCCAATGATTATTCTCCAATAATATAATATAAAACCGGTTTATAATAAAAAAGATTTGCAAGTAACGTATGTTAAAAAAATCATCGTACAAAATAAAATAAACTAAATAATTATACAATATTACATTTCTTCCTTTTTTTTTCGAAAATAGTGTCTGATTTTACAATAGTTAATAATAAAAATTCATATTTTGTGAGACATTTATTAATGTTAATCTTAACTTACAATAATATTTACATAAAAACATTATTCTTTGTAATTTATATTAGGTTTTATTCTTAGACGGTCTTTAAGAAGTGTTTCTTCACTTTCTGCAATTTCCTCAGCATCAAAATATTCTTTATCACTGTGATTTTAAAAGCAAAACCGACATCCCTAGTAATTCTTTTCAGCTGCTTTCTATGAGCGACCCTACGTTTGTTATTAACCTCTATTAAATACAGACTGCTGGAAATAATTTTACAGATTGAACCTTTTATCCATTTTGTATCACTAGTTATGTCTGGATTCAAATATAGTATTGGTTCGCCTTTCAGGTTCAAAATTTTTAGCTTTTGAGCTTTTTTCAAAACTATCTTTTTCTACATATTTTTTCAATTTTGTAAGTGTGGGAACTATATTTGAAACCAGCTTGCTATTACAATATGACAAAGGAGTTGTTGGTTTATAAGCTAAGACAAGCTCACTTGGGGTAGTACCGGTGATGGTTGTTGGCGTATTACGATACTTAAATACGATAAAATACCTTCTTCACCGTCTGTACACCACGTTCTACTAATCCATTACTTGGTGGATGATATGCTGGACTGAACATATTTTTTATTCCATTGCATTTCGAAAACAATTGGAATTCTTCACTACGAAAATGAGATCCATTGTCGCTCACCAAAGTGTTAAAAACCCAAAATTTGAAAACAAAATTTTTAGTTTCTCTATGGCATTAAAAGTCGAAGTTTTCGATAAAATCTGAACATCAATCCATTTCGAAAAATCATCGGCTACTATGAAAATCAATGTTATGAAATTGAAAGAGATCTATGTGGATGCGCTCGAAAGGATATGATGTAGCAGGCCACGTAAAATTTGGACATTCTTTGCATTTGTTTTGCGATTTTTGATATACACTACAATTCGAAACAAAATTTTCTATACAGGTGTCGATAGCGGACCACCAAACGCAAGTTCGAGCCAAAAGCTTCATACATACAATACCAGCATGTGTATCATGTAGCAAGGTTAAAAACTTCCCACTTAAAACTGTTATGACTCTATCCCCATAAAATAGACATTTATCTCTTATTTCAAGAGAATTTTTTACATTTTTGTACGGAATAAAAAAAATATCCAAATTTTTAGAGTCCGTTCAACAACAGTTTTCTACGAAATATATTATTTGCATAATATGCTCATCCCTTTCCGTAAATTTGACAATTTCGCTAATTGAAATTGGGAAACTAGCTTCATCAAAATTGAAAAAATTGATGTTATAATTATTAACGTTCGTTGTACCTTCCAAAGTTAAACGTGAAAGCGCATCAACATTTCTTTGTTTATTACCCGGCCGATATTTAATATTACAATTATAATTTGAAAGAAAAAGTATCCATCTATGGAACCGCACAGACACCACATTTGGAAAGGCCTCTAGATCTCCTAAAAGTTTTTCCAAACGTTGGTGATTAGTGTACACTGTAAAATTATAACCAAATTTATGGAACTTTTTAATACCATTAACTACAGCCAAAACTTCTCTATGTACCTGTGGGTAATTTTTCTCAGATTTTGTTAATGTAATTGAAGCCATAAAGCAGGGTCTCTCTTGACCATTTACAATAATGCTAAGACTAGCGTCTACCCCATAAGGTGAAGCATCGCAAGCGATTACAATTTGTCTGTTTGGGTCAAAATGTACCAAAAGGTCGTTCTCACAAAGTATTTTTTTACAGTTTAAAAAAGCTTGGGAACATTCTTCATTCCAGAGCCATTTCGTGTCTTTACATAACAAGTTGTGCAACGGTGCCAACACTGTAGCGCTACTAGTTAGAAACTTTAAATAATAATTTACTAGACCAAAAAAGCTTTGTATCTGCTCAAAATTGGAAGGAGCCGGAGCTAACATTATAGCGCCAATTTTTTTCTTAGTAGGTTTTATTCCTTCAGGGGTCAAAACATGCCTCAAATATTCAAGGGTATTCTCCAAAAGTTTACATTTTTCCCAATTTATACGGACATTGAATTCCAGAAGTCTTCTTGAAACTTTAAACAATCATCCTTGTCCCTACATGCCATCAGAATGTCATCTAAATAAACTGTCACACCCTCTAGGCCTTGCATCATTTGGTCCATGACCCTCTGAAAAATCTTTGGAGCAGTTGATACTCCAAATGGTAATCTGCAAAATTCAAACAACCTTATATGAATATTAATAGTTAACAATGACTTTGAGGGAGCATTTGCAAGCAATTGTAAATAGGTCTTACTCAAATCTAACACACACTATTGGCGTACACGCTTTTTGCACATGGTTCTTAATTCAGCTTCTACTTTTGACCTCAAACTAATAGATACGGTATATGGTTTATAAAATTTAGGATGTGAGTTTGACTGCACACAGATATCAGCCGAAACATTTTTGATAGAATTTTTATTTTTTGTAAACAACGAGGAAAATTTACATTTCAACTCCACCATAATATTGGATTTGCAGACATTTTCTACACACAATTTATGATTTTTCATTATCAGACACTACCGCTCCGGTACCTAGCTCCATATTATTTATTAATACATTTCTCACGAAAGGTTCATTTTCACGGTTTACCCAGATGATCAAGCTCGTTGATATATTTGTTGTTTGATGAAAATTACTTATCTTTCCGATTGGTCCTTGAAAACAGGCTTTTGAAGAATGTCCTTATCTCCCACAAGTAAAACAATTCCAATTTTTTGCAGGGCATTATCCTATTGCATGTTTTGTTGTACACTTTGGACATTTTTCCATATTCACTTGGTTGTAACTTTGATTTTGTTGTAATTTATTTATCACATAAAATGACGATGACATTTTTGCTCCTTATTCACCAGCTCAAAAGTTTGCGCTAATTTGCATGCTTCTTCCCAAGTCAAATTTGGTGTTGAAAGTAATTTAATTTGTAGTTGATTACAAATGATCCCACAAACCATGCGGTCTCTTAACGCATCCTTCAAAAATGTTCCAAAATTGTGTACAATTATAAAATTAAGACTTTCTGCTATAATATTCTTCCCAGGTTGAAAATTTCTATTAACTCCTTAAAAAATTTATTTGTTGCTTTTTCTGGTAGAACAGTGCTTTTAATACATTTGTACGTTTCAGGACCAACCAGCGTCAAGAACAAAGGCACTTTGTTGGATTCTTGAACGTTATTAATTTTAAATAACTGCTCCATCCTCTCCAGTTATTCCCCATAATCGTCACCGAAAAAAAATTGTTCTATTGTTCCAATTAATGCCATTTTAAATATTTAAAGAGAATTTAAAGGCTTATTATTTAATAAAAACAAAATATATCACTACTTTTTCACTCTAGAAAGTATTTTTAATTTTGTTTTTTATTTTTTAATAATGGGGTTTTTTTCCTCTTTTCGTCTGCAAAATATGTTATGTTTTTTCTATTTATTTTAATGTGAACAACGTCACCGCCAAAATTCAAGTGTCATCCTTTACATAAAAATATTTGATCTTAACCTAGATTAATATGTAAATTACTTGTCATTGTAAAAATGAAATAAGAGATATATACTAATTTGAAGAGTTTCATTGTATACATATGTATGTGTATAAATGATAGACACATACTAGATTGAGAGTATTATTGCAGTTTTAGTCTCCAATGATTATTCTCCAATAATATAATATAAAACTGGTTTATAATAACATGCCGTTTATACCAAAACAAAAACTAATTGGTTTTTGAAAAACAACATTTCAAAAACTGCATCGTTGACATACCTTATTTCTTCCTAATGTTATTTTTTTCTGACATTCACATTTCTTGGATATTTTTTATTTCCGCTCTATTTGCTATTTCTTCTATCAGAGAATACATAGTTTCAATATTAAAACATATTCTAACAATTTTTAATAAATTATTTATTGTAATAATTTTATAAACAAAAGAAATAATTTCTATAAATTTGAAATTTTATTTTTCTCTTTATATATAAAATTTGCCAAACAGGATGTATCATAAGTAGTTATTTTAGTGGTTTTTATTTAGTTTTCAATAAAAACTAGCAAAAAATGGTTTTTGATTTGTATGGAAAAGCCTAACAAATTTACGTAGTTTTTTATTCAAAAACCAAATAAAGCCAAAAACTACTATTTTTTGTTTGGTGTAAATGACATATAAAAGAGATTTGCAAGTAACGTATGTTAAAAAAATCATCGTACAAAATAAAATAAACTAAATAATTATACATACAAGTACTGAATTAACTTAGATACAATTTGGTTGCAATATCAAATATAAAAACAACAATTTACTGATAATTAAGTGTTTTTGTAATCAACAAAGGATATTTTAAAAAAGTAAGCAAATCTTATTAACATTTTATTCAGGTTTTTATTTAGATTTCAATAAAAACTAGCAAAAAATGGTTTTTGATTTGTATGGAAAAGCCTAACAAATTTACGTAGTTTTTTATTCAAAAACCAAATAAAGCCAAAAACTACTATTTTTTGTTTGGTGTAAATGACATATAAAAGAGATTTGCAAGTAACGTATGTTAAAAAAATCATCGTACAAAATAAAATAAACTAAATAATTATACATACAAGTACTGAATTAACTTAGATACAATTTGGTTGCAATATCAAATATAAAAACCACAATTTACTGATAATTAAGTGTTTTTGTAATCAACAAAGGATATTTTAAAAAAGTAAGCAAATCTTATTAACATTTTATTCAGTAAACACATACTTTTCTCACAATTTCAAATTATTTTAGAAGAAACTCCATCAAATAGGCAAGTATTTGCATATAAAAAATGCAAAGCTTTGCTTGTAAAAATGCCTTGTCATTTTCTTTGCATTAAAGGTAATCTGAATATAATTTAATTGTAAACATTATTATAAATCTTCTTTTCTTCTTTCAAAGGTACCGGAATTCATTATAGGTTTCTCATGAGGATTTTATTTAGAGTTCCCTAATGTACATTGATAAATATGTGTAAAATAGAAATGTATAATTATGAAATATTATAACGGTAATTTAATTATAAATACGGAAATAGTAGTAGTGGAAAATCATAAGAAGAAAATAAGACGACACTTCTGCGAGAATCGTCCGGCTATCGTCACGAAGGCTCTTTTTCGGCACTTCTAGAAGTCTCCTCTTCTAGAATTCTAGAAGACTCTTCCATGAGGAACAGTTCTTTCCAACGGAAGATGATTTGTATGATTTTTTGGCAATAGTTTGGCGATGAATTTCAACTTCTGGAAGACTCTTCCGCAATAGAATATGTTTGCAGGGTATATAAATATGAATATATACATTCATGTACATATGGATGCGACTAAATAAAGTTGTTGTTGTTTTAGCACTTTTACTTTTTAAAACACAAACAAATCATCAATCTTTTTGGCATCCTTCATTTTCGTTTTGTGCTCCTGTTACACCTTTAGTAACACTACAGTTTTATTTCCTTCATTTCTAGCTAATGCATATTTTTTCAACATATTTATTTATACCCCACACCACCACAGGTGGTATTATGCGTTTGTGTTGATGTTTGTAACGCATAGAAAAAGTTATCCAACACCCACTTCAAAGTGTACCAATCGACTCAGAATCACTTTTTAAGTCGATCTAACGATGTCCGTCCGTCTGTCTTTCTGGCTGGACGGCTGGCACAGGTCGCAATTTTGAATATAATTCAGTGAAATTTGGCACGTAGGAATTTCATGACACAAGGACGAAGCCTATTGAAATTGGTTATGATCGGTCCATTATTTCATACAAATGCCCTCCCGAAATAGGGATTTAACCATCATAAATGTCTTAAATATAACAATATTTTAATGAAATTCGGTGTGAGGAAGTTTTGTATAAGTTTCAATCTTTGTGCCAAATTTCATAAAGATCGGTCCATAATTGACCATAGCTCCCATATAAAACCCTCTTCCGAAAATCACTTTAACATGCATAAATCACACAACATGTTAGTATCAAATAAGTTTTATATAAGTATAAATCATAGTGAAGTTATGAGGATCACTCCACTATTTAACATAACTCCCATATATCGGGAATAAACATAAAGTGCATAAATTCATATAAATGTTAGTTTAACGTAATCTGTATTCGTATATTTTATTTTACACTTAGCAAAAGTATCGGTCCACAATTGTCCACATGTCTAATATAAGACCCCTCCACAAATTTTGATGGACATACACAATGTTGTGGGTTATTATATTGTCGGGCTTGACCGACTATATTCTTTCTTACTTGTTTTTCGCATATTTTTTCCAAATATTTTTTCATATATGTTTTCAACATATTTTTTCATAAATTTCACGCGCATATATTGAAATTGTGAGCTTCGCAAGTGTTCAGTTATTCCTACACATTTACTTCGTAGTAAGAAATTCTCAAGCTAACATATTTGCCGTAGTTTGAACTGATCATATTGCATTTCTTTTGTCTTGTATAATTTTAGGTTAAACTATATTTTGAGAAGAATATTTTAGAGAATTAGAAAATTTATAATATTCAGCTGCAAAACTCAAAAGCTAATATAAAATAAGTTGATATAGGATTTTTGTTTAGTAAATATATAAACACAACAAGAACTGTCCGAAATTTTGCATACAAACTTTTATGAAAATTGCGCAATTCGGCTCGGTTAAAAAATAAATTTTATTTTAAATTTTCTTCGGATTTTTTTTTTTTTGCTTTTATTTTCTCACAAAAATATTACCATATTTTTTTTAAATTTTATGAATTTCGTAAACAAAATTGCAAACTTTTTTCAATTTTTAAAAAAAGAAATGAATAATAGCAATGCCGGCTATGTAAAAATTCTTTGCTTATTATGTTTATATATTAAAACTGCTGAAAGTATTTACATGCAAACATATTCGGCTCTGGTTGATGTTAGCATATGTGTATGTCTTCAAAAAATTTTAGGATTTTTAAAATGGGATATCGTAGTATTAAAAAAGCTATTTACTAATTTTTAAACACTGGTTAACAATCGAATTTTCTTGTTGAAACAAATCCACCGTTCTGGAAAAAAAATGTTGCAGTTTTAATAGTTTTAAAATGATACTTTTTAGTGCTTTTTTAGAGTGTCGAATTAGTGTTATTTAGAAGTGTAAAAGCGTTCACAAGGAAAGTATCGAAAAAATGGATTTAATGGAAAAAATGTATAATGCGGTTGGAATATTTCTAAATTGTGCTACTAAGAGATAGTCCGTTTTGAGTAACCCTTTAGTGAGTGTTGAATGTCACTTATTAAGCTCTTCTAGAATGCCATAAATCGCGTCTGATTAAAGGTGATAATCTTCCAATCCCACTTAACGCGTTACTCAAAAGGAACTATCTCCTAGTGGTAGAGTTCTTCAATAACGGCCATATTAAGTAGATAATACTTCGTTAGTAAAAGCGACGCAACCTCTTGGTGTGTCTTTTAGTTACATTTTCGATAGAAATTGATTGAAAAGGAAGGTGCTTAAAAAGTTACTTGTTATTATGGAAGTGTTGAAATAGATCTTGTAGATTAATTAAAGGTAGACATAAAATTAACAAGAAAGATTATTATGTAATGGAATAATAAAAAATTAAAATTAAGTTAATTCAATTAAATGAAAAGATAAAAAAGTATAATGGTAAAAATCTAAATGTAACAATATAAATAAAATAACTTTTTTATTTTATTCAACAATTTAAAAGTTCTATTCGTTCGGTTCAAAAGGGCACATAAACTATATTGAACTTGAGCTGTATTTTTACAACAACAGCACTTAAACTGTGTTGCCTTAAATTAAAGGACTTGGTTTTGCTTTTAAAGTAAGAGAGAGAGAATATGTTTTTATTAGTAATTATTTCCAACTTATATACTAATTTTACAATAAGGGTTATGCTTAATTTGCTAATAATATGTTGAACTATATTTCTGCCGGGTTTGCAATTTATCATACAACCAAAATAAATTTTAAGTTTAATGTCAATGAAACTTCTAAAAGAAGTGAATAAGCGAAATTAATTAAAGTTACGATAAACAACCAAAGAACAAAAAATATTAAGTATCAAGTTGCAATTATAAATAAACCAAAGAACAAAAAAAGTGTGCAATTCAATGAACTAAGAAATAGGCAAAATATATGCAGAGGTTCAACAAACTTAAAATAAATAAAAAACAATAAAAGTATGTATTAAAAAGCTCCCCCCGTTGAGTGTAGCTCAAAATATCGTCTGTGGGTGGAATCTGCTGAATTGATGAGAGATTGTGTTAAATTCTATTTGAAACTTCGTTAAGGTCTGCTGCTGATATTGATCAAATATGCACCGTGAAGTCCGACGTTTTTTGTTGCTTGCGAGGTGCTGCAGTTGGTTGGTGTTTACATTTTTGTATTGCAATTAGAGAAAATAAGATGCAGAAAGTGATGATTAATGCTGAGTAACCGACAGTCATGTGATTATATTATGAGTCTCAATTTTATTTGGTAGCTGAAGTATCTCCTGCGCCCTTAGTGAGGTTTGTAAATCTGTTAGATTTTCTATTTGTGAACTGTACTCGCTTGTATGTATTTTATTGAGTAATGGCTTTAGACGTGTTGAATGGGTTTGTTCTGTTATTTCCCAAAGCTTGGTGTAAGATGCCTTAAGTGAGCTGAAAATTGTCTGTTGGCCTTGTATTGACATGAACTTATTTTTGAGAGTACATTCCGGTTTTAAATAAAGTAAACCCGATCCCTTTAGTGTAAATTGATTGATATCTTTCTTACACACAGCCGTTGTATGAGTTGACGTGGGTAGTGTGAAAATTCATTTATTCTGGTGATGGAGAGGGATCCAAGCATTGGTGGCCTTTATTTGTTGAACTGGGCAGTCAGCTTTAGTTTCGTTGTGGAATAAATTTATTTCGCAGGCGCATATTGTTGAACTTGATTCATACCGGATCTGTACTTTGGAACACACAAATCTATCCTCTTTGATGACGTCGCATAAGTTAAGTTCAGTTTTGTCAATAGTAAAATACTGACGACGGACAAAATTGACGGCCAAAATGGAAGAGCATGGTTTTATTGATAATAAGGTATCGTTGATCCAATTTGGCACTGGTATGAGGTTGAATACTAAAAACTGGTCACGCTCAACTAATGGCAAATTAACGCGAAATATGACGGTGTTATTCGTGAGTCCACCTTGGACTTTCATCAATTTGTACAATTGCAATGTATCATTCTGTTTTACAGGCAATTCAAGTGACTCTGATAAATGCATTCTTATTTTGTCTATTTCCTGTTGTAATTGGTACGGAGTGAGTATAAGCGGGCTTATAATACCGTGATGAGTATTTGTAAGAATATCCAGTATTGAAGACTGTAGGTGTTGCAAGTTTGCAGCAGTGAACGTTAGTTGAATGGTAAAATGAAAATGCGGTAGATTCTTTCTTCGTATAGTTTCTTACTGACGTTGTGTATCTTGTTATATGCTTGCGATATTTGTTAGTCGATTTGGTCAAATTTCTTTTTTATTAGCCTGGTCTGCTTTCAGGATGTTTATAGTAGAGTCTACAATTGACGTTTGATTTCTTAACAGGCTGAGCAGATGTGCCTCATTTTTCTTAACTTGTGAAATCGTTTTTGCCATCTCTTCTGCATATTTTTTGTCCAGTACGCCAAATAGTGAGTTTGCGATGTTTCCCACTAAATTGATTGCTCCCCTTTTGTGTCTTCTGCCGGAAAGTAAAGTGCTGCTCATGTGTAATTCATTTTTGGTATGTTCAAAGTATTTGACAAGGTTTTGACACGTCGATTTATCTTGCATGTCTGCTGATCTAATAGCTTCAAAATGTATGTCCAGCTGAGTTCCAAACCTCATGTTGTGAACTTGTGCTCCCTGGATTAATGGCAGTAATATTATTAAGATCAAGGCAGTCATGACATTAAAAGGCGCATATTTCTTTCTAGGATTCTCCGGGCTATTACTTTTATCCCTATCTTCATGGTCGGAAGCTTCATCGAATTCTGTGTCGCTAACTGGCAAAGGTGCTAATCATGTAATTGGTCTTCTGCAGACCCCAGATGCTGTCTTAACATCAACCACTCGGATCAGACCGTCATCTCCGTGATGCACCTTCACTATCCTAGCTAACGGCCATCTCAAGGGAGGTAAGTTGTCTTCCTTCACTATGACCATATCGCCGGGTTTAATGTTGGCACTCCGTGTTTTCCACTTGTGCCGATACTGTAATTCACACAAGTATTTCCGGGACCAACGTCTCCAAAACTCCTCCCTTAGGTGGGTAACAAATTTCCATTTGATCAAAAGATTCATCTTTGTTTGGTCAGAACTTAAGTTTACATCGGCATTTAGTGGTTCTCCAATTAGAAAGTGGCCAGGTATCAATGGCCACTGGGTTGTTTGACATAAAATAAGAGAGAGAGTGTGTTTTTATTAGTAATTATTTCCAACTTATATACTAATTTTACAATAAGGGTTATGCTTAATTTGCTAATAATATGTTGAACCATATTTCTTCCGGGTTTGCAATTTATCATACAACCAAAATAAATTTTAAGTTTAATGTCAATGAAACTTCTAAAAGAAGTTAATAAGCGAAATTAAAGTTACGATAAACAACCAAAGAACAAAAAATATTAAGTATCAAGTTTCAATTATAAATAAACCAAAGAATAAAAAAAGTGTGCAATTCAATGAACTAAAAAATAGGCAAAATATATGCAGAGGTTCAACAAACTTAAAATAAATAAAAAACAATAAATTATGTATTAACATGTTCAAAATTTTTAACAGAATAATTTCGATAACGGTTAATTTTTTAACTGAAAGAATAAAATAAACACATAAATATATATTAAGTCAACAATTTTTACGTAACTATTTTATGTGGAATAAAATTCAAATTAAATAAGGATTCAAATACAGTTTTAAATGTATAATTTTATTAACTATTAAAACTTAAATTATTGTTTTTTGTTTTATAAAATGTATTACAAAATTTAAAGCAAATAAAAGTTTTAAATGGAAAATAAAATTTTTAACGAACAAAAAATTATAAAAAAAATGGTTTTTATTTTTTTGATAAAACGATTTTTTAAGACCACGTGAACGAATTAATTTTATTTTTTTCACGGTTTTTTTTTTTTTTTTTTTTTTTTTTTTTTTGCAAAAAGATATGATGATATGATATGATAGGCTTAAAGTAAACGTTTGTATACATACCATAAATATCTAAAATGTATATTTTTTTATTTGTGCTTTATTGCCTTTGAAATCTTATTTTTTTTTTTAATTTACTTCGAAAGTGTACTTAATTGTGAGTAAAAGTATACCTTTTTTTGTTGAAATCGGTTCAAGATTGCCAACGTTTTATCCATTAAAAATCTAAAATTGGTGGAAAAATTACATTTTTGCAATTGCAATTGTCCGCAAAATCTTAGAAAATAGTTTTTTTTTAATAACTCAAGATTTAGAGAGTGTAAATAAATCTGTAACTTCTGATCGGCTGGTTGGATTTTCATGAAATTTGGTATAGGCGTAGCAGAGGAGTAAAGAAAATCTTTATCCTTTTAGAAAAGGATAAAGATTTACTTAAATTTGGGAAATGTGGCTACCGTATTAAAAATAAAAAAATATTTATTAATTATTTTTATAAAAATATTTCGTGTATAAATATTAGTAAAAGTATACAGAAATATTCATAATTTTCTAAGTAATTATTCACGCAAAACTAAAGACAAGAGTTGCAAGTTTGTAAAAATATAGTTATATATACAATAAATTGGAAATGTAAAAGTTTAAAGGCGCATAATTCTGAAATGAGGAATGATATTGACTTGAATCTTTTTACAAAAGATCGAAAATTATATGTGCTAAAGGATAAGCTTAATTTGGAATACATATTTTAAAATTTCTTTCGCTATTTAGAAATAAAACAAACAAAAGGCCCAATTTTGGGTTTTTGGAGAAAATACAAATTTTTTAATTGTAATAAGATATTTGTTTATAAATATATCTTAATTAAATTTGCAGGAAATGTGAATCTGATTAATATAAATAAAAGCTCGTTAACCAAATCTCAATCAGGGGTAGGGCTTTCCTGAATTCCCAAAAAAACTAATGAAAATTCGAAAAAATGGGATTTTTTACATTTTTCCGAAGTCCCGTAGATTCCGATTTAAAACTCTTAACAACATATTGAGGATTCTTAAAATATATTCCGCTTGTCGATTCGTGCTTTGGGATTTGATAAAATATGGTCTAAAATCAAAACTTTCATAAAAAATGGGTCGAATTCGGGAGGGTGTGTACCATGACCGATTGAGTTATTGGGCTTGTTTTTTATCTTAAGACCATCTCTGTGAAGTTACCTTTCAGAAAAGTGCAAAATTGTTATATATTGCTAAAGAAAATTTTATTTTAGATAAAAAAGAGTGTAAATACTTTTTCGGCTAAAAAACACAAAAAATCGTCTTTTTTGCAATTTTCAAATTCAAAATCGTTTATTTTTGGACTCGGTAAAGATATCGACTTCAAATTTTTTTTATTCGATACATAATTTTGTTCTTTAACTAGTTAAGAAAAAAACTAATAAAATCGGTTGGAAATACTAGGATATATATGAAAAGAACTGGACCAAGAACATGCAAAATTATGGTGCTTAAAAATTCAGGGTCTACAACAATATATAAAAATATTTGAAATCGGACGAGAAACAAAAATTTGGCAAGTGATGAAAAAATTTTTATGTCAGAGGTACCTAACTTCGAGCCCCCTTAACTCTGCTCCTAAGGGTTTGTTGTGCTCCCCTTCCAAACTTAATATTGTACGCTCCTCTGCTACGAATTTACAAAATTTCATGAAAATTCATCCAGCCGATCAGAAGTTACAGATTTATTTCCAAAAAATTTCGATTCTGCCCCACTGTGCATTATCTCATTCAAGCTCTTAAAACCATAAAATATTATCGAAGTTATGAAAAAACAGAGCTACCAAAAACATACTCTAAAAAAGTAAACTAAAAGCTAATAAAAATGGAACATAGGCCTTAAAGATTAAAATAATGCTTTTAAAATGTTTTTTCTGGATAAACTTGAAATTGTTGAAATATCTTTAAAATAAGGATATAATAATATTTGACTTAAAATAGCCATGAAAATATTCATTTAAGTGTACAAAATCCCAAAATATGCAAATATATGCTGAAACAATTCGATGAAAAAATTCTTGAAATTGTCCAAGAGACATAAATAACTAAGAAATAGATGGAAAATATGATTGCATATTTTATTAAAAATTATGTTTTCATTCTTAATTTTGTTTGATTTTATTAGAAAAATGTTAAACTGCGGTAACATTTTTTAATTTTTTCGACTAAACAATTAATTTGGCTGCCGGTAACCTATAGAAATATTAATAAGTTTTTTAATTACTATATATGCTTACCTTACTTTATTTATTTCTTTTTATTAGTGAAATGGTAATTAACTTTTTGTTCACTATCACTTTTAAAACAATATTTTAGTTAAATGCTATATTTTTTTAATCACTTTGAAATTTTTATTATTACTGAGGGACATCATATTATTTCTGCTTGTTCTTTTATCCATTATGGAATGTAAGCAATCGCCAAATTCATGTTGTTTTGAATGCAATTTATTTTGTTTGTAAAAAAATTCGTACTTTCTACTATTGAACATCATGGAATGCCGAATTGATAAAAAATATTCTTTCAAATGCTAGCAAATTTGTTGAATATCAGTGTTTTTGTTTATGCATAACTGTAACTGTAGAAACTTCTAATAGTGACAAAAAACGTTGCTCTTAGAAGATTAAATTCATATAGTAGTATATTTTGTTGTTGGAAAATTGAAGTAAATCTTCTATTGAACTGCTAGAAGTGTCGAAGTAGTGAGATATTTCGAAAAAGATTCCACCAAATGCTTGCAGGTTATTGTTATTCACCAGTGTGTTGGTGTGTTGTTGTTTACGTGTGTGTTGTTTACCAGTGTTTTGTTAATGTGTGTGTTGCTGCTGTTTACCAACCCAGCTGACCACAAACTTCGATAATGAAATCGGCTTCGAACATTTCTCTGACAAAACATTCAAGAATGACCATCATTAGCGATCCCAATATGAGCACCTTGAGCTCATCCATCACTCACTTTGTAGCAGGAAATTTTTCGTTCACATAGGTTCGGTTATCGTATTAATAGTGAATCTTTGGCGGTGGTATCCATATCAAACAATGTCGAAAATTATTCAAAATCAATATTGCTAACGACTTGTGATTATTATCATTTGCATTTGTTATTTTAGTTATTTCAAACTTAACACAGTATATAAAATAATAAAAAAATATACAAAATAATAAGTTATATTTCAAAGATTATAACTGGGGAGTGTCCAAATTTCAATTAGGCCCAGAAGATTCATTAATGTTTTTTTCTTTTTCAATAATATTATTGCTTAAATCCTCATATTTTCGGAAAAATTTCCTGAATTAATCTGCAATAAAATAAATTAGGTATTTAGATAAATATGATATTTTGCAAATATATTAGACAAGTGCCAACGTTATTTACTATTTTTTCTAAAACTTTATTATTTTATTTTTATTTTAACTAGTCCTTTAATGTGCAATATTTTACAACCAAACGCAATAAACTATAACTCAAGAATAACACTTGATTCTCTTTGTTTAAGTATTTTGCATGCACAAAAAAGAAAATACGTTGTTTCTTTATTTAGGTAACAAATCATCGAGAAATTAAAAAGAATAAATAATTTCTCAAAAAGTTTAGTGTTGAGATTTTATTCAGAAAAGTTGAATATTGCGATATCTTTATTTTTAAAATTCTCGAATGTTACGCGAATGTTTACTACCAAAAAATTACTTGTTTATTATATCATTATAAAATATAAATAAAAAATATTTGTTAGTAATATGTGCACATATTCATATTGAAATATGAACATATGCAAATTTTATTCTAAATGGAAGATCCAAGACACACAATCTTTTCAATCTCCTGACCTCATTGGTTTCATCTAATAGGTAAACAATAATAATAATAACAATAATAATAATATTAATAATAACAATAATAATAATAATAATAATAATAATAATAATAACAATAACAATAATAATAATAATAATAACAATAATAATAATAATAAAAATAATAATAATAATAATAATAATAATAACAATAATAACAATAATAATAATAATAATAATAACAATAATAATAATAGCAATAATAATAATAATAACAATAATAATAATAGTAATAATAACAATAATAATAATAATAATAATAATAATAATAATAATAATAATAATAATAATAATAATAACAATAATAATAATAATAATAATAATAATAATAATAATAATAATAACAATAATAATAATAATAATAATAATAATAATAATAATAATAACAATAATAATAATAATAGCAATAATAATAATAATAATAATAACAATAATAATAATAGTAATAATAATAATAATAATAATAATAATAATAATAATAATAATAATAACAATAATAATAATAATAATAATAATAGTAATAATAATAACAATAATAATAATAATAACAATAATAATAATAACAATAATAATAATATATTGGGATGATCATTTATTCGCTTGAGATAGTTTTCCGTACGTCTCTTGAGTCCTCGATCCATATATATTCAAAGGTATTTGACGCAATTTTATTGAGGTATTATTTTATTGTATATTTTAACTGTTGGACAAATACCGCAAAGTGAAAGTGATATGGTTGGATTTGCTTGAATTATCTTTAACATTCCATCTTGTATGCCAGCGCTGTATTGTTGAGTTGTTTTTGTACAAAAAAAGACGCTTCAATAGTGAGTTACTTGCAGCTAACATTGACGTTTTATCTGCATACGTGGCAAGTAAAATATTGAGGTACACCAGATTTAATTTGTAGAATGTCAAAATAAACGTTGTTCTGTTTGACATAAAATAATCTGATTTCAAAAGTAAATAGAATAGAATCTCGAGTTTTAATTCATATTTGTAAAAGTTTGTGGAAAAGGAGTATTATTATGTTTATTTCTAATAATATTTTGATAAATTCTACATCCACGGTAGTTGGATGAGTGATCTTGGTTGCAGTTTGTGCAACGAGCTCGAGTTTCTGCATTCTTTTAACATTCCGCGGTAGTGTGATCTGCACCACATTTAACACAACGATATGGTTTTGAACAATAAGCTTTTGTGTATCTAAATTTAACCTCTCTACTTTTATAGCTGCAAAGTGTAACTGTCTAAGATTTGTTATCTTCACTACGTTCAAGGTCGACAAAATATTATGAACATTCGCAGTGGAGTAACTAAAGTGCCATTGAACTGCTCTACCGCGAATGTTCGTAATATTTCGACTTTATGTCCATCCAATTCGATAGCTTGTTTTAGTATGCCTGCCAGATAATTTACTACAGCTTTATTCGCTACCACTTAATTCAATTCAAAATTGCAAGCAAAATCTTGCAATTTTGTTTTATCCGACATTAACTGTTAGTACTTAATACACCGGCAATTGTAATAGAACTGATTTAGTTATGTGATTTGAAATGTTTGGAAAAACCATTTACATGGTTTATTAGCGGAATTCATTAGGTTAATTTTTAACTAGATTTCATTTTTTGACATCGAAGGATATGACCATATTTGATGAAATTCTTCAGAGAACATGTTTATGATAACTTTTTGCTATGTCAAACATTCATCATTTCAAAAGAATGTATAATAATTCAATATAATGGAGATTTTTTGCATGAAGACATTTCATACAAAATTTAATTTATTAAAGTTTAAATTTCAGAAAATATACGAAAATTTCTTCAAATATGTGAAATACATCAATTAAAAAAATAAACAAACAAAATTCATTCATATAAATATATATACATATATCTTAAAAATGTCAAAATTTTTGGTACTTCAAAAATTACCATAACTATTATTCGGGTCCTTGATTTGAACTTACGAAACTAAATTATAAATATATCTTTGTTTCATTTCAGTGGTGTAAAAGTTTTGGCATACACAAAGAAACTACTTTTCGTGAGTTAAAAGCAGATCAATCGAAAATTAATTACGTCATTGGTGTAAATGTGCAACGAGGAACCGGTTTATATAATTGCACGACATTTATAACACTTACACCTCGTTTTCAACTGTATAACAGAAGCACATATAAGTTGGAATTTGCTCAGAAGTGCGATATTAAAGGAGAAGTATGTATAGTAATAATAATGGCATATATGAAAAATACCATTTTCATACTTTTAAATACAAAATTCTGAAAATATTGTTTAACCGTTATTTAATTTTTATTTTATTATTACAATATCATAACCAATTATATTTTAACTTATTTAAACGACCAGAGAAACAATGATCTTAAGTCCATAGTAGCGAAATAGAATATTTGTACGTAGTCTATCGTCAGACTGATGGACTAGCTCTCTACCAACTATGTAATTAACAGGGAAAGTTTTATCCATTAACGCTTGAAAAGTAAGTTTTTGCAGTTTTCAAAATTATTTGACAAAAAATGCCTTTTGTTAAAATGTTTTGATAAATTAGCATATAATTAATAAAAAATTTGTTCTTTTACAAAAAAGCTATATTTTACTGATTTCTTGGAGTTTGATTAGCTGTATAAATTATTTTGTAAGTTTTTTGAATACTTCATATATAATTGTAATGAAAAAAATTCAGACATCAGATATGACGTATATTTTAATATATTTTTATTTTTTTTATAAAAAATCGAAAATTATCAGAATTTTAAAGTTAGGAAAAGCATTTTTATACATGAGTTTCTATGTTTGAATTTCTGTGCATATTCATGCTTCTAGCACATACTTTTATTTTTATTTTTTTAATTTTTTTTTTTTTTTTGTATCTTTTTTTTGTGCATATTTCAACTTACCCTGAGAATTAACAAAAAATTCCTAAAAATGATTATTTTTTTATTATATATTTGTCTTCCTTTATAAGATAATTAGTTGCATGCTACGAGGATATTCTTCACTAAGTCACCAAGTAAGAATTGTATAAAAATTTTGACCCACTTTAAACGTTATAAGAAATTTTAAAAACAACTACCAAACCACTCTTTAAATACAAAAGAGATTATATAACAAATTTCTTATTATTTCATATGTAAATGTTCTGAATTTTTCATTAATGACGGAGTCAGTTCCCTTGAAAATGTATTTTTAATTTGTATTATTTGCAATTTTCTTGTGTAAGTTTTAGCGGCTTTATAAAACCAGACTTAGCGTCCATAGGTCAAAATTGGCCGAATACACATTTTGGAAATAAGAATCTTGTTTTTTAAATTAAGTTTAGATCTTCTATTGAGTAAGGGTTAAAGAACATGACCTCATTTAATAGCTTTATCATAAATATACTGTAGGTGTTATTTAAATGATAATTTTTTATCTAAGATAACACATAGATATTTGATGCTATCCTTCAGTGCACAGTGGGGCAGAATCGAAATTTTTTTTAAATAAATCTGTAACTTCTGATCGGCCAGTTGGATTTTCATGAAATTTAGTATAGGCGTAGCACAGGAGTGTACAGAAGATCGGAAATTATATATGCTAAAGAATAAGCTTAATTTGGAGTACATATTTTTAAAATTTCTTTCGCTTTTCAGAAATACACCAAACAAAAGGCCCAATTTGGGGTTTTTGGAGAAAATACAAATTTTTTAATTGTAATAACATATTTGTTTATAAAGATATCTTAATGAAATTTGCAGGAAATGTGGACCTTATTAATATAAATAAAAGCGCGTTAACCAAGTTTCAATCAGGGTAGGGTTTTCCTGAATTCCCAATTAAACTAATCAAAATTCCCAAAAATGGGATTTTTTACATTTTTGACTATAGAATCCACATTTTTCCGAAGTCCTGTAGATTTTGATTTAAAACTTTTAACAACATATTGAGGATTCTTAAAATATATTCCGCTTGTCGATTCGTGCTTTGGGATTTGAGAAAATATGGTCTAAAATCAAAACTTTCATATAAAATGGGTCGAATTCGGGTACCATGACCAATTAAGTTATTGGGCTTGTTTTTTATCTTAAAGTCACCTCTGTGAAGTTACCTTTCAGAAAAGTGCAAAATTTGTATATGTTGCTAAAGAAAATTTTATTTTAGATAAAAAAGAGTGTAGATACTTTTTTCGGCTAAAAAAAACACAAAATATCGTCTTTTTTGCAATTTTCAAATTTAAAATCGTTTATTTTTGGACTCGGTAAAGGTATCGACTTCAAATTTTTTTTATTTAATAGATACTTTTGTTCTCTAACTAGTTAAGAAAAAAACTAATAAAATCGGTCGGAAATTCTAGGATATATATGAAAAAAACTGGACCAAGAACATGCAAAATTATGGTGCTTAAAAATTCAAACGCAAATAACTCGAAAACTATAAGAGATAACATGTAAGCATGTTTTTTATAGGTCTTATCAGGGCCTACAACAATATAAAAAAATATTTGAAATCAGACGAGAAACAAAAATTTGGCAAGCGATTAAAAATTTTTTTTGTCAGAGGTACCTAACTTTGAGCCCCTTTAGCTCCGCTCCTGAGGGTTTTGTTATGCTACCCTTCCAAACTTAACATTGTACACTCCTGTGCTACGCCGATACCAAATTCCATGAAAATACAACTAACCGATCAGAAGTTACAGATTTATTTCCAAAAATTTTCGATTCTGTCCCACTCTGCAGTGGGATAAAAACTCTCTTAGAATATAAATATTTTGTAGGAATACGTTTCTGTGACCTTTTATATGAAAATATAATAGCTTGTGTTTTAGTAACATTAACTTTAATCTTCGATTTATAAAAGTATTTGTGGGTAAACTTTAAACTATCTTCCATTTTTTTTTTATTGTGTTAAACACTTTACCTCTGCAAATGAAAGCACTATTTTCTGCGTAAAAAGCTACTTTTTGATTCCTGCGAACAGTAATATCAGAAATATATATTGAATAATGATTAAGTGATGATACCGACCCTTGCGGCAGAGCCGCAAGTATTTGTCTATCAATAGGTAGCATGTTATCGATAGACACAACAAATGAGTGTTGCTCTAAAAACTCTTTATTATCTTTTGCAGATATGTTGGATAATTGGAGGTGTTAAGTTTAAAAACTAGGCCATCAAGGAAGATAACCCCAGTGCACTTACAATTTCTTTTGTTTTTTTTTTCAATGAAATTAACGACTCTTTTTAGTTGATGCACTGCAGAGTGCTCCTTGCGGAATCCAAACTTTTAAGGGTTTACAATATTTTATTTTGATTAGAAAAGTCTAAAATTCCTTAATTTATTATTTTCTCAAATACTTCATCCAATAGGCTTAGAATGCTAATTGGTCTATAGTTAGACGCTAATTTAGGATCCTTTGTCTTAGGAATTGGGATCGTTGGAAAATATCCTTCTATTAAACAAGAGTTGAAAAGTTTACACAAAGTTTCAATGCAGCAATCGAGTACATTTTAAGGATAATGCTATTAATGCCATTTAAACAAGGGCTTTATTATTTTTCAGTAGAAGTAAAAACGATTTAACTTCAACTAAATTGGTAAGCTCTACGTTAGATCTATCAAGAATTGTATGGTTAAGATCATGAATGAATTTTGATACGGCTGTGTCCATAGGTGAATAATTACTCAGAGTAATGGTGTGTGAGTTACCAAATACCTCTGCTATTCAATTTGCCTTTTCAGAACTAGCTTTTTAAACTTCACCATATAAGTAAATGACTTATCGCTGTTTTTACGGCCTTTTGTTACTTTCCAAAATTTTTTAGAGCTCGAAGGCAAATTTGAAATAAATTTTGACCAGGATTCATTTCGGTCCTTATTAAGGTAGAAATCAATAAGTTTATTTAATAACTTCAAATATGCATTTTAATTGATTTTTATAATTTAAATCCCTACATCTGTGAAATTTACATTTGTATTTATATATCTGACTAATTAACACTTTACTACCATCAAAAATTTCTCGATGCCAAGAATTTTTACGACCGATAGGTATTTTCTTAAAAGCTTGTTTAACTATATATATATATATATATATATATATATATATATATATAAAGCTTTTCCTAATTAATCCGCATTTTCGCTATCGTTCAACCCACTGTGCGTCGAGTCCACACAGTTCTACGAGATCAAATATCGTTACCATCCGATACACACACAAACAAACCCCAACAAGTAAATAGTCACAAGAATAAAAATTCCCGTTCCCAACGGTTATTTTTTGTGCTTTTGATATTCTATTGAGTTTTTAATAATTGTATTTTATTTCTGTGTGTACTAATAATATTGTCTACTTGTAACTGACTTTTGTGTTTTATTGTCTTTTCGAACATTTAGTTATCAGAAAACAAACCCCTAACAAATTAGTACACACAACTTTCACTCATGTATGATAATTATTTTTTTGTACGAATGTGTGTTACATGCAACCACAGCATCAAAAAATATAAACTTGTTGCTGTTTATAGGAAAAAATCACAAAGTCGTTATTTAGATTTTTTTTTACAAAAATCACAAATACAATTCAGGAATTCTGCTTATATCCACGGACAGTATTCGTCCTTGACTCAATTCTCCATATGGCGAGAATGCATGCCAACTCGCCGTTTAGCCACAGTGGTCAAATCCTGGACAGACCTCCGATAGACTATATTCGCAAAGTTGACATTTTGAAAATTTTTTACAAATTTCACAAATACAATTCAGGAATTCTGCTTATATCTATTGATGGTATTTACCCTTGGCTCTATTCTCAATATGGCGGGAATGCATGCCAACTCGCCGTTTGGCCACAGTGTGCAAAATCCTTGACAGACCTCTGATAGACTCTATATTCGCAAAATACAATTCAGGAATTCTGCTTATATCCACGGACAGCATTCATCCTTGGCTCCATTCCCCATATGGCGGAGTGGTCAAAATCCTTGACAGACCTCTGATAGACTCTATATTCGCAAAGTTCATACTTTGAAAATGTAAAAAAAAATTCACTAATACAATTCAGGAATCCTGCTTATATCTACGGACGGTATTTACCCTTTGCTCCATTCTCAATATGTCGGGAATGCCTGCGCACTCGCCGTTTGGCCACAGTGGGCAAAATCCTTGACAGACCTCTGATAGACTCTATATTCGCAAAATACAATTCAGGAATCCTGCTTATATCCACGGACAGCATTCATCCTTGGCTCCATTCTCCATATGGCGGAGTGGTCAAAATCCTTGACAGACCTCTGATAGACTCTATATTCGCAAAGTTCATACTTTGAAAATTTAAAAAAAAATTCACTAATACAATTCAGGAATCCTGCTTATATCTACGGACGGTATTTACCCTTTGCTCCATTCTCAATATGGCGGGAATGCCTGCGCACTCGCCGTTTGGCCACAGTGGGCAAAATCCTTGACAGACCTCTGATAGACTCTATATTCGCAAAATACAATTCAGGAATCCTGCTTATATCTACGGAAAGCATTCATCATTGGCTACATTCTCCATATGGCGGGAATGCGTGCCAACTCGCCGTTTGGCCACAGTGGTTAAAATCCTTGACAGACCTCTGATAGACTATATATTCGCAAAGTTCATAATTTGAAATTTTTTTTTAAATATTCACAAATACAATTCGGGAATCCTGCTTATATCCACGGACAGTATTCATCCTTGGCTCCATTATCCATATGGGGGGAATGCAAGCCAGCTCGCCGTTTGACCACAGTGGCCAAATTCCTTGACAGACCTCTAATAGACTCTATATTCGCAAAGTTGACACTTTAAAAAAATCTCATATACAATTCATGAAGTCTGGTTATATTCAAGAATAGTATTTATCCTTGACTCCATTATTCATTGTTTTCAGTGTCTAAAATCGTTGACGAACCTCTGAGAGGTTTTGCATTCACAAACTTGAATTTTGGAATATTTTCTCAGAATAAAAATTAAAAATTTTTTTTATTATATTATATTATTATAAATTTATTAGCTTTTAATATTTCATTAAATTTTGTCAAAATTCGGTTTATTATTTTTTTAGTACCAAATAGTCATATTTAAATATGTCATATTTAAATATGTCATATTTAAATATGCTATATTTAAATATGTCGTTACGTCATCACATGTATCATTACGTAAGTCGTTACGTCAAAAACATATTTAACTCGCATATTTATCTTCACACACATGAGTATGTTCCACTATTTGACACTGATTACATTCCTGTCAAGTTCTCTTTTTTTCAAACTAATTTATGAATAATTTAGAGTAGAAAAATGTTTGGAAAATGTTTACATATGAATTCATTGATAAATTTGCATGATATTCTTATTTTTTCTTCGATGGCCAAGATACTATTATACACTTAAAGAAATAATATTAAAATTGTCTCACCTAATGAAGCAGCGGACAAAAATAGAAGAAGTTGTCGTAGAAAACTGAAACTTGGTACGCATATTACCTTAGATTTAAAATTAATTAATGCGAAGTTTTGAAAAAATCGGTGCAAAAAACTAAATTTCTTCTAAAATACTGCTCTGAACTTTACCAAATTTTACGATTGCCATTAAAAATATATCGTTTAAAATTCTGCTAATTTATTTTTTAATTGGAGCAAGGACACGTCTACCTCCCATATATTCTGAAATTAAAAAGAAAGATTATTTGTGAGTCTGCCAATTTTTACTTGAATCGGAACGAAAACATCCCAACCTCTCTTATATCCTGAAATTAAAAATAGGAGGAAGTGTGGTAGAAAATTTAAACTCGGTACATATACTCGTATTACTTTAGACCCAAAGTGTATATAAGTTTTCAAAAAATTGGAGCATGACACATCTCCCAAAAACGCATTTTCTTCTAAAATACTGGTCAACTCAGTATCAAAATTTGTGATAGCCACTGAAAATAAGTTTTTTTATGGGTCAGACAATATTTGATTTAATTTCTGCAAGTACATTTTCTCTTCAGTAACAAATTAAATTGCTTAAATTTGCCCGATTTTCCGTCCAAAATTTATATTTTTAATAGTTTTTAATGTTGCATTAAATTTTAAAGCAATATCGATTTAATATCACGAAATATTTTAACTAGAGTTTTTCTTTTACCGCTCCCGGGAAATCGGTATTTTTTAAATTTCCCGAGATCCTGGGAATTCTCAAACAAATAATTACAAAATATTTGCAAAAAATATTTTGTGCTTTAAAAATGTAAACTGCTGTTTGAGGATTCCAGACATTTTAAGGAGATTCCTCTTACAATTTTCGCTCACAATTTGGATATTTTCAAATCGTTTAATAAATATATCGTTCATTCCATGAAAGAACGCCCAAAATTTTTCTTAGGTCTTCGGATTTTGTTAATATACGGCATACGCACGCCTCATGAAGCCATTGGAACATCTCCATTTTTATTTTTTGAATTTTGAAAAACCTGTAAATTTTTTCACGATTTTGAAGTCAACGGAAAAGAAAAAATATCTCTATAAATTGTAAACGGATTTTAATGATTTAAATTACATATGTCCTTTATATACACAATTATTGAAAAATATTATTTACACTTAAAAATGCATTCGTAATGCAAATGCAATTTTAGGATGTTTACTATAAATTTCAATATAAATTGTTCTGGGACAAAGTGATGAAATATTAAAAAAAAAATTTCATACAAAAATAAAATTTTTATATAATTTCTGTTTAATTTTTTATTTTCTGTGAGTTTATTTTAAAATTAATTTTAGTATTAACATTTCATAATTTGTTATTTCTGATATAAAACCTTTTTGTCCCAGAATAATTATTAATGTACCGTGTTATAAACATATTTGTCTTTAATATTAAACAAAAATATTTAAAATCAAAAGGATAGAAATTTCTAAAATTGATCTGAAAATTGCGTTCTAGTTATGAATGCATCTTTAGCAAAAATGTTACTTTTGAATTATACAATATCATTTACAATATTTATTTTAATAAATAAATCCGACGTGTAGTTAAAGATTTATGAACACTTAAAGTTACTGAATGAGAATAACAAAAACAATTTTTTCTGTATGAAAAAAAGGGTGATTTCTCTCTAAAAAAAAACTATTAAAAATAGTGATTCCTTGTCAAGAAAAAATTACTATTGCATTTTCTAATAAAATATTGCTTTTGAACATATTAAAAGAAAATTAAAATCGGAGAAGTAGAAATTTGTCAAAAAACATTGCACTGCAATTGCAGTTTGCATTACGAGTGCATTTTTAAATAAACAATTTACTTTTGCATTATTTCCTGTAAAGTATTCTCAGTTGGCCTTCATCAAAATCCATCTACATCGTAAGGAGATATTAAGATTTAAAGTTACGTACTTTTTCGGATTTTGAACTTTTATAAAAATTTAAATAGTGAATAAATTTGAAAAAATAATAATGAGAAATTATTTATTTATAAATTTAAACAAATCTGATGACCATTCATAAAAAATTGCCATTTTTTGTAAATCTTTTGTGGAATGAATGATATATATAATTCAAATGTCGAATTCTACTACTTACTAGTCCTTTTGCAACGTATTATTATTATTTTCCATCAATTATACAAAAATGCATGAAAGACTCAGACACTATTTAGATATTTCCTTAAAAATATTTAAACTCGAAAATAAAAATAAATAAATAATAATAAAATAAATAAAATAAAATGAAATAAAATAAATAAAAATTAATGTAAAGACATATTATCTACTAAAATATCCCTATATGAGTTAGAAAATATAAACATTTAGCACATAGAATAAATCTCGGGAATTGTCGCGTGATTTCCCGGAATAACAGGACTGAAAATTTTGCAAAATTTCCCGTGAAAAACTCTAACTTTAACATAAATAAATCGTAGGCTTTTGTGTACAAAAAGAAATTTAGAAAATTTTGAAATTATTATTATTATTATTTTTTTTTTAGTTATGGCAAAAAATAGTAAGTAATTTTTCTTTTATATATTAAAAAACGATCTAACCCAGCAAAAACTTTTTGGCTCTCGGTAATGGCATTACTTATTACTTATTAAAGTAGTTTTTTGGTAATGAGGCGTCATTATTATTTGCCTACTCTATATTACACTAAAAGAATACTCAATTGTATTGTACTTATTTTTACGTTATTTTTATCTTATTAATTTGTCTGTCGCTGTATTATTTAAAATTACGAAACATACATTGCACAGTGGGGCAGAATCGAAATTTTTTGGAAATAAATCTGTAACTTCTGATCGTCTGATTGGATTTTCATGAAATTTGGTATAGGCAGAGCAGAGGAGTGTACAATGATAAGTTTAAAAAGGGGGGCACAACAAACCCCTTCTTCTGATCGTCTGATTGGATTTTCATGAAATTTGGTATAGGCAGAGCAGAGGAGTGTACAATGATAAGTTTAAAAAGGGGGGCACAACAAACCCCTCAGGTGCGGAGCTAAGGGGGCTCAAAGTTAGGTACCTCTGACATAAAAAATTTTTAATCATTTGCCAAATTTTTCTTTCTCGTCCAATTTCAAATATTTTTATATATTGTTGTAGGCCCTGATAAGACATATAAAAAACATGCTTACATGTCCTATTTAATCTTACAGTTTTCGAGTTATTTGCGTTTGAATTTTTAAGAACCATAATTTTGCATGTTCTTGGTCCAGTTTTTTTCATATATATCCTAGTATTTCGGACCAATTTTATTAGTTTTTTTCTTAACTAGTTAAAGAACAAAATTATCTATAGAATAAAAAAATTTGAAGTCGATATCTTTACCGAGTCAAAAAAACAAACGATTTTGAATTTGAAAATTGCAAAAAAGACGACTTTTTGTGTTTTTTTGGCGAAAAAGTATCTACACTCTTTTTTATCTAAAATATCATGACCAATTGAGTTATAGGGCTTGTTTTTATCCTAAAGTCATCTCTGTGAAGTTACCTTTCAGAAAAGTGAAAAACTATTATATGTTGCTAAAGAAAATTTTATTTTAGATAAAAAAAGAGTGTAGATACTTTTTCGGCTAAAAAAACACAAAAAATCATCTTTTTTTGCAATTTTCAAATTCAAATTCTTTTATTTTTGGTCTTGGTAAAGATATCGACTTCAAATTTTTTTTTTATTCAATAGATAATTTTGTTCTTTAACTAGTTCTTTTATTTGGTTCCATAGTTTTTTAATGGTCTAAGCCATCTATCAACGACAGAGGGCAACTATGATTCAGCATGGTCTATGTTGCAAGAAATATACACCAACTAACGGGTTCTTGTAACAACACTTGTAACAACACGAGAGAATCACAAACCAACCATTATGCAATTCAAATTCTGCTACCATTAAAAAATTGCACTACACAACTCGTGAATGTCTTTAGGCACTAAATAAAATTGGGATTGAGACAAAGGGCTGAAACCCTCTCCTTTTCCAAATATTGACTAAAAAGCTAGATCGAATCATGCATATGAGGTTCGACCAGTCTCTTAGCAAGCCGAAGGGGTTGCCAACAGTTGCACACCTGTTATCTTTTCTGAAATTTCAGTTTTAAACCATCTAATCCATCACGCACAGGGAGAAATTGATACATACTTCAAATAAAACAGCAGAGAGAAGAGAGAAAATAGGTGAATTTCTGTAATAATGGAAATCATGCTTTATATCTCTGCGGAAGGTTCTTAAATTTATCAGCTATAGAAAGGCTAAGATTTGTACAATCACAAAAACTTTGCTTCAACTGCTTCAAAAAATGCAGCAAGAAACACAACACATTGTTACATGTTGAATAGAAACTAAGTCCACAAGTCAAGCAAACATTGAACATTGAAGTAAAACCCAATACTTCCAACGCAGCGGTGACATCTGCTTATGCAGATGTCTCATCATCAGAGAGGGATTATGTAATACTTGCAACAGCAAGAGTAAAAATAACAGCATCTAATGGAAATTCAGCAGAGTTTGTCGCTGTTCTCGATTTTGGTTCACAGGTGAACCTCATCTCCGAGCAAGTGATCAGAAAATTGGGTGTTTCAACTTCAACAGCATCATTATGTATTGATGGTGTAGGAAATGGCAAGAAACGAGTTACAAAAAGGGTACATTTAAAGCTACAATCGAGAAACAATAAGTTGGAAACAAACTTAGAAGTATTTGTCATCCCGATAATTATTCCCTCGCAATCAAGTCAGCATATTAATATTTCTAAATGCAAATTCCAAACTTAGATTTAGCCGAAACATACTTCAATCTACCGGGGAGAATAAACATTCTGTTGGGTGCTGAATAATATTTTAGTTTGATACAAAGAGAAGAGATAGAATTGTCAAGCAATCTTCCAATCTTGTTAAACACATCACTTAGATGGATTATCAGTGGAAAATTATCTTCAAGTCAAGATACAAATGATGCTGCAACTTGTGCAGTTTTCACAAATAATCTAGATGATTTTGACTACGAGTTATTAAGAAACGTCATTGAACGGCTGTGGAGAATGGAAGACGATGGACCTACTGATGGAGTGCGAATAAGAATCTATTAAAACTCTGGATCTAATATGGCTGCCTAAAGAAGACCATTTTTGCATAAAGGTAAAGGTGGAACTTGTAAATATGATTACTAAACGCACAGTTAGTTCCGACTTGGCAAAACTTTTTGATCCAATTGGACTGCTGGCACCAATTGTTGTGAAAGCAAAGATATTTATTCAACATTTATGACAGATGAAATTGCCATTGGACGAAGCACTACCTAAAAATCTAAGCTCAACGTGGTCAAATTTCCGTGAAAGTCTAAACTCATTAAACAACTTTCAAATAACACGACACCTGTTCAAGGATAACATCCCATTAACTACTCAGCTTCATACCTTTGCGGATGCATCCGAAAGAGCCTTTGGTACAGCAGCATATATTTGATCAACGTTAAAGGTGACAGAATAATAAGAAAGTTACTCTGTGCAAAATCTCGCGTATCACCAATCAAAAAACAAACCTTACCAGGATTAGAACTTTGTGCAGCACTTCTGGCTGCAGAATTAGCTCAACGCCTTCGAAAGGTTATGCAAGTGAAGACTTTACCAATTTTCTTATGTACAGACTCTAAGATTGTTTTGTCATGGATACACTCAAAATCATCATCTTTCCACACATTTGTGGGTAATAGGATATCAAAAATTCAAACATTGACTCTTCCAGAACAATGGCGACACGTTTCGTCAGAGGATAATCCAGCAGACATTCTCTCAAGAGGTTTGACAGTAAAGGCACTTTCAGATTGTCATTTATGGTTTTTATGACCATTATTTTTACACGGAAGGCAAGAATGCTGGCCTGCAGAGTTCCTTCGGCCACAGTTACAAATTACCTCTGATTTAGAAAAAAAGAAAGATTCAACGATTGTTTTATCAACTGTAAACAACTACAGTTTTGTATACAATATTGATCATAAAGGTTCATTTAAGAAGTTACAGCGAATAATATCATAAGTCCACCGCTTCGTTAAAAACACTTCTGAAAAATATTCACCGAGGTCACAATTGAATGCTTTAAGTACAAAGGAACTTGAGACGTCACTAAGAATAATTGTACGTGCTATGCAAAGTTATGATTTTTCCAATGAAATAAAGCAATTAAATAAACAACAAGAAGTCACTAAAACAAGTCCAATTCTCAGTTTAACTCCATTTATTGATAAAGAAGGCATTTTGCGATTGGGAGGAAGATTGGAGGAGTCAGCTTTATCCTACGATTCAAAACATCCAATTATTCTTCCATGCAATGACGCGCTAGTGAAACTTTTATTTAAATCAATGCACGAAGAAAACAAGCACTGCAGTCCGCAAGCTTTATTAGGAATCGTGAGGCAACGGTTTTGGCCCATCAAAGGAAAATCCATTGCAAGATCAACTGTGCAAAAATGCATACAATGTTTCAGGGCCCGTCCAAAGCTATGACAGCAATTAATGGGAAACCTTCCACGTGACAGAGTTACTCCTGCATGGCCATTCATTAATACAGGTGTTGATTATTTTGGACCGATAGGGATCCATTAGAGAATAAGAGAAAAAAAAACCAAGAAAGGCATTTGTGGCTGTATTTTGTTTCTTTGCGACAAAGGCTTACATCGGTGCCTTAAAACGTTTTATTTATAAAAGAGGACGTTGCCAAAATATAATAATAAACTTACTGAACTCTCAGAATCAATATTCTCTGATAATGGGAAAGAATTAATAGCTTCAGCATGTAGCTCAAAAGGAATACCATTTTATTCCACCGAGATCTCCCCATTTTGGAGGACTTTGTGAAGCAGCGTTAAAATCAGCTAAAAATCTTCTTGTACGGAGCTTAAGTACAATTTCATTGACGTATGAAGAATTGGAAACGGTTATCATAGAAATTGAAGCCATCTTGAATTCTCGTCCATTAATATCTATGTCTAACGACCCCTCTGATATGTCTGCATTAACTCCAGGACATCTGTTGATCGGTGAAGCTCTTACGTCTCAGGTGGACACCGCAGTCAGCTCACTAAGAATATCACTTTTATAGCGGTGGGAACTAGTCTCAAAAATAAATCATGAGTTTTGGAAAAGATGGTCAATTGAGTGTCTGCACGAACTTCAGCAGCGTCAGAAGTGGAAAACTCTAAGTCCTAACCTCAAACCAGGAGATATGGTTATCATCAAAGAAGATAATACAGTGACGATGAAATGGCCGCTAGGAAGAATATTGAGGGTTTATCCTGCAAATGATGGATCCATTCGGGTTGCTGATGTCAAGATCGCATCTGGAATATGTAAAAGGCCTATACATGGTTTCGCATTGTTTCCTGTTGAAGAGAATGAACAGCCAAACTCAACAAAAGTGGACTCAAATGCAACAAATACAGATAAGATAGCAGAAGATCAAAATAGCGAACCCAAAGGCAAGAGAATAGGACTACCATTCAATCTTTGCTACTTAGGTTAGGTTAGGTTAGGTTAGGAACACCAATCAATAACAAGCCATTTGGATCCCAGCTAGGAGATCATTTTGAAGAAATAGGATCGACGCATATATCTATAAGTCAATGGAGTCTTATGGTGTATTATGATCTATCAGCAAGCTGGACTGATATATCATTTTTAGCAGATAGCACCAAATCACTTAAACAGATTTGTAAGAAAATGGAGTCCAATGCATCTTGTATTAATATAATAGAACATTTGCAGCATATTGAAACAGACTTAAGTCTAGATAACAGACTGCTATACAAATCTCGACAAAAAAGAGGTGCTATGGATTTTGTCGGAAATATTGCACCTTCACTCTTTGGTGTACTTGATTCTGAATATACAGAGAAAATGTTATCAATCATCACCAAATTACAAGAAGACGACTCATTCATGCTAAAACTCATAAATGAACAAACTTCAGTTGTAAACTCAACTATGAAAATCGTTAAACAAGGTCTTACTACAGCAAAGTTTAAAGTTGACAGTCTTCAATCAAAGATAAATGAATTAGTGAAAAATGACGCATTACGCAATGAAGAATTACACCAACTCAAGCTTGCTCATCTGTTCAACATGCAACTATCACTTATTGCAAACAATTTACAAAAAACACAAGCATGTATCTTGGACACATTAACTAAATCCCATCATGGAAAAATCAACCCCTTGCTATTAACTCCACTGCAGCACAGTGGGGTCAAACGCAAATTTTTTGGTAATAAATCTGAATCTCCTAAACTACTGGTCGGATCAAATTGAAATGTATCGAAGAGTTGTAGAGGAGGACCTAAGCTTTCAGAAAAATCATCTTGTAGTCACCCTGTGATAACACGAGATAAGCTACAGGGTGTCAAAGTTGACTACCTCGAGTATGTAAAAGGTAAAAAAAAATCGTAACTTGTACAAATGAAGTCCGATTTTAAAGATTTTTATATTTCTGGAAAGGGCTTGGCAAGATAAAGAAAAACTAAGCTTACTCATCTAAGTTATCTCTTACAGTTAAAAAGATATTTACGCTTGAATTTTGAATTTTCGATTTTTTGGCTCGACTTTCTTTCGTTTTTCGGGAATAAGTCCGGATATATATGAGGTAAAAATTTTTTAAAAATATTCTGTAATTTCCTACATATTTCAGAATAATATGCTGAAAGAATTTTTCGATTATCTCAATTCGTCTAGACGTGAAAAACATTCAAAGTCAGCACTCTGAAATTGGCATGAAAAATGGCTATTTTTTTACAAAAATATAGTACAATTCATTCACTTTTTTCTCAAAGCTCCGTTAATGGAAAAAAATTTTCCTTATTAATTTCAAAAGATAAGGCTTCATAAATGGTTAATAAAGAAATCCTGAATTGATTTAAGTTTGCACATCCTACATCCAGCATTGGCCGAAAATTGTCAATTTTAAAAAATAGTTTAATTTTTATCGATTAATAAAAAAAATGTCACGCGAGCTTTTTTAAATTTGGTACCCATATTTTTTATAGAAATAGATTTAGAATGATTTAACACTAAACTGCTTCCCGCCCGGCCAAAAACGAATGCAGGAGTGGAGATTTTATGTTAAATATCAGTTTTTTTAACGACTATTTTTAAAAGCATATTAAAAGCATATTATCATAATATTTTTAATATTATTTCTTATGTAATGTATAAAACACAAATCAAGCTTTCATTCCTAAAAAAATCAATAAAATAGCTCCAATAACCTATTTTTGGTAATTTTTCAAAAATGAATTTTTTTTTAAAAATAGCTGAAAATCCAAAAAAATTTAATTTTTTTAATACAACTCCACTAATTTTGCAAATACTTTAAAATTGTTAAAAGAATATAAAAATAGACTTATTTACCAATTCAACGATATATAAAATGTTGATATAGGTCATTTAATAATAGTAATATAATGGCCTCAAAACTACCAAGTCACGTCAAAAGTTGCAAAATTCACTATTTTGTTCCGTATTTCCATATGTGTGTATACGTAACATTTTAGTTTTCTAATGTATTATGTAGGTATATATTTGTTATTATAAGGTAGTAAATTCTTTATTTGACTAATGTTTATTTAATTTGTTCTACATATTTACATACTTATTATACATATATCCCGTATATTTATTTTATTAAGAATATATTATCGAAGATATTATTAGAGATTTTCTTGAAAATAATCAGAAACATCAAACGTTAGCAAATTTTTAACTTCCTTAGCTTCGGAATCCTCTTTTTCTATTTCAAGAGTGATTTTTGGTAGCCATCGTTTTCTTATAGAATATATAACTGGATCTGATGATATTAATAAATATTCCATTAAGTCCATATTTTGCACTATTTTCGAACATTTTCGGGTATAGAAGAGTCGGAAATGTTTAATATCTTTATTTCGGGCTTCCTGTGCTTCCTCTGTTAGCTCTCCCAATGGCAAAATACTATTTTCTATTATTTCTTTACCATAAGCCAATACTTTGTGAATTGTTGGAGTCATTGATTTCCAGGGGTATGTAATGTTAAGTAGTTCTTTAGTTTCGTAAGCAAAAGTTTTAAATTTGTCCGCATTAATTTGTTTTTTGCTATTAATGGCTGCCAATATAATCTTAAAACGCTTCAAAATATTTAAGTCAATACTTGTGATTGAAGATGTGAATTCTGGATTTACCATCATTTGAACTTTTGTAACCATGAAGAGGTTTATCAATTATTAATCCGAGTTGTTCTTTGAATTCTAATTGAATTCTTTTCTTCTCCTCTTTTCGTAATTCGTGAAGTTCCAAATTGTTTTTTACTGTAGCATTTTCCTGCCCGGGAATATTTCTGTACTTCATATCATATGCAAGATGTAAGCAGAACTCCAAAAATCTTATCCTTGCGTGGAGTGGTGATATTCCAAATTTTAAAGAATTTTTATTAACAAGGACTTCAGAATTATCCTGAAATTGTGAACTTATTTTTCCACATATATTACATTTCCATGTAGATGTTATATCTGTTATAGCGTTTGCAACTTTTCCATCAATCATCGTTAATTGTTGTTGAAATGTAACTTTAGTAGTTCTGTTTGATACTTTTACATATATTGGGTGCAATGCTTTAATTTCTTCTTCCAATTGGTTGACAATGCTGTTTATTGTAACCGTGGTTTCTTTTGTGTAATCAAAAAGGATTAGACGGCACAAAAATTTGGAACCTGGAGTTAAATTTATCCATATATCATCAAAAAGCGAGTCATTTCTTGTCGATGAGGAAGGCTTATTTAAGCGCATTCGAAGTGGTACCAGAGACGCTATAAACAGCGAGGAATAATTATTTCCAGAATTACTTCCATCCAGTTGTTTTTTATTCCGAAATTCCTGATGTTCCATCGCAGCCCCATTTGAATATTATAATAAGTTCAGAGGCTTTGCATTTTTCAATGTTATCATTGCTGAAGGTAGATATAATTCTAGAGGCAGTATTTTCAAGTAATTGCAATATATTAACTTTAGCACTTTTAACAGAAGCATTAACCGGGTGCTCCATAGGCTGTAAAATATTACTTTTCGCTTCTCTCACTGATTTGCTACTGGGAAAGATATCATATCCTTTTTCGCTAACAGATTTCGTCAAAATCTCGTATTGGTTTCTTGATAATCCTAAATTTAATATTAGAGCTAACTTTTTCTACTTCCTTTGGTTGCGTACGTGTTACTAAAGCTTTAAATGTATCTTTTATTTCGGCATTTGTATGAGAATTTAGAATAGATTCCTGTTTGGTCCTCTCTGTTCTTAGCTGAACTTCATCGTAACTTTTTTTTGGTCGATCCTTTTTCTGCTTTCCGATGAAAATTAGTATTTCTCCCTCCAACCACTCTTCATTTCACTTCTTGAACTTTGGTATTGACCAATCTGAAGCTTGCATCCTTCTTTCGTATAATTTATAAAAATTTTCGAGCTTTAAACTGTCTTCTGCAGTAAGAGTTAAACCAAAAGATACTACTGTATCAATGAGTTTTCTTATTTTTTCTGGACGATTTATAATATCAGATATATTATCCCAGATTACTTTGCAAATAGAAAAGTGTTTTAATGTAATCTCCATAATGGCAAATTCACTAATAAATCTGCATATTTATAAGGAAACTTATATATAGAAAAAGAATATTTATATCAGGCAAATGGTGACAGGCAAAAATGAATTAAAAAATTTAAATTTTTGCTCAAAACCCCCAATTTTATTCAGTTTATTTTTATGACCTGTAGTGTTGAACAGGTACGTCAAAAAATGTACCTATGCGATTGTAAAAAGATCATTTTTGTTATAATACATTAATTAAGTAGCTAGGTAAATTATTTAAAAACTTAAAAAAATGTAATAAAAAACGAAGGAAAATATACTTATTTATGTACTTAGGTAATTTTAAAAACCTTTTCAGTAGAAAAAAATTATGAACACTTTAAATAAATTCATTAATAAATATTATTATCTCGTAACAAAAATAAGCAATGCAGTTGAGTGTTACGTATACACACATATGGAAATACGGAACAAAATAGTAAATTTTGCAACTTTTGACGTGACTTGGTAGTTTTGAGGCCATTATATTACTATTATTAAATGACCTATATCAACATTTTATATATCGTTGAATTGGTAAATAAGTCTATTTTTATATTCTTTTAACATTTTAATAAAATATTTGCAAAATTAGTGGAGTTGTATTAAAAAAATTAATTTTTTTTGGATTTTCAGCTATTTAAAAAAAAAAAAATTTATTTTTGAAAAATTACCAAAAATAGGTTATTGGAGCTATTTTATTGATTTTTTTAGGAATGAAAGCTTGATTTGTGTTTTATACATTACATAAGAAATAATATTAAAAATATTATGATAATATGCTTTTAATATGCTTTTAAAAATAGTCGTTAAAAAAACTGACATTTAACATAAAATCTCCACTCCTGCATTCGTTTTTGGCCGGGCGGGAAGCAGTTTAGTGTTAAATCATTCTAAATCTATTTCTATAAAAAATATGGGTACCAAATTTAAAAAAGCTCGCGTGACATTTTTTTTATTAATCGATAAAAATGAAACTATTTTTTAAAATTGACAATTTTCGGCCAATGCTGGATGTAGGATGTGCAAACTTAAATCAATTCAGGATTTCTTTATTAACCATTTATGAAGCCTTATCTTTTGAAATTAATAAGGAAAAAATTTTTTCATTAACGGAACTTTTAGAAAAAAGTGAATGAATTGTACTATATTTTTGTAAAAAAATAGTCATTTTTCATGCCAATTTCAGAGTGCGGACTTTGAATATTTTTCACGTCTAGACGAATTGAGATAATCCAAAAATTCTTTCAGCATATTATTTTGAAATATGTAGCAAATTACAGAATATTTTTAAAAAATTTTTACCTCATATATCTCCAGACTTATTCCCGAAAAACGAAAGAAAGTTGAGCCAAAAAATCAAAAATTCAAAATTCAAGCGTAAATATCTTTTTAACTGTAAGAGATAACTTAGATGAGTAAGCTCATTTTTTCTTTATCTTGCCAAGCAATTTCCAGAAATATAAAAATCTTTAAAATCGGACTTCATTTGTACAAGTTACGATTTTTTTTAACTTTTACATACTCAGGTAGTCAACTTTGACACCCTGTAGCTTATCTCGTGTTATCACAGGGTGACTACAAGATGATTTTTCTGAAAGCTTAGGTCCTCCTTTACAACTCTTCCATACATTTCAATTTGATCCGACCAGTAGTTTAGGAGATTCAGATTTATTACCAAAAAATTTGTGTTTGACCCCACTGTGTGCAGCTAGAAATCGAGATACATCAAATCAAAACGCATATGCCTGAATCGTTGATGTTACCAATATCTGAAAATGACTTGTTAGAGTTTTATAAGTTAATGAAGGTAAAGGGTGGACTCACCCAGGAACACGTGGTATTCAGTATAACGCTACCATTAATAGAGCAGGATAAATTTAAATTGTATAATTTAATTCCTGTCCCTAATACAGTTAACAACACAATGCTAGCGATAGAAACATGTAGTCCTATCTTAGCGGTAGACACAAACCGAAGACATTGCTTTCCGGTATCATCAGATCAACTTAAGTTATGTAACGGCATCAGAAAGGACGTATTCATATGCTATAATATTCAACTGGAATATAACTTCGGAGCAGAGAGGTGTTCGTGTGAAATTAATTTATTTTACAGCATTACTAATCCAAATTGCAACCTACAAAAGCTCTCGGTCACTATAACGTGGACACCATTAAATCATAAAAACCAATGGATATATTCATCGTCATCAACCACACAAGCAACAACTGTTTGTGGAAAGGAAATTGCAACCTTTTATCTTGAAGGATCTGGATTGTTAACTATTAGTCCAGATTGCATCCTTAAACATGATCATATCCATATGACCGGACAACAATCGCTATCAACAATTACTGATCTTGCAAATGGTAACAATATTAAAAAGGCCAATAACATATTCATTTCAGACCAGATTTCGATACAACTCAATAAAATAAAGGACTTGCAACAAAGGTTAGAAACAATAAACAACTCATGCTGTTACAATTGCATATTCTGCATTAATCGTCAGCATAATAGGCATAATACCGGCTTCAGTTATAGCTGCAATACGTCGCAAATCTAGTACCATTGAACCAAAGAAAATGACAAAACCATCTGATTCTACTCCTCAGCCATCCAACGATAAGTCACCCTTTTTAAAAATAAAAATACATAATACATACTTACATATATTTAAATTAGCTTAAGTAATAAAATTCCATTTTCATTAATTTGTAATTTTAAAGTATGTCAATTAATTAAGTAATTTAAATATTTTATATGCAAATCACGTCTCCTTATTTTATAGTCTTTCAGTTCAAGTACTAGAAAGACATAAGAAAAATAAAATAGTGTAAATTCTGACGAAACGTTTGAATTTAATTGCACTAGATTTCTTATTTGTTCAAGTATAATAGCACAGTAATATAGTGGATCAGTTTGCTAGAACGCTGGATTATCAGCCAGAAGATTGTTGGTTCAACACCATCCTGATGCTGTTATTATTATTATTTTTTTTTTAATAAAATGTCTAAAAAGATATTTTATACTAAAAACAGTTTCTGACACTTAGAAAATAAAGTGCGAAATAGTGTACTGTGTAGGACGTTGGTCATTAAAAACGAATGGTTAATTTATGCCCAAGTTCAAATCTCACTGATGGTAAAATTTTTTATTATTTTTTTTTTTTTTTTTTATTTATATTTTTGAGTACTCCTAGAGTCTAAAAATAACGAAATGAATTTGTAGACAACTCGAACAAAAATAACTAGTTATTCAGGCAAAACACAGGTAGTTTATTTTTTGTTTCCAATTATACCTGCTAGCTTACCAAGAAAGCGAGGTTTTTGCTGGGAAGATACAGAATCAAGCAAACAAATTTATATAATTTGTTCTAATTTTATTTAATACTCCAACGAACTTATGTAATTTTTTTTAAATGCTATATAATTAGCGCCATCTTGATTATTTTTAACGTACTATATTGAGTCCAAAAATTATATTTTTCCCTTCCTTAGTTTTTTTTCTTTTTTAAATTTCGAAATAATTTTAATATTTTTTTTGTTTTTTTTTTTTTTTTGTTTTAGTTTAATGAAATAAATCACGTTAAGAACTCTTTGAAATTGCAGTAAAAGCAGGAAATCAGACACTAATTACTTTTTAATCTGTTTCATGACTGTAAAAAATAACATAAGCAGTAAAAAAATGTATATTTTGTATAATTTTTTATATCCATCATCAAAATTAATTAGTAAAATAAAAAATATGTGTAAATTGTTTTAAAAATAATAGTTTTAATTTACAAATACTCGTATACTGAAGTATTGAAGAAACAAAAATTCGACGCATTTGATAAAAAATTTAAATTTTTTAATTTTTTTCCTGAAACAGTTTAAAACCACCTTTTTTGATCATTAATATTTGATTTCAATTCTCTGACTCCCTCTCGTAGCCACAAAAACAATTATTCCTAGAAAATTCGTTTGCAATTATATGAGTTATATTTTTAACTTTCTAAAAATGTATATTTAATCACAATTTGAAAGATGTTTTTATTTTGATATTTGTCTATGGGATAAAGCTCTGTTCTACGGGTAAGAGAAAAGTATGCCTATTCGGTAAGAACAGGCTTAAGTAGGCGGCAGTGTTACGAAAAATAGTTTTATAAGTTAAAAGTAGCGATTTTGGAATTTTTTAGTGTGTAACGTATTAGAAGTTTCTAGTTTGTAACGTTAAAGTCTCTTAATTTTGATTTATCTTAATTATCTAAGATAGTTCTACTTACTACAATAATAAAGAAAGCATTTTGTTATCTTACTTATATATTCGTGAGAATCTTGTATTATATAGATAGAATCTTGTATTATCGTATTAGAGGGAAGCTTGTATTATCCTGCAAACATTTTCCATTGCGGAGCCACTACTAAGAAGAATCTTCCAGAAGTTGAAATTGATGGTCACAGCTATTGCCAAAGTATCATAAAAATCATCTTCCGTCGGAAAGAACTGCTCTTCGTGGAAGTGTTTTTTAGACGACTCGAAGAAGAAACTTCTAGAAGTATCGAAAATGACTCTTCGGGACGATAGCCAGATGATGCCTACAGAACTGTCGTCAAAAGAAAAATTCACATTGAAATGAAATCTATATTTAGGGCACTCCAAATAAAATGCTCCTGGGAACTTATGGTCTTGAATTCCGATCCTTTAAAAGGAGAAGAGAAGATTAATAATAATTTTTATAATTAAAGTAAAGTTTTGAACTTTTTTAAATATACAAATACTTATCAGTCTGATGGAATTTTTCCCTAAACAAATTATATGTGAGAAAAGTTCGATATTACTAACTAAAAGTTTAATCGGATTTACTTACGTATTTAAATTATCCTTTGTTTATTATAAAACAATTATCAGGAACTTTTTCTTCTTATATCTGTTATGAAAGCTTATCTATTGTTGTTTTCTTTTTATAAAAAGAAAATAAATTCTTGCTAACACAAGCCAACAAGATTAATGTGCAATAGTAATGCATTTTGTTTTTGGAAGATGAAAATACAATAATAACGTAGTTTGTTTTTGTAAATTTCGTACACACTTCAGACAATCATCTAGAAGTCACTAAGAAGTCACGTCTGTAAAATTGACAACAAATATATCTTCCAAATGTTTGAAAGGACATAAGCTGTTATAAATTGTTGCGTGTGTTTGTGGGAAAGCAAACTAGATTGTAATCTGTTATATGGTTCGTAATATTACTAGAAATTTGTAGAAAACTTAGTCACCACCAGTGTTGCCAGGAGATGAGAAAAAAAAGAACTTTAAAAAAAGTCAAAAAAGCTAAAATCCAACAAATAAGGGCAGAAAAAGTTAGAACATTTTAAATTTAAAATTTATTTTTGTATTTTTTATATTTTGGTCAAATATTTAAAACAAATTTTTAAACACCATTTAAAAAAAGTAAAATTATTTTCAAAACTTTTCGAGTTTAATTACTGTTTATTACAATTTTTTCATAAAAGCCTACACCATATATTATAAATATACTATAATTTATAAAGGCATTTTTGTTGTAAACAGCAAATCAAATTAGACAAAAATTATTCGATTTTATCTAGAATGACTTAATAAAACTTTACATACATTTCTTATATATACATTATACACACACATATATATATATATATATATATATATATATATATATATATATATATTACATTATACATTATATATATATATATATATATATATATATATATAACCATCAAATGTTATAGAGGATTAATAATTCTCATTTAGTTTGTGAAATTTTTCACATAAGTATTCTAAGGTTGGTTCAAGTAGTTCCGATTCGAGCGCTACAGAATTTGCCAAAAGCTAAGACAGCTGATCTATATAATTAAATCAGCCACTGTTCCTCTGGTACTCGTATCAAGTCTGAGCGTCAGGGGGATACCTTGCACAGCGACTTCGGCTGGCTGTTTCGGACACAGCGGCTTTGTGCTGACTGTTTTGGCACAGCAACTTCGGTTGACTGGTTCGGCACAGCAACTTTGGTTGACTGTTTTGGCACAGCGACTTCGGTCGTCTATTTTGGCACAGCAACTTCGGTTGATGGCTTTGGCACAGCAGCTTCACTTGACTGTTTTGGCACAGCGACTTCGGTCGTCCGTTTTGGCACAGCAACTTCGGTTGACTGTTTTGTCACAGTAACTTCGGTTGACTGTTTCTCTTTAGTTATATGGAATTGTATTATTTACGTAAGTATTCGTAAGCTATCTCGAAGCATCATAAATGATCTGGCCAGCTGCATAGTACCCGAGGGAACCGAATCTTCAACCCGGTGTTTACCAGTAGTAAAATCCGAATTACCTGAGAAGTAACCGACTGAATCCCTACGTATCATCGTGCTGCTGGTAATTATCTAACGCAAAATATTTATTAATATTTATTATTATAGATAACTAAAACACTGAATTATTCTATAAAGTTACACTGTATATTTTAACTCCAGAAAAGGTAAACCAATTGTGTTCTCACTTAAGGTTCGTGGAACTAAGTCAGCCGACGACAAAACTACGTTACAAATGGCGCCCGAGCAGGGACCCGATTCTAAATCGCAACGCGAGAAAAAGGTAATCGTCGCCAACGAAGAAGGATCAGGCCAAAATAACGAAAGCAGCATCATTATCTGTTCCCCGATTAGTTACACCACACAAAATTTCGGATGTGGACATTATGAATATCATACAACGACGGGACCTTAAGTTTTCGAGTGAAACTGACGTAATAGAATTTCTAGAATGCCCAGAAGAGCTAACCGATTGTCACCAAATATGTCCCGATCAACTCCTCCCATGAATAGTAAGTATAATCAGTGGAAATGCACTCAAATGGTTCAGGATAAAAAAGGAAACTATTAACACCTGACAGTCTTTTCGACAAGAGTTTGACAGATTTTTCCTTCCGACCCGTTACCTCGCGAATGTAGAGCGGAGCTTTTACAATCGTAAACAAAACAACAGAGAAGAGGCGAAGGATTATATTTTTTCTACGCTTACCCTATCCAGATGACACCCTACTCTGCGGACAATTAATCATCTTGATCGTATTTACGATGGTCTCCGTACAGAATACCGGTATTATGTTCGTCGTAATGACTTCACCGATTTAGATGAACTTATTACTATGACCGATGAATACGAACGTTAAAACGGGAAAAATGCTCGCAAACCTCGCACATGATGTCAGACTGGGTTTACAACAGGACCACAAGTTATTGGAGGTATAAAGGTGCGGGCCATATGAGGACAACATGTACTCTCCCTGGGAGAATATTTTGTTCACACTGCAAACAGCTACAATCTACTGGAACCTCCAATTTAACATCATCTGACTTTCGATAGTACATGTCAGATGTAATACATAATAAGCGAATATCAGCTGTACTCGACACGGGTTCATCCCGTACGTACATCGAGAGTTTCCTTCGTCAATATTTACTATACTCCGAAATCAAACCTGTTAGCACCCAGGGTATGGTACACATGGCTGATTAGTCTATGGCAACGTGTCTGGAAGTGTTTCCGATTACTATCGAGTATCACGAAACAAAGGTGATATTACCAGCCTCCGTGATTACCACATTAGCCGAACCAATGATTTTAGGGATGGATTTTTTGAGCGTGGTAAATATGGAAATAAGCTTGAGTGGCCGAATATTACCACAACGCGCCGCCATAGGAACAGATACACATCCTCCGCTTCATACGATAATCAGCCCAGATATTTTATCTGAAGATGAGAAAGATGAGTTGAATAACGAGGATGAATTCAAATTAGCAAAAGGACTATGTACGGTCGCCAAGCATGAAACAAGTCTACGCCATCAAAGCCCGATCAAGCAAAGATATGTGCCAAGAAAGCCAGAAATTATGCAAGTAATTAACGAAGAGATTGATAAACTCTTGGCCGATTACCGTATTGAACCATCACGTAGTGCATACGGGTAAAATCCAGAGATTAATGCTACCTTGGATCAAATTCGCGAGGCAAAATTAATCACTTCTCTGGACTTGAAAAATGGGTATTGGCAAATACCCCTCAAGGAAACTCCCAAGCCTTATACACCGCTCACTGTTCCAGCTAGAGGGTTATTCCAAGGGAAAGTTACGCACTTCGTGTTAAATTCTGCACCAGCTACTTTTCAACGTACGCTCGACAATATTATTATATCGGACCTTTATCTCCTCATCTTTGTCTACCTAGCTGACATTATAGTCCTCGGCCGAACATTCAAAGAACATCTACGAACGTTAGAAGCTGTTTTCACCCGACGACAGAAAGCCCAGATGTTTCTTAATATTGAGAAATATGAGTGTGTTCGTACTTGTATACTATACTTGGGACATATGGCTACTCCCGAAAACATTTGAACAGATCCCGACAAGATAGAAGCAATCCAAGAACTCACCAAACAATAAAAGAACGTATTTCATTTGGCAACGTTCCCCAAAGAAGGGGGGAAATAGTAATAGCTATTTAAACTTTGTTACATATCTATAATATTTATATTTATTTTGTTCTTTTACATATCTTGTACCACATTAACATTTCTTTCCATTGCTCGTCTGTAACTACATTTGTTTACACCAATTAATAATTCTCATTTAGTTTGTGAAATTTTTCACATTAGTATTCTAAGAATGGTTCAAGTAGTTGCGATTCGAGTGCTACAGAATTTGCCAAAAACTAAGACAGCTGATCCCACAATATCATCTGCTTTATTCCCAAGATATCTGATATTGTGAAATCAGCAACTGTTCCTCTGGTACTCGGATCAAGTACGAGCGTCAGGGGGATACCTTGCACAGTGACTTCGGTTGACTGTTTTGGCACAGCAACTTCGGTTGACTGTTTTAGCACAGTGACTTCGGTCGTCTGTTTTGGCACAACAACTTCATTTGATTGTTTTGGCACAGCGACTTCGGTCGTCCGTTTTGGCACAGCAACTTCGATTGACTGTTTCTCTTTAGTTTTAAGGAATTGTACTGACTTAATTCGTAAGATATCTCTAAGTGTCATAAATGATCCGGCTTGCATACTACTCGAGGGAACCGAATTTTCAACCCACATCTACCAGTATTAGAACCCGAATTACCTGAGAAGTAGCCGACTGAATCCCTACGTATCATGGTGCTGCTAGTAATTATCTAACACAAAATATTTATTAATTCTTATCGATACCCAAAACACATTTTATTCTATAAAACTACACTGTATATTTTAACTCCAGAGAGAGTAAACCAATTGTGTTCTCACTTAAGGTTCGTGGATCCCGTAAGTCGACCCTGGACACGATTGAACTACCTCAGCCAATGACAAAACCACGTTACAATTTCCTCAAAATTCAAGGAGCTACAGGATCTTTAGTACAGGAACTACCTTAAAAACGGTTTTCCACAATATCCCGAAGTTAACGGGGTGTTTAGAAATTTTTGAAAATTGTTATGTGATGTCTCAAGAAGTTCTACAGCCCACATGATATTGTTTTTCGAGTGAAAATAAAAAGTATCCTTTTGTAGCAGCATGTAATCCATTTATTAAAAAGTTAATTATATTATCTTTGATTGGTAGTGGTAGTTTCTGAGAACGTAATAGTGTGAAAAATATTATAAACATAACATATTTCAGATTTTTGTTTTTTAGAATTTTCGCTAGGTAATTAAATCTGTGGCCACAAGTAAAAAGCAAATTATACATGTTATAACGAAATCAGATTTTCTCATTTTTAAAATTGTTTTATTTGATAACACCATGTATCAGTTTTTTTTTTTTTTTTTTTTTTTTTTTTTTTGAAACAGTTTTCTAATATTTTTAGTATTAAAATTTGTTTTGCTTGAAATATTTTAATAGAAAATATATACAGAAAATAAAAAAACGGGTATTAGAATTTTTTTCTATATAACTTGGGTTTTATTTAGATCGGATTTTTTTTTTCGTAATTTGTACGTACCGTACACTCGGGGTTTACAAAAGTAAGTGAGTTTTACAAAAAATTATGTATATTAAGAATGTGGGAAAATGTCAAAGGGTAAAAAACATAGAAAACAGCCACTGAACAATAATTAGTAGCTGTTTACACTGTGCGCGAGAATCTCATAAAGTTAACTCATTAAGAAATTCTGTACGAAAGGGGAGTGAAACTACATAGCGGGTTTCGATATGTGGTGGACCGATAAAGTTCTTCGCAATATTCGTCGGCTTCTGAAAAACGGGTGGCTAGTGGAACTTCTTCTAGTTCCCAAAACCGAGAAAGTTGATTATTTAAATCAATTTGGGAGCAAAAGTTTGCAACAGAGTGTAGGGGTTCAGATTGAAGAACTTCACCAGTTACTATCCAACCGAAAACTGTTCTCTGGGCGATCAGGTTGCCATTTGGATGTATTTTAACATCCTTAATTAAAATTTTTGGATAAACATTTCCTCCGAAAAGAATATCCATATGGGTACACATAACATCGGTCACTGTAATATCGGGGAAATTTGAGGTTACAATATCAGTAGGAGAACACGAGGGCAACCGACCGGTAATTTTATCAACAACATATGCGCAAATTTTCAGTTTAAAATTGGGGTCGATCGGAGATCCGACAGTTACAACACACATGGTTGAAGCTTTTCCAGCATAACAATCCATCATGCCAGTAACGTTAGTCGTTGGCACAGAAAATGTAGGAATTGCAAGTTTCCTTTGTAACCTCCTTGAAATAAAGGTACCTTGCGAGCCGGGGTCAACCAGCGCTCGAGCAGCACATCTGATATCTTTAATGTTGACTATACATATAGTCGAGCCTAAGAGGACTGTAGAATGGGGGGTTTGGTTCAGATGTGCTGAATAAGTATGTGTATTTTGAGCGGCTGTAGAAATTGAAGGGTTATAATTAAGAGGGTTTGTATTTGATTGTTTGCTGGGTTTATACTCTGAGTGGTCTGCTGGGTAATAGCAGAACCAGTAGCTAAAGGTAGTTGGGATGAAACTACACTGGGAATGTGTCCCTGTAGCCTTACATCTCTATGTAACAAGGAGTGATGTCTCTGTTTACAAAGGGAACAAACATGAATACTTTTACAGTTCTTATATTCATGAGAGGTCGCAAGGCAATTTGAGCAACATTTAAGTTTTTTAACGGTCGACATTCTCTCATCAACACTTTGACTCAAAAAGGAAGGACAAAGTCTTATGGGGTGTGTTCCTTGACACATAAAACAACGACAAGTTGTTGGGGTGGAAACAGTTTTTGTAGCGAAACTTTGGACTTTCCTTGAATCATTTGAAGATTTTTTCGAGACATTAAAATTGGGATTTTTACGGGGGTTTGCAGTACTCAAAGTTTTGTTCGGGTTTTGAACGGATTGCGATTGAGACTGCCTTATGTCTGAAATCGATTCAAGAGTCTTGATATGAGCAGTCAGAAATGCGTCCATATCTTCCCATTTAGGAGTTTTCATACAAAGTTTCTTTGACTGTTCCCAAAGACTCAGAGTGTTTTCAGGTAACTTTGTAGCACAAATATATACTAACATTACGTGTTAAAAAACTTCTGGAGTTACTTCAAGCAATGAAAGATTCGTAATACAATCATTAATAGTCCGCTGTAGATTTTTTATACTTGGACCATTTTCTTGGGATAGGGGTTTAATACTTAAAAGAGTACGAAGCTGTTCATTAATTAGGGCCCCTTTGTTCTCAAACGTGTCAACCAACTTTTTCCATGCAATTACATAGCCATCGTTAGTTAACGGGACGGTTTGTATGACATCATGGGCATCTTTGCCAGTTTTTTGTAACAAATAATAAAGTTTTTGAACTGGTGTTAATCGGGGGTTATTGCCATACAACGCAGAGAACAGGTCTCGGAAAGAGGGCCAGCTCTTATAGTCACCATAGAAATAGGGGTATCACAAGGGGATAAATTCATAATGGGTATTGATGTTTCCATTAACTTTTCAGCCTGAGCGGCCGATCTTAAGCGGTCCATATGGGCCGTAATTAATGATATACCACGGGTATATGTACTATAAGACCCCATATATCGGGACTTAACCTCGACAATTTGCGGGCTTTTCTTTTGTTCAGCCTCAATCAACAAAGTGTCATATGTTGACCTAACAGCTTCCCATAAACGGTTAAGTTCCTTTTCATGACTAACTAACGAACCTATTCTGTGTTCAGAAGCGGGTATAATGGCAACATAAGCCTCAAAATCTGCTAAACGATCTGTATTACGAATCAAAGCTGATAGATCCATTTTTGATCTTAATTTGTATTGAATAATTTTTAAAAAAACAAATAAAAATGTGTTAAAACTAAAAATCGAACTAGTCATTCAAAAAAGGGGTAAATTAGCATTTTTTTTAATAAAAAGTATTATTTCAAAATTAATTGAAAAAAGCTTGAAAATTATCATGTTAAAACTGAGGATTTATATAAAAGGGGTAAAAATAATAAAAACAAAAAATAAATTTTGCAAAAAACGGGGAAAAATTCGAAAAAGGTCAATAAATGTTCAACAAAGTTGTATAAAATTTAAAAAAAAATAGAGTAAATGTTTCAAAAAATAAAGGGTAAATATCAAAAAAGGGTGGATATAAAAAAGTAGAGTTTAATTTCAAAAAAAAAAAGTAAAATAATAATAACGAAAGCGATTTTATACTTTGTTTACTAATTCAGAACAAATATTCAAATTCTAAGGGGTTTAATTACAATTTTCGTAAAAATTTTGGGTAAAAAATATTTTAAAACAAATAAATTAATTATAAAATCACTTTCGCAGTTACAAATGGTATAAAAATAATAAATACGCTAGCACAGATAATAAATAAACACGGTTACTGACTTTCGGGTAAACGAATAAATTAATTTTCGTCAAAAAATATATAAATTATTCTTCAAATTTACTTTATTCCGGGTAAAAACAATATTAAATTAATAAAGTGCACAAATTTTTTCAGAAATGAGTTAAAATTATGTAAAAAACTGAGTAAAAATGCACTTTATCAAATAAAATTTAATAGTAACCGGTTTATTCGTTTGTCAAAATTATACAGCACTAGTGTTATGGTAATGTGTAACAAGAGAAACACAAGAAAAAACAACCAACAAGAGGGAGTAATAAGCTGTGTTTTTATTAAAATACAAAACACTCTCAGTCACTAAAAACGACACACACGACACACAAAAGCTTTTGTTAACAGAGGAGTTAACAGAGAATAAATAAAATTGGGATCCAAAAAAGAAAACAACAATAATAAAATAAAAGATCACTTTTTAATAAAATAAAATTAAAGCAAAAAAAAAATGAAAAATTGGGGATTAAGACTTTTATTTTATCACTGTTAAAAAAAGGAAAAGCACACGCGAATAAAAAAACACTTTGGGGTAAAATATAAAAAATAACAAAGGGGTTTTTGCCACTTTTTGCTCAATTGTGTTTTGCCGACGGCAATTTGTGTTTCTAGCACTGATCTTGTTTGTTGGTTTTTGTCTTTTTTTTTTTTTTTTTTTTCTTTCACTTGTGTTTGCACTTTTCACTTTTAAATTCAAACAACTTACCTTTTTAATTGTTTGAGGGAGGGTTTAAAAAATTAAAAACAAAACAGGATTTATTCAAAAAAAGGAGTGCGGGTTTCCAAAAGGAGGGTTCTGAAAATAAAAAATATTTTCTTAAAAATATTTCAAGTTCACGGTTAAGGACCAAAAAATGTTTTGCTTGAAATATTTTTATAGAAAATATATACAGAAAATAAAAAAACGAGTATTAGAATTTTTTTCTTATAACTTGGGTTTTATTTAGATAGGGGTTTTTTGTGGTAATTTGTACGTACCGTACGCTCGGGGTTTACAAAAGTAAGTGAGTTTTACAAAAAATTATGTATATTAAGAATGTGGGAAAATGTCAAATGGTAAAAAACATAGAAAACAGCCACTGAACAATAATTAGTAGCTGTTTACACTGTGCGCGTAAACAAAATTGTAAAACTTATATACCTTATATACTGACAATAAGTAGGACATAAAAGCCTGATGTCGAATATGTAATTCGTCTAAATTTTCTATAAAGCAAATAACTACAGTTATTGCAAAATTATATTTGAAAACAAAATTATATTAGAAGAAACAGATAACACAACATGTGACAATATTTTCAATAATTCAAATTAGGTGAATGATAAAACAAGATCTCATAGTGGCTATACTAATAAACCTGAAAAATATAACAAAACATATTTTTAATTAGAATATGTATTTTTGTTAATTTTATTGCAACTAAATTAAATTAAACTAGGTGATCATAAACGGGAAGTTTAGTGTTAATTTACGTTTTAGTTCGCATTATCATAACATGACAATAAAAGGTGATAACATTAGCCTACTGAAGATTTTTTTCATTATGTATATTGCACGCTTTAAAAAAAAAAATATATATTCTCTTAGGAAAAAACTAAAAATTTATAATAGAAAATACACAAATTTCTTTTATTTTCATTAGTTTTTTATTGATTTGATCTTTACCCAAATTTGTAGATCAATACTTGTTACAATTACAGCTGACAACATTTTTACATTATTCTCTTTAATCCCGTGATATATATAAGAGCTCATAGTTGTAAATAGTAGCAAATGGTTTTTGTCTAAGATAAAGAATAGAGAATCGCTAGAAAGCTAATTAAGTACTTGAAAATAAAATGCTATAACTCAGTATTAGTAAAAACTTAATTACCTTTTGTTACAAAAGTAACTATCTGTAATCTGTGACTGTAATTATCATACAACACTAAATGTTAGAAAATTTCCCAGGAACTAGATGTGGTCGGCAAGAGAAATTAAAATATGCGTTCTTTTCAACATATCATTTGATCGGGAAACTTTTCTTTAAAAAAATTCTCTAATTGAATTTTTATTAAATAATATTTAATATAAAGTATTAGAGTTACAGTACATGTTTTTTATGGTGAAAATTACTAAACCCAAATTTACAAAGAAGTCATTAAGTATTACCAATAAATTCAGAGGTATTTAACAAAATAATTGTCACCTAATAGCTAATATTGAGCAGTGATTTTGTTTATTTATACATTTTATTTGTTTGAATTTATTTATTTTCCAAAATTTTATTTTGAATTTATTTTGTTTTGGGAGCAACCTTAATGTTTACTTAAATTGTCTTATGTACTTGAAGTCGTTGTTCCTTTTTACATCGATCTTACTGCAATGCTTTCTTTCGTACAAATAACAAGTTTAGTTATAATATTAGTTAAATCAGTTCGTAAGGGAAAAGCACTGCGGTAAGTAGAATAATTATATTTATTTTCATTGATTTATATGTGTTTTAAATAGAAATAAAAGCACCGACAGTTTTTTGTTGCTTATTGTCTACCAAACTAATGATTTGAAAAATATTGTTACGTTTTTACCTTTTAAAAACGGTCGTTTATTTCCTTTAAATAAACTTGTACTTTGATTACAAAAATAACAGCAGTTCAGTAGTTTAAAAATTGTAACGACTCTTTATTTTATTAGAAAAAAATGTACAACAATACAGTTTATAAGTCACTTTGTGTTTTAATACACACACACACTTAAATTACACGCTTTATACAGCACACTTTAATAATGTACAAGATTATACAGCCAAGGCAGTTAATATGTCTTTACTTAACGACGCTTCCAACCAGACTGACTCAATGGTGTTCTCACGGCCAATTTATATACACTGTATTGCCTACTAGATGTTTCTTGAGAGCTCTATTTCTTTCTACAATGTTAACGGACAATCTAGAGTTTTTGTAGGTAATGCCATTAGCATAAACACTTAGTGCTGCCAAACTAGCTTTTGATGATAGTGCCAGCACATAAACACTTAGTGCTGCCAAGCTAGCTTTTGATGATAGTGCCAGCAGCATAAGCACTTAGTGCTGCCACACTTAATAACAATGGTGAAAGCTTTTTATTCAATGTTGTATGTTTAGAACTATGTTAATAATTTTACAGCTATGTTAACTGCAGTTAACAAAAACGGAAATGTCTGGAAGCATTGAGAAAGATTTAAACCGGCCGTTAAAACCGTTATATTTGAATTCAATTACAATTTCGTAACACTGCCCCCCGCTTAAGCCTGTTCGTCCCGAATAGGCACAGAATCACTTCTCCCATAGGTAGCTAGTTCTTCATTTTAAATCTCGGCCTCTTTTCTTTCCGTATTCTGTACACCACGCCGTTTAATTTATTAATCACCTTGTATGGTCCATCCCAATGGGTTTGTAGTTTGGGGAACATTTCTTTCTTACGTTGTGGGTTATATAACAGTACAAGCTGGCCTTCGTTAAATCCTTCAGAATTCGCTGCTCGATCGTATCTGGCTTTTATTTTGTCGCTGGTCATTTTCATTCGTCTGGGTACGAATTCATGAAGTTCGTTTAGGTCATCTTGCTCTTGGGAAGTGTTTTCATTATTTGTTGATGAGCACCTAACGAAGGTTTTTGCTGTTACAAGATCACTTGTTATTTCTGATGGTTCTATCACCCTCAAACTGTTGTCCTTACAATCTCCCTCCATACGAGCCCATACTAAAGTTTCTGACTGTGGTGGCTTCTGGTGCTCGATGGTAACTAGCTTTCTTACTTGAGTTCTATTCTCATATCCGACGTCAAGGGGTATCTTCGCATTTCGCAAAATCATAACTTTTTGTCCCATATCCAAAGTAATGCCATGGCTAATCATGAAGTCAGCACCAATGATAACTTCGTCCACAATATCGGCAACAATGAATACATGATTGACGGTAACGTTGGCAATGGTTAATTTCACATTTACTTTACCATAGACAGTGACCGGCTCCCCAGTAGCTGTGCGCAGACTTACCCCACATAATGGTTCAATTGTTTTCTTGACTAACTCTGGCCTGACGATAGACTGTGATGCCCCGGTGTCTACAGTAAAAACGTGCTTCTGACCGTTAATGTACCCCGAAGCAGTAAGATTGCTATTTTTCTGTTGCATTACGGATATGAAGATTGTGGGACCCTCCGATGTGGGATCTAGCTCTTGCCCCATAGTGCTAGCTCGTTTTGATTTTAAAGGTGATTCTTGTGATGATTGATGATTCAACTGCTGATTACTTCTTCGAGGCGAGGCAGATCTGGTTCGTTTTCTTGGTACTTTGCAGTTTCGCTGAATATGACCAGATTTACCGCAGTTATAACATTTTACTCTGACTTTACTTTGTTTCTCAATAAACGTCTTCAAAACCTTTTTTAATTCGTCGATTATATTTCTCTGATTGTCAGCTACAACTTCGACATTTCGCACATAACATATTTGGGGCTTTGAAATTATTTTCGCTGTTTCTTGTGCCAGTGCGAATGAGACGGTTTCAGTAAATGATGGTTTAGGTGTGGCACAAACCGCGTATTTTATTTCAGGATCGCGAATGCCATTAACAAATGCCTCTATCTTGAAATGGTCCAAAAACGGGCTGTTTTCCCCTGGATAAGAAAGCTGCATCAAACGTTCGATTTCAAACGCAAAGTCTTGAAGTGTCTCATTGGGCTTCTGCACTCTACCACGCAATTCCATTCGGTATAAGTCCTTTTTATGTTCACCAGCGTACTTACGTTGTAGCGCCTCCATTATATCATCATAACTGTTTCTGTTACAGGCTGGCACGCTTTCAAGAACCACTGCTGCATTTCCTTTTAAGGCCAATATCAACTCTATAGCCTTTTCTTCGTCATTCCACATGTTTCTAATGGCAATTGTATCAAACTGGAACTTAAACACATTAAATGGTGTGGTGCCATCAAAACTAGGGGCCTTTATTCTACTAGAGGATTCTGGTATAATTCGCACCTGTCCATCTTGGCATTGAAGATTATTCATTTTTATTTCTAGATCATGTAGTTTTTTATCAACATCTCTGGATTGCATATCTAGGCAGCTCTCTAAGTCGGACACCTTTGACTCAATGCCATCCACTCTGCTGTTTATAACTTCCGAAATTTGCTGAAGTTTTTCGTCTGTCGCTCTAGAAATTTCTTGAAATTTCATTTCCATTATTTTATTTTCTTCTTTAACTTCAGCAAGAAGTTTCTCGTTATTTGCTTTAGAAGTTTCTTGAACTTCTGCAAGAAGTTTCTCGTTATTTGCTTTAGAAGTTTCTTGAACTTCTGCAAGAAGTTTCTCGTTATTAGCTTTAGAAGTTTCTTGAAATTTCATTTCCATTATTTTATTTTCTTCTTTGACTTCAGCAAGAAGTTTCTCGTTATTTGCTTTAGAAGTTTCGTTAGTTTCTTTAAATTGCTCCATCATTGCAGCAAACATTGTGGATAAATCCATGCTTGTTGTTGCACGGGTAGAAACTTCCATTTCTTCTTTATATTCGAATTCGTAAGTTCCAATGTCAATATTACGCCGCTTGAATTCTTCTATCAGCCTCTTTTGTAATTCTGCTTTATTACCAGCTGTAGGTAACTCCAACTTATTCAATTCTCTCTTGAGTTGCTCCACTTTTAGCTCTTCAAACTTCATGACTGCTTATTATTTTGCAATCCCACTTCTGACACCAATTGTTACGTTTTTACCTTTTAAAAACGGTCGTTTATTTCCTTTAAATAAACTTGTACTTTGATTACAAAAATAACAGCAGTTCAGTAGTTTAAAAATTGTAACGACTCTTTATTTTATTAGAAAAAAATGTACAACAATACAGTTTATAAGTCACTTTGTGTTTTAATACACACACACACTTAAATTACACGCTTTATACAGCACACTTTAATAATGTACAAGATTATACAGCCAAGGCAGTTAATATGTCTTTACTTAACGACGCTTCCAACCAGACTGACTCAATGGTGTTCTCACGGCCAATTTATATACACTGTATTGCCTACTAGATGTTTCTTGAGAGCTCTATTTCTTTCTACAATGTTAACGGACAATCTAGAGTTTTTGTAGGTAATGCCATTAGCATAAACACTTAGTGCTGCCAAACTAGCTTTTGATGATAGTGCCAGCACATAAACACTTAGTGCTGCCAAGCTAGCTTTTGATGATAGTGCCAGCAGCATAAGCACTTAGTGCTGCCACACTTAATAACAATGGTGAAAGCTTTTTATTCAATGTTGTATGTTTAGAACTATGTTAATAATTTTACAGCTATGTTAACTGCAGTTAACATAAACGGAAATGTCTGGAAGCATTGAGAAAGATTTAAACCGGCCGTTAAAACCGTTATATTTGAATTCAATTACAATTTCGTAACAATATTGTATTTGTTTACTTGTCTAATGTGGTTCCTTGCTGCCGCAATAAAATATATGTATTTATGTGAATTTTTGTGTGGTTCCTTGCATGCCAGAGCAAATTAAATATTTTATGTAAATATTGTCCAACTACTTGCCGTCGGAAAAAATATTTTTGTAAATTTTTGTGCAAATTTAATGCCGCTTCTTGTCTGCCGGAACAAAATAAATATTTTTTATACATTTTTGCGACTCATTGTTCGCCGGAAAATATATTTTAGGATTTCTTGCAAATTTGAATGCCGTTCCTTGTCTGCTGGAACAATACATAATTAAGTATATATTTTTGTGAAAATTTGTGTGCTCTTAGGGAAAAATTTTATTTTTTGCGGTTTATAATGCAATGATCGCCGGTACGAAAAAGTCCTCGTTTGCAGTCAACAAAGGGCCAAATAGCTAAAAATAGCGTCTCAACAAACGACTCCCTCCGACGCTGCAGTACTTTATTGCCTGCCAGTTACTCTGCTGCCGGAACAATAGCTCCTTGGTGAAGCAACTTGGTCTTCAGGGGCAACAAAGTAAGTTAAATTTAAATTGGTAGGCGGGTAAGGCATTACAGGAAATGACAACAGTGGTTAATATGTATGTAAGTGTAGTAGGCTCAGAGTTTTAATATGGATTTAAGTGGTCTCATATAAAATTGTATAATGGTGTTGTTTCTAAAGTTTTTATTTAAATTGGTAGGCGGGTAAGGCATTACAGGAAATGACAACAGTGGTTAATATGTATGTAAGTGTAGTAGGCTCAGAGTTTTAATATGGATTTAAGTGGTCTCATATAAAATTGTATAATGGTGTTGTTTCTAAAGTTTTTATTGGATTGGATCATTGTCATCTTGGTCTTCCCGATGAAATTGTGCCGCTGGAAGAAAATGGTCCTTACGCTGCTAACATCCCATTAGGATGGGTCGTATTTGGGAAAATCATTCAATTCTCATTTGTGTTTATTGTCGGTTCAGCTAGAACAGAAGCTCTATGACTTCGTGGCAAATTACTTTGAGACGAAAAATTTTGGTGTGAAGGTTTTCACGGTCATAGAATCAAAGGATGACTTAGGTGCTCGTCAAATAATGAAAAAAAACTGCAGTGATGGTAGATAGGAGATTCCATACTCGGCTCTTGTGGCGTTTTAATGATGTTGTGCTGCCTGACAGTTACTCCATGGCTCTAAATAGATTTGTTGGTATTGGGCGTAAGATGAAAAGAAATCCTGATTTTGGTGTAGCGTATAAGTTTATTATGAAAGATTATTTGTCCAAAAGGTATGTTCGAAAAATTTTTGCATAATGAAGTCTCAGATGTATGCCCTAGGACATGGTATCTTCCGCACTTTGAAGTTGCCAATCCGATTAATCCTGGAAAAATTCGTTTAGTGTTTGCCTCGCTGAATTCCAATCTGCTTAAAGGCCCTAAACAATGTAAGCCATTGTCGTCACTTTTATTTCATTTTCGTGTTGGTGAAGTAGCAGTATGTGGGGATATCAAAGAAATGTTTCGCCAGGACTTGTGGCTCCTGAAGATAGATGTTCTCAAAGGTTCATTTGCTGCGAAGATGATAGAGAACCACCTGATTTCTATGAAATGCTTGTAATGACTTTTGGTGCTGCTAGTACCCTTAGCTTTTGTGATCGATTTCCTCGTGACGTGAAATCAATTGCGGATCACCATTACGTTGATGATTTTGTTGATAGTTTCCCAACGCCAGCAAGGGCCATTGAAATTTCCCAACAGGTAAGTTGCATACATAAATCAGCTAGTTTTGAGCTACGTAATATTTCGTCCAACTCTGCCGAAGTAATTGTGGAGGTACATTAGAGAAGAAAGTGAATTTCTCAAGCTATGTAAATGAGCTACAGTCAGAAAAGGTTCTCGGTGTGTTTTGTCAACCAAAAGACGATACTTTCAGGTTAAATTTGAAGCTACACGATGTACCAGCTGATGTCATAGAAGGATTAAGATCTCCAACAAAACGTGAGATGTCCACTTTTGATCCACTGGGCTTCCTGAGCCACTTTATGATAACGGCAAAATTGTTGGTATGGAGACACGATATTCGATGGGATGAAGTATTGCCTTGTCTAATAAGCGATACCGTGGAGTAATTAGCGCTAAAAGCTACAAAATGTTGTGAATGTTAAAGTGTCACGATATTATTTTGAAAATGGTGTTCCTTATCGCCTGGAACTACATGTTTTTGTCGACGCTAGTGAAGACGCCTTTGTGCCGTTTCTTACTGAAGGTCCATAAATGCTGATGGAAAAATTGTATTTTCCTTCGTAGCTGTAAAAACTAGATGTGCCCTTTGAAAATGATGAGTATTCCTCGGCTCAAGCTACAGGCATCTGTTGTAGAAACTCTGTTGATGGCTACAATTTTGAAAGAGCATTCTATGAAAGTGTCAAGAACTATTTGCTGGAGTGACTCTACAACCTTGATTAATTGGATTGGGTCTGAAAGCCGTAGATGCAAGCCCTTTGTTGCCCATAGAATCACTGAAATTCTTGAGTCTACTGATGTTAATGTTGCTGATAAAACTACCAGAATGAAGAGCCAGATAGATTTTTCTGATGATTGCTGTTGGTTCAAAGGTCCAAAAATTGTGTATGCTAGTGAAGATGAATGGCCTGAAAAGAATAATGCAGCTGCAAATAGTCCAGATGATGAAGAACTTCGTCCAAAATTTGCATTCTTAGTAATCGCCCTTATGGTTATTGAATTTATTAGATTTTCGTCATATTTAAAATTAAGACGTACAGTTGCTTGGATATACCATGTCAAAAGAAATTTTGTCCAGAAAAGGAATATTTTAACAGCTGCCATGTTAAAATCTGTTGAGTTGCTCCTTTGTCGCCAGACCCAGCTTGATGACTTTGGTGCTGAAATGAAAATAATTAAAAAAGAAGGTTATCTGTTGAAAAGTATTGAATTGTATTCCCTGTTTCCATATATGGATGAAAATTCATTACTTCGAGTTTATGGTCGTGTAGACAGCTAATTGGTTACCGTTAGACATTAGGCGACCTATTACCGAGTTATTTGTGGCCCATGTGCACGAAAAAATGAAGCATCAAAGTTTTGAATCCACGATATGTGAAATTCGCAGATCATTTTGAATTCCACGCCTTAGAAGAATTTTAGGCAAATATATTTTTAAATGTTTTATTTGTAGACTTTATCGTACATTGCCAGTGCCACCACATATGAGTTCTTTGCAAAGGACAGATTGACGCCTTATTTTCGGCCCTTTTTCTACACTGGTGTGGATTATTTTGGCCCAATTACGATTACTAATGATCGTCGCCATGAGAAACGCTGGGTAGCTTTATTTACTTGCCTCACCATAAGAGCCATACATTTAGAAGTCGCCCTTGATGTGCCACATATGCATGTATTCTTGCTATACGTAATTTTATAAATCAACGTTGTCTGCCTACAAGACTCATGAGCGACAATGGCAAAAATTTTGTTGATGCTGATCAAGTTGCCAAACGGTTCTGCGAAGTTTTTGATGAAGCCCGTATTTTCTGCTAGGTTGCCCTAATACGACACAGACTCCTTCCGGATTTGTTGATTTGGTTCTAATTTGTAATCCAGCCGTATCCCGTAGAGATTGGAGACTAACCAAATTGGCAAAAAACATGTATAAAGCAAGATAGTGTTTAAATTATATGTCTTAATATTTTTTCATTATAACAAAATAAAACCAATTGGTTTTGACGAAAACAACATTTTAAAAACTAATTCGTTGACATACCTAGTTTTCCACCTAATGTGGTTTTCCTTGACGTTTACATACATTTATTAGTTTTCTGTACTTAATCGACTTTGCGTTGTTTTTATAAAAAAAATCACACGGTTTTAAAATATTTTTAATAAAAAAAGTGTAACAAACAAACAATTGAATTAAATAAAAAGCTGTTGACAAGCGCCTTTGAACTTGAATAGAAAAGGAAATTTCTCACTAAATAAAGGATATTTTGCATCTATTAACTTAGCATTAGTATTTTTTTTACTTTATTTTTATAATATAAGAGTTACATATTATATTATATTTGTCATTATTTAACACAATAATTGTGATTTCAGTACAAGTGAATTACTGTTAAATATTGTTTATTTCGATTTTTTTAATAATTAATTGTGAATCTCTCGCCAGTAACATAATAGTTTTAAAATGGTTAACACACGTTTAATAACACACCACGACTCAAATATAAATATAAACGAAAATAATTCTGAATTTCAAAATGCAGTCAGTTCCACTAACGAATACATATTCACATTCTTATCCAAATATAAACAATTTGCCACAAGTTTCAATAAAATGACCACAATTTTGGATACCTTGTCCTAAAATTTGGTTTATTCAAAAAGAATTAACTTTCGCTTTTAAAAACGTTGCACAGTGGGGTCAAACGCAAATTTTTTGGTAATAAATCTGAATCTCCTAAACTACTGGTCGGATCAAATTGAAATGTATGGAAGAGTTGTAGAGGAGGACCTAAGCTTTCAGAAAAATCATCTTGTAGTCACCCTGTGATAACACGAGATAAGCTACAGGGTGTCAAAGTTGACTACCTCGAGTATGTAAAAGTTAAAAAAAATCGTAACTTGTACAAATGAAGTCCGATTTTAAAGATTTTTATATTTCTGGAAAGTGCTTGGCAAGATAAAGAAAAAATAAGCTTACTCATCTAAGTTATCTCTTACAGTTAAAAAGATATTTACGCTTGAATTTTGAATTTTTGATTTTTTGGCTCGACTTTCTTTCGTTTTTCGGAATAAGTCCGGAGATATATGAGGTAAAAATTTTTTAAAAATATCTTGTAATTTTCTACATATTTCAAAATAATATGCTGGAAGAATTTTTGGATTATCTCAATTCGTCTAGACGTGAAAAATCTTCAAAGTCAGTACTCTGAAATTGGCATGAAAAATGGCTATTTTTTTTACAAAAATATAGTACAATTCATTCACTTTTTTCTCAAAGTTCCGTTAATAAAAAAATTTTTTCCTTATTAATTTCAAAAGATAAGGCTTCATAAATGGTTAATAAAGAAATTTTGAATTGATTTAAGTTTGCACCCTACATCCAGCATTGGCCCAAAATTGTCAATTTTAAAAAATAGTTTCATTTTTATCGATTAATAAAAAAAAATGTCACGCGAGCTTTTTTAAATTTGGTACCCATATTTTTTATAGAAATAGATTTAGAATGATTTAACACTGCTTCCCGCCCGGCCAAAATCGAATGCAAGAGTGGAGATTATATGTTAAAAGTCAGTTTTTTTAACGACTATTTTTAAAAGCATATTAAAAGCATATTAGCATAATATTTTTAATATTATTTCTTATGTATAAAACACAAATCAAGCTTTCATTCCTAAAAAATCAATTAAAGAGCTCCAATAACCAATTTTTGGTAATTTTTCAAATATAATTTTTTTTTTTTTTTAAAATAGCTGAAAATCCAAAAAAATTTAATTTTTTTAATACAACTCCACTAAATTTGCAAACACTTTAAAAATGTTAAAATAATATAAAAATAGACTTACTTACCAATTCAACGATATATAAAATGTTGATATAGGTCATTTAATAATAGTAATATAATGGCCTCAAAACTACCAAGTCGCGTCAAAAGTTGCAAATTTCACTATTTTGTTCCGTATTTCCATATGTGTGTATACGTAACACTCAACTGCATTGCTTATTTTTGTTACGAGATAACAATATTTTTTAATAAATTTATTTAAAGTGTTCATAATTTTTTTCTACTGAAAAGGTTTTTAAAATTACCTAAGTACATAAATAAGTATATTTTCCTTCGTTTTTTATTACATTTTTTTAAGTTTTTAAATAATTTACCTAGCTACTTAATTAATGTATTATAACAAAAATGATTTTTTTACAATCGCATAGGTACATTTTTTGACGTATCTGTTTAACACTACAGATCATAAAAATAAACTGAATAAAATTGGGGGTTTTGAGCAAAAATTTTAATTTTTTAATTCATTTTTGCCTGTCATCATTTACCTGATATAAATATTCTTTTTCTATATATAAGTAGCCTTATAAATATGCAGATTTATTAGTGAATTTGCCATTATGGAGATTACATTAAAACACTTTTCTATTTGCAAAGTAATCTGGGATAATCTATCTGATATTATAAATCGTCCAGAAAAAATAAGAAAACTCATTGATACAGTAGTATCTTTTGGTTTAACTCTTACTGCAGAAGACAGTTTAAAGCTCGAAAATTTTTATAAATCATACGAAAAAAGGATGCAAGCTTCAGATTGGTCAATACCAAAGTTCAAGAAGAAAAATGAAGAGTGGTTGGAGGGAGAAATACCAATTTTCATCGGAAAGCAGAAAAAGGGTCGACCAAATAAAAGTTACGATGAAGTTCAGCTAAGAACAAAGAGGACCAAACAGGAATCTATTCTAAATTCACATAAGTTTATTTTTGCTTCCAATTATACCTGCTAGTTTACTAGGAAAGCAAAGTTTTTTTGGGTTCAACTGCCAAATACGAAATCTAATGTAAAATATGTTGATGCGTGATCTTTTCTTAATAAAATTGCAAAAAAATGTACATGGACACGTGCAAATATATTTGTAAAGAAAGCATTCTTTCCAAATAGGCTGCCGTAGAAATAAAAAAGCTATTTACTTTTTAAACTCTGTTTGAAATAATAGAATATGCGTAGGTGATAGTAAATGTGATCCTATGTAAATAAGGCCATAGCACAATATAAGAGGAAAATGGGTTTTGTAAATAATAAAATAACCATTTTATAAAAAATGCGATTGCTTTCTACTATAGCACGCGCAGCTAGCTTTTGAAATATTAATTATCGATTTCATCTAGAGTACTCTCATTTTATTTGATTATCACATTTTAGTCAATTTTATAGCTGCTTATCCCGATTTTCGATGTATAAAACGATCTTTTTATCATTTCCTTTCCATTAATATGTTGTAAATGAGGTCGAAACGTGATTAAAATGAAAGGGAGTCTCTTATTTTGGTGAAACCTTTGCTGTCTGAACTTTTTGAAATATTCTTGGATAATTGCGAATCTATTTGCCCAGTTGAAGATAAGATTTAACCAACATATTGTTAAGGATTTAACCTATTATATAAGCTGTAAAGATAAAAAATTAAAAACAAAGGATATAGTGGAGAAATTGTGTCAATAATGTTTATTTTACATTCTCGTAGGCAAATTTATGAATGCTTCCTAGTGTATGCATATCTTAATAATAAATGCCTTGAATTAGTAATTTTCCAAGAAAAATCTATAATAATAATTGAAAATTTTCATAACTTTCCAGCCATTCTGTAGTACATACATAATTTTCATAAAAAGCGCTAAAACTTAATTTTTTGTTTCTTTCCATATTGTGGCTAAAAATCAATAAAAACTATATATTTTCAAAAGAAAATTTCATTTAAAAAAAATATGAAAAAGTTTTATCATCTAAGAAACTATTCTTAAATATTATAAACTGAAATGTACAAATTTTTTCATGTGTATCATTTTAATTAAGTGTGCATTGTCCACTATTTAATCCTTTAAGAAGCTAATGTAATGGTACATGTTGGTTCTAGGAATTTTTATTCGTAACGCTACATTTTTATATGTTTTATTATTTTTCTTATTTATTACTTTTCCTAAGACATCACACTTTTGATCTGTTTTATAGCATTTTTTATATATGTTCATTGGTGATTAAACCAATAAGTTAACTTTATTTTCTTCAAAATTGCAAAAAAAAAAATGGTCCAAAATTTGTTAACTTACACCAATATATTTTTACCACATTACCCCAATTCCATAATTTTTGCTTTAAGTAGAGAACTCAGAACGCATTATATTTTTTAAATTTGAAAGTACGCCAAAAAAGGACAATTTTATTTACCTCATGCTACACAATATCTCAGTATTAATTTTATTATAATAATAACTTCATTTTTTTGCGTATAATTAAGAATTATGTTCATTAGAAATAAATCGAGTTCATAGTTTGTTTGATTTTTGAAATTGAATACAAATTTTAGTAAAAATTTGCTTTTTGTAAAAACTATTGATATTAGTTATATCTGTAATAAAAATTTTTTGTAATTATCGATTTAAAATTATTAGGTGTAAAAAATTTCAGATTTTGGTAAAAAGAATCCCACAACAGAAAACATGAGAGTGAGAAACTACATTCGGTTGGTAGATTCATGCTTTGAGAATTTAGAGTATATAGACTAAATACAATATATAGACTAAATACAAAATAGGTCGAATTCGGAAGAGTCTGTGCTTAGCCCATTGGGCTATTCTATAATTACCTCCGTAAAAAAGTGAAAAGTATCACTATAAATCGGATAAGAACATGCCAAATTTTGCGGCTAAAAATAGTTTAAAATGGAATAAGGACTTATATACATGTACTTTTATACTGAATATTATCACGATTTCATTAACATTCGGACCAAGTGAGTACACAGGTTTTTAATTAAAGATGTACAGAATAAAATAGGATTGCAACTAAATCAACTACTTGTAGCATTTTTATTTCAAATTTTTCTGATATATCATTTTATATAAAAATGAATTGCTAATGATTTCTGAAAAAAAATTTTTAAATATTTTTATGAAATTTTTCGCGGTATCTCTCTGTAAGAATTTGAAATTAATAATCACAATTGAAGACTGCTGAGACCATCTTAAATCCGTTTTTAACTTGGATCCAATTCCTTTACAACTAATAACTAATACTCTGTGGGACTAAAATAACATTCCCAATTCTGACTGCTTCTACTGTAACGACAAAATTCTAAATCTGGCAGGACTAAAGAAGTAAAACAATCACATTTCTTATTGCATTTTCAGTAAACTTGTCATACGACAAATTGTTTTATAAATCTTTATTGTTTTTAGTTCGATACTATTCAAGATCATTTTCTCGATTATTCGGTATACGAAACTTATACCTTGGAACATGAAAAAAAAAGTCAGTAATAACGTATGTTTTCAAGGTAATACAAACTATTGAAAATATTTTTATTTATTGATTTTTTTTTTCTTGCTTTGATCATTCTTTTTTCTTTGACTGCCATCTGCATGCGGACAAACGACCGGATTTCAAGAATTCTATATGTTGTTAAATCTGACTTCTCTTTAGAAGATATTGTAATAAGAAATATTTAAAATTAACGGCAGTAAGAATTATTACGAAAATTTTGTGTTATGATTTATTCGAACGCACACTTTATAAACATTAAGCAGTGAGTCAAACAATAATATTTAACGCCAATAAGTTGCATATGTGTGTTACCACAGTCGGTCCATACTTGACCATAGCCCCCATATAAGTCCTACTTTCGGGAATCAAGGGCATAATAAATGCCATATAAATGGTAGTAGGGTCACTTCATTTAAAATCAATACGAAAAATTCCAAATTTCAAACTTACCCCTCTGAATTTAATGATATTTGCTACAGTTATCAAAAGACAAACAATTTCAGATAATTTCCTCAAGTAGTGCACGAAATATAGCGATTAAAAGTGTAAAATGCCTAAAAAATTTACAAAGTTGTCTACACAAAATTACAAATATGTTTCAAAGTATTCATGATAAAAATTACCTTTAATATGGTATACATCATAGATCTTTTCATCAATATTAAAATGTTCCATATCTCACGATTTATAGATAGCGGATAAATATTTCAAAAAATTATATTTTTAAAATTTTTTAAGAAATATATGTTAATGGCGAAAATGTTGGTAAGCGTCAGCATTCTAATATATATATATATAATATAAATGTATCATGATGGGACTCTCAGTAGTTTCTGAGTTATTGAAGAATGTCACACAAATTCATGCTTAAAATATTTTTAAAAATAATTATTATTTTGATACTGCGTTATATTTTTTGTAATAACTCGGAAGCCATTGAGAGCCTTAGCACGATATTCACTGAGAATATAGAGAAATTCTTCATCGTCTACACATATTTTTTTTTAACAAATTTAAATTTAATTAGCGAAATTCGGCCGTTAAAATTTAAGAGAAAAACATGTTTCAGGTACCATTTTAAAGGTAATTTTATTACCTTTATCTATAACTTTTAATGAAGGTTGTTACATACATATATACTTTGGAAGATATTGGTATTTTTATAATTTTTCTTATTTTGAATGTATCATAAATCGCGAACTATTGCAGATCATGCTAAAACTTGAAATTTGCATTACCAGTGTTAATGTTAATATTCTTACCAAATTTCATTAAATTTAAATGTTTTGTGGAATCAATTGGCGACTTTTCTGTTTGATTATTAACGAAACAATATATATATATATATATATATATATATATATATATATTAATGCAGAAAATATTTTCTATACTTTTGGTAATTGGCATTCTGGCACTCAAAACAGTTTATGAATTATTGCAGAAAAATGTCATAATAAATACGAAATATTTGTATTGTTTCGTTTATAATCAAACAGAAAAATCGCCAATTTCTTACACATATCATTCAAATATAAATTTATGTTTGACAAATATACCGGGTAGAAAATCCCGGAACACATTTCTCAATCGTATAAAATTAAGTTACATATATTATATATTTTCTTAGAGAATTAATACGCTTATATTCTCTATTGCAGAACAAAATTTCTCCGGATAAGGTAATAATAGCTTTACCAGGATGTAATTTCCCATTTCATTGGCCAAATTGTGAACAGGAGGCGTTGTTGTGTGTAAGAGTAGCAGATGATTACTATTCCCACTGGTCAAGTGGGTTGCCGGTATATGAGGCAAAAAGCCTTTACATAAATATTAGAAATGAATTTAGTGAAATGATATTTTTACGACTGGAAGTTATTCTAAATGGAGGAACACACCTTTTACACTTTTCGGATGCTAGTACTTTACCACCACCAATTAGAATCGATAATTATTCAGATGTTCCAATATACTTTTCTCAAAAAGGTGTCGAACCGCACTGGAGAACTTGTGTGAAGCCACAATCATCACTCGCATATGTTTTAGATGATCCATTAGGACCACAAGCTCTGTTTCTAGAAGCACCTGGTGGAAATTTTACTGAATATTCGATTAACAAAAATGATGCTAAAAGTATTACGTATGCAAATTACATATATATAGCTTTTAAAGAAACATTTCAACAAGTCTCACCCGATTGTGATAACAAAAATGTGGGAATAGAAGGACAACAATTGGTTTTAGGTGTTAAGGACAAGCGAGTAATAATAACTAAAAAGTGTGCAGGTGACCGCTCTCAATTATGGTTAATGAATTCTTATGGTCAATTGGAACATGAAGGTTCATCTCCTCCGACAGAATTTTCTAAGCCGTCACATCCAACTCCTCGTCTTGTATTAGATCTTGAAAGAACACCAAATCCTAATGACTATACAAAGCTTGTTGTTCGGCCACAAAATAATCAAAGAGCTACCACACAGACTTGGCGTTTCGAGAACGGAAGACTCTTGTGCCATGCAAATATGTGTGTGCAGGTAAGTTTATAAAAAAAAAAAACAATAATAAACACAATTGAGAATACCAAAGTTGGACACCTTGGTTATGAAAAATATTTAAAAATATCCCTACTCCTTAGACCTGTACCGATTGGAACAATTCTAGTCGACATATACAAAATAGTTTTGAATTTATAAATCAAAACAAGTCGATTTTCTCCCGTTTTTTGTCAAAAAAGTACTTACATTATGTTTTAGTTATTAGAAATTTTCTTAAGAAACATGTATAATAAAGTGTGTTGATGCCAAATTTGCGATTTGAAAAATTATAGTATAAATTGGACATGTATGGAAGAAATTGGTTCATTTCGGAAAACTCTGGTCTCGCAAGAATCAATTTAAAAATTTTTTCCTTTACCCTATTTTATATTATCTTTGAGCAAAATATAGATACTATAGATTAAAGAGCCTCACGAAAAAAAGGTTGCAAATATACCCCTCTAGTAATAAAGACTGGTCTGTTCATAAATGATTTCCAAAATATTACATCTGAATGTTGAAATCTACGTGAGTTGAACCATTTACAGAATATCTCTAAAATACGTTTTTCTTTCAATATCAATATCATAATTTTCGTTAAAGGAAAATTAACTTCAAATTGTAATGGAAGCCTACTAAGGATTGGAATATTCATTTAAATAATTCTTATGTCTCTTTTCAGTCGCGGAATATTAAGATTTTACTAACATTTTTCCACATGTAATGGGTTTTAATATACCATTGGTATGGTCTACCCTGATACTATTGAAGATTACACGTAATTAACCCTTTAACAGCAAAAGGGTCAATTTTATGCATTATTCTCCAAAAGGTTAAATTACCAATTTTAGCAAAGAAATCACATGGAAGTATTTATTATACTTAAATACAGATGAATTTATGAAAAATATAACAAGTTCTTTTAAAACCTCGATAACAATCGAATTAAATATATTTTTGAAACTTGGTCACTATTTTACACGAATTACCAATTAACCAATTATGGACAGGAAATCCCGAAATATTACTTTTAAAATTATAGGGTTAAATGAATACATTATATAAATAGTATTGAATAAGACCTTTCCAATGAGGCCCTAAAATATAAATTATGATCAAAAAATTCCAAAATATTCAAATATTAATAAAATAGTACTTAAAATAAAATCTTAAAAAATTTACTAAAATTTTAATTTCGCGAGAATGAATTTAGAAATAATTTGAGAAATTTTTTTACTCATTATATATTAAACGTCATTTGTCTATCATATGTTGTAATTTTTTGACAAAAAGTTAAAAATTATGTACAATGTTGATCGAAAACTATATTTTCGGAGGTATTTCAAAAATGATCCAGCTCACGTGAAAGAAATAATTAAACCGAAATATACTCTGTCATTTAATTTTGGGGATTGGTTTAAAATATATCAATCTCTAATTTAAGGGGAATACATTTACAACATTTTTTGTCTGCATATAAATGATTTAATGTTTGTAATATTTTTTTAATATAATTTTTTTCTGCTTGATATTGGATAGCTAAAAAAAAGTAAATAATCCCTTATTGAAAATTTTTGAAAGTTTTAGTTCTGTTAATAAATCTAAAAAATCTATAATTTTGTACACGTCACTGTTTTTTACTCATTAACTACGCCCAAAAATAAAAAAAATGTTACATATTTTTGTGAGACAATCGTTTGTACACAGTAACAATAAATATAAAAAGTCCCCTAAAACTCAATAAGTTTTAAGTCTAAAATAATAAAGAACTATTTTATCTTGAAGTAAAATTTTGAATAAAAATTAAATCCTATAAAGTCTAAAACAATGGATTCTGGCCCGCGCTTAAATCAAATAGAATGAAATCTGATTGATTTCTTAAAGAAAAAATATTATTTGAGTCGGGAAATTGCTCGCGTTCTGGAAGAATGAGCAGAAATTACATTAAAAAAGGCAAAACATATTATGTTATTATTGACTTTATTGAAACCTTTATAAAATAATTAATTAATAAGTTAATTAATTAATTATATTGTTATGAGGATTTATTTAAAAGTATTACAACAATTGACATCTAAATAATTAAATAAGGAAACCATTAATATCATAGCATTAAGAAAAAGTTGTCTTAAAAAACCTTGTACATACTTAAACGTTATAAGAAATTTTGAAAACAACCACTAATTATTACTCTTTAAGTAAAAAAGTGTCTTAGTGATTGTTTAGCAAATTTTTTATTATTTTATATGTAGATGTTCCGCATTTTTCATTAAATGACAGAGTCAGTTCCCTTGCAAATCAATTGAACTTTTTATGGATAAAGTTTCTATGCGGTAGATCAGATGTGCTCAAGATTAACGTAGGTACCTGCCTTGACGGCCTAACCTCACGGTGATTTTATCACCGGGTGAAGTACAATGCGCCTACCAGCAACTAGAGTCTTGAGCCCAATTGAATTTTGTATTCTTTTTTAAAAGTACATTGAAACACATTGCTATATTAGCGTAGTTTTTAATAAAACTTCTGTAATAGTTGCACAATGCTACGAAACGCCGTACGTGGTCTTTGTTTTGTGGTACTTTGTAATTCTTAATGGCTTCAAACTTTTGAGGATCAGGCTTAACGCCTTCTGAAGTGATTAAGTGTCCGAGGTATGTAACTTCATGTTGTAAAAAACAACATTTGTGTGCATTCAGTTTTAGGTTGTATTTCTCTAATCTACTTAACACTTTTATAAGATTTTCATTATGGTGCTGGGTACTACAGCCGAAAACAATTATATCATCTACATACAAGAATGCTTCTGATTCTAAACCTGATAATGCTATAGTGAGCATACGTTGAAAGCTGTTAGATGATATCTTCAGTCCGAATGGTAAACTTGTAAATTGGTAATGACCCGTTGGTGTCGAAAATGCCGTGCAAGGGCGAGAATTGTTATCTAGTTTGATTTGGTGGAAGGAGTTAGTCATGTCGAGCGTTGAAGAGTATTTGGCGCGTCCTAATTTGTCCAGAATGTCATCTAGTCTTGTTAACGGAAATTTGTCGTTAATAATTTTTTCGTTTAGTTTTCGAAAGTCTACTGCTAATCTCCATTTTGATATATCTGTATGTCCTTTCTTTGGAACTAAAAGGAGAGGTGAATTATAAGGACTTGTCGTTCTATTATCTTTTCTTTAAGCTTTTGAATTTATTTTGCCAGCATGTATATGCTGGAGACGATAGTTTTTTATATATACTGGGTTGCTGTCTTGCAGTAAAATTTTTTGTGTATAAAAATTGTTTGCAGTTAATTTGTCATCTTCCAAATGAAAAACATATTGAAACCTTTTAATTATTGAAACTATATCACTCTTATAATTGTTATTTATGTTTTCTCATGAATAATTTTCTAAAATCATCTTCAAGCGTTCTGTATTTTGCTTTTTATTTTGATTCATTTGCAATACTTCATACTTATTCTTGTATTATAATTACATCTTTTTCCGTTGCGTTTAGAATTTTTATATGTTTATTTCCTTTTTTTGAACAATGGCATTTGCTAAGTACGCTCGTTTAGCTATTTCTCTATTTAAAATTACTGTATCTTCATTCAGATTCACGTTAAAAGGTAGTATTGTCTCTGTTCTTGCGGGTATTTTCAAGTAGTTTATGTATAAAGGATAGGATATATTTGTCATAATCGATGTTGCAATTGTATGCATTAAAAAAATCCATACCAAGTATTCCGTCTGTTTTTATTGGGAAGTTACTATAAAAAAGTTGAATTTTCTGATACATGTTCTCATTGTTTATATCTATTGTTATTATAGTAGATCCTATTGTTTTTATTTCTTCTTTAGGTAATGCACTTACGTTGCAATAGTCATTTGAATCTTCAGTATAATTTTGGAGAACTTTTTCTGTGCAAAGGGGGACATTAGCTGCTGTGTCAATCAAAAATGTTAATTCTCGGTCAGTATTGACTATATTCAATTTTATATAATTTTGATAGGATGGTGTAGTATTGTATATTCTTTTATTATTATTTAATTGCTGTGTTCCGGAGAAACATGATGAATGTTCTCCGGCTCTAAGGAGTTTGATTAATGTTTCTATTTCTATAGTTGCCTCTATTTTCAGTACTTGACCTAAAATTAGAATTTCGGTCATTATTTTGGTATCTATTTTGTCCTTTGCGAGGGGCTGTGTTTCTGTCTAAGTTGTTTTTGTAATAAGTTTTTCTATTCCAATTGTTGTTGTTATTGACGTATCTTTGATTGTGGTTAGTTCTTAAGTTGTTTTTGTCGTAATTGTTGTAAGACCTATAGTTATTTTCGTAGTTATTGTTTCTCTGTGTGGTTTTCTGGTACATGACGTTTGTTTGATTTTTAGTGCAGTCGGATTCCTCTGCAATTTCTACTGCCTCTGAAAAGGATTTTACCCTACTCTCTGTCTGTTAGGTCGCTTTTGAAGGCATTAAACGCAATGATGTTGTTTGATTTTGTTTTTTACTGTTTCTCTGCTGTTTTCTCCTATATTAGAAATTTGAAGTTCATTTAATTCTGATATTGAACTATTAATTTTATCTGCGAATTTTCTGATGTCACCTTGTTGCTTTATGTTATTTAGTCTATTCAATATATTGTTTTGTGTTTCTCTTGATTTGTAGCATTTCTTTAATTCTATAATTAATTGTAATAAATCTGTTGGTATTGTATTTTGTCTTATCCTGTTTTGTACTTTCTGGTCTAACTTTGTTCATAAAACAAATTGGAAGAAACTAGTTTTCTTTGCTTCCTCTAGAGTTTCTTGTATCAATTCTAGGTTTGCAATGAACTGATTGAGTTCCTCTTTTCTGCCCGTGTATATAGGGATTAATTTTAAAATTGAAGCTAGTTCTGTGATGTTAATTCTTGCTTGTGTAGTATTTGAGGTTCCTGTTGAGGTTGAATTTTCTGGCATTACTAGTAATTTCTTTTTATAATATGTTTTTTCATGCAAGGAATTTGGGATGTCTATTTCTATATCTTTTCTTGTTGTGACTCTAAATAATTTTTCCCTAACGTCTAAAAAAAATGCTTCAGCCGCGCTTTTATGAGCGACTGTTAGGCGTTTATAATGAACGTTTAATACTACTCTAATTTCCTCGAAACAATGCAACAGATTTTGTATATGTTTGACTATAGTATCTTCCCTGGTTGGTCTATCTGTGTTTAGACACTTATAAGATTTATCAAAGTTTTCTCGTATTAATCTAAGCTTCTGAATTATAGTATTCCAATCCATTAATTTTTGGATGGGGTGTCTTTAATTGATAAGTGTGTATGTTTAATAAAAATTTGTTTTGTCTTGTTAATATTACAATGTATATTACATGTTCGATTTTTCTATAATTATAATTTACATTCTTGAAATGGTTTTGTTTTGCGTGAATAATTACTTAGAAAATTATGAATATTTCTGTATACTTTTAATAATATCTATACGCAAAATATTTTTATAAAAATAAATAATAAATATTTTTTATTTTTAATAGTGTTGCCACTTTTCCCTAATTTAAGTAAATCTTTATCCTTTTCTAAGCATTCACTTATTTCTATTAATGAGTTGGTATTTATCATCTTCCTTAATAAATATTCTATTTCTAATACGATTTTTTATTACTTATTTACGTTAAATTTATGTAGACAATTTTTCTAATATTTTAAACTTATACTACTTATTTTCTATAAAATAATCTGTTGTATCTGTATACATATCTAAAAGATAATAAAGGTCCTTCAAGTCTTCAGTATTTTGAATTGATAAAGGCTCATAATAAATCCAACTTTTTCTCATTGATGATAGTACAGGGTCTGATGATAACAATAGGCTATTAAAAATATCCTCGTTTTGTGACGTTCTGGAGCATTTCCTGGAGCTGAATAATTGAACGTGCTTAAAATCTCTGCTTCTTGAGCCTCTTCTGTAAGCTCTCCAAGTGGAAGAATATTTCGTTCAATTGTAATTTCGCCATGGCACAATACTTTATGTACTGTCGGTGTCATTTCTTTCCATGGATATAGAGAGATATTTCTGTTGCACATTCTCCAAATCCAGCAGAGTTAATTTAGTGCTGAATACATCCTGGATTCTACTTTTCTCAGATATTCTAAGTGTTTTTAAATCATCGATGTTTCTGGTAGGATTTTTAAAATTTTCTGGCACACTTCTATACTTTAAATCATATCCTATGTGCAAAAAATGCTCCATGAACCGTATTATGGCGTGAAGTGGAAGTAAATCGTTTATTTCATCTTTAATATATTCCACTAAATCCTTTGTTGTTGTCTTCGACTCTCTCGTGTATTCGAACCAAATAGGTCTGCAAAAATGTTTAGATCCTGGAGTGGTGTTAAGACATATATCTTCAAATGAGTTTTTACACTTTGATGAAAATTGCTTTAAGGAATAAGATCGCATTCTTAATGGCACCAAAGATGCTATAAATACGCTTTTATAATCCGCCATTTTCTTACTTCAACTAGCATGCTTGTATTCAGGAAGGGCTATTAGCCGTCACATCCCCACTTACAGATTAATACAACGTCGCTGTTATTTACTTTTTGCAACTGATCTGCAGAAAAATCTGCAACTATCCTGGTAGCTGTATTCTCAAGCAAAGAAGATGGCTCTACACATGCTTCCTTTTCGGTAACCGAAATAGATGGTAAAATAATTTGTTCTTTTCTTCTGGAATATCCTTGTATGATGGTAGAATTGAGTGTCCCTTTTAAGCAGAGCTTTTCTTAAAATTTCATATTTGTTTCGGCTGAGGTCCAGTTCAAGCATTGAAGCAATTGCTTCTTTTTTTTTGATTGTGATGTTGGAGTAGGTACTCTTTCGGTAATCCGTTTAAGACGTTTTGGTGATGCAGTTGGCAGTATTTCAGCAATATTAATTGCACTCTTAGGTTGCTTCTCCTTTTTTAATATTTCTTTGAATGTATCAGAAACTTCTTCATTCGAAATTATAGAAAGCTTATGGGCCAGTCTTTTCTTCTTAGATCTTCTACTTAAATCATCATATGTCTTGCAGGGTGCTCCAGTTGATATTTTGAACGACGGTATTTCTATATCAGTATACATCCAATCGGAATATCTAATTTCTAATCTGTTATTACGCTGATTCAAGGACTTCATTTTTACGTCTTACAACTTTAAATCTCAGATTTACCAATGACATCGACTTTTGCAATATTTTTGTATTTTTTATGAATTCCACTATAGCTTCCAAACGATTAAGATCATTTTTAGATAAACTCCACAGAACACAACACAATTGTTCATGTTTCAATGTAATCATGGTAAACAACTTCGTTATGATGTTAATAAGGATTAGCTGCGCATTTTTATATACCTAATAGATATATCGCACAGGTATATATATTTACAGGTATTCTGTGAATATATGTAAGAGTCAATTTGGAAGAGTATCTATACCGATATTATATGTTGCTATTATGTATCACCGGAAAGGATGTTACCTGTGCTTTTTCACTAGCTCATAAAAATGTAGATTTTGAACCATCAGTAATAGATATTGGTTTTTACTCTCAAATTAACTGTTTTTCGGATCATATTAAATTATTTTAAAATCAAACACAATTTTTTTCAAAATAAATTAAACTTTATTTAAAACAAATTAAACCATTTCCAATGTAAATTCAATATTTTGCATGTCTAATACAATTTCTTTAATTACTTATTCATTCTTTTTAATTTCAAATTAATTTTTTTTATATCTAATTAAATTCTTTTTTAACTAAGCTTAATTTTTCTAAAGAACTTAATGTTTGTTTCGTATTTTATTATTTATAAAATTTACTGAATTCTTATCAATATATTTTATTTAAATACTATTAAAAAGGTGATATTTTTATACATATGGATCCGAAAGCATATTAAAGCTTAAAAGTTAATTTTTTTTAAACTTTTGATTGCTTTTCTCTTACTGTCTTCTTTTTATACCGAACTGGAAAATATTTCCAATATTCTCCCGTGAAATAAGTACGTAGAGCTTTGCACTCCTCTATCATATACAAGTTTTCCGTTACAATTGCGAGAGATCTGAAAAATGAAACGTTTCTATTCAAATGCAATAAATTGATAAAACGATAAAAGGCTTTTGAATTTTTTTGAATGTGTGAAATATTAGAGAAGTGGGATATTGTTAACCCGTGCTGCCACGGATCTGAAATTTGTATGGTTTGTTTATATGGGAAAAATATAGCTTTTTTACAGTTTTTCAAAAAATTAGCTATTAAATACTTTGCTTTGTAACTAAATTTTAAAAAATCATAATCTGCATCTAACAATCTATCAAACAAGATATAAGAATAAAAAATCGTTTAAAAAATGTTTAAGTTGTAAGGAATTTCCCAGATCATTAGTGTGTTTTGGACCACTTGTATAAGGAGTGTACAAAAAAATTTTTAATTTTTTGAAAAACGTTTAAATGAATTGCTATTTTTAATTAAATTTTAGCCATAATTACTGAAAAATACGTTTTTATTTTGAAATTGAAACATCTTTTCATGCTAGGTTAAAAAATTGTGATTTTTTTAAAGGCAGTTTCAAAATTCGAATTTCAAACAATTTTGTTAAATAAATTTCAAAAAATTTGAAATAAAATTATGAAGGTTTATAGACAGCGCGACAGGAAATAAAACTGAAACAGAATTAAGTCAATATGTTGTATGAAAATAAACCTTGGTATGTTTTCTAATGTTTCCCAAAATATTTCGCTTCTGCTGGTAAACCGTTCGTGAGCTGGAGCATTTTTAAAAAATATCTTCTTTCAGTTTTTTTATCATTGCTGTATTTTTTCCCATAGAAAAGTACATAAATTGTGGTATTATTTAATAGGTATAGGCAAGCCATTGGTATATAAAACATATCCAAGTGACCGCAATATTTAAATATTCCACAAAATTGTTTGTTATTTTTTATTGAAAACTCAAATTCTTTAATTTATATTTACTTTATGATATAAGTTGCTGTTATTACAATATTCTTGCAATTTCGCGGTTTATCAGGCAGTCAATGTGATATAAAATTTTATAAAATATTGTCAATCTGGATATTATTTTGCCTAAATACTGTTTGACCATTTTTGTATTGTACTGGCCTCCTTCGAAGGTTATAAGTTTTAGTGGCTTTAATATGTGCACTAGCAAAATTTTCACGAATTCTTTCTCTGATTTTTGTTAACTTCTCTACATTACTAAATATGCAAACGTCCTCACCAGATAAGCAACCAATTTTGTCAAGGATTTGTTAGGCTGATCCATATTGGACCAAATTTTCAAAATTTGAGGACCCTGTAGAAAACATCTAATTTTTGTTATTATTTCTCTGTTAGCTCGCTCAGAAGCATTTGTGTGAAGAGCATAAAACCCATTTATAATGTGCGTTACATCATATATTCTTAAAAAAGAATGAAACATAAGGGTTTCTAATTTAGCGAAGACATTATTAATCTGAACGGCACGATGATCAGCGAGCGAAGACGCAAAGAAATATCTTTTCATAAAGTTTAATACAATTAATTTACGCTATAAATGTAAACAAAGCTTATTTCAACTGAAATCAATACAAGCGACAATGTTATTTTATTATTAAAAATAAATCAACAAACAATAATCATTTAAACGTTGTTTACTGATCACGATCTTGATTAAAATATTAAATTACTATGGGATATTTCTTGTACTCCATTGGAAAGTACTCGTTGGGTAAAACACCCCTAGACAAAGATTGGTTATCACATTCTGAAGGAATTATGAGAAACGATACTATTGTTTTATTCTCTGTCCTTTTAGTTTTACATTTTATAATTATGTAAAATTTTGCAAAGGTAGTTCTTTATTATCTTTAGGTATTACAATATTTCTTTATACGTTCTTCGATTGTACCACTTATCAGTAATCATAACTTGGTACAATTCTATTTTAATGAAGTAATGTCCTGTTAAAGTCATTGGTATTGATTACAAGTTTGATCAATAGTTACATTATTCATATTTATTTGAAATATTAAATTAGAGTTTACTTCTTTTACAGATTTTAATGAATCTTTTCGATAATTACAATGCAATTTTTTTATTATTTAGAATATTTTCATTACAATTATCTTTTACTTGGGTTAAATATTTCTTACAATTAGTTTCAAAGAGTATTTTATTATTTTTCACAATATATGTATTTAATTTTTCGCTTAATTCTAAATTATTGTTATTGGAAATAGCTTGGATATATAAAATTTCATAGGATTCAATTGTTAATTGTGGAATTTGGATTATAAAAAGGTTATTTATTTTTTTTAACATGACTTTCTTTTTAATGTGCTCTGAAAATCTTTTTTTAAAGATTCATTTACTGATTGGTTCTTCCTATTCTAAGTTTCTATGCTATTTCTTTCTCTGTTCCGCTCTGTTCATTTTTCTCGGGGTTAACCTGGAAATGCAATTCTACTGGTTTTCTTTTAGTTATTAAATAAATAACGTTAGCCTGTATAGGCAAATCTATATTGTAAGCAACGTCATACTGTTCTTCTCTCTTCTTTAATATTCTGATATTTTTATTTAAACTGCATGAAATCTTTCTATATCCGAGTTTCCTGTATGTCCATAATGAGTAGTGATATGTACTTCAACATTCTGATTATCTAAGAAATCCTTAAAGAGTGCTGAAATTAATCCTGGTTCACTATCTACAATGAACTTTTTTGGCTTTTTCATAAGGTTAAACATAATTGTAGTATTTTATGAAATTTAATGAGGTTTTTTCATATATTTTTTGAATTAGAGCACATTTAAAAATTTATCATCATAGTAATGTATGAATAAGAATAAATTCAATTTCAAAATTTGGGTAGTTTAGAACCATATCTGAGGATAGCATATTTTTGAGCTTTTCGAATAAATTTTTATATCCTTGTCATCTATATTTACTACACTATCCTCTTTTAATCTAAGCGTAAGTGGCTTTGCAATCTTTATATAATCAGGAATAAATTTTCTGTAACAGTCACTGAGGCCCAAAAACCTTTGTATTTCTTTTACATTTCTTGGTATTGGAAAATTTTTTATACATTCTTTCTTTTCAGGAACAGGCTTTTATGCTGTCTGCTGTAACGATATGTCCAAGAAAATTGGTTTCCGTTTTCAAAGAGTCACTTTTGTTAAGAAGCATATTTAAATTAGCCTGTTTCAATGTTCGAAATATTTTGGTTAAATTTTCATATTGTGACAGCAGACAGCATAAAGCCTGATCCTAAAAAGAAAGAATGTATTCAAAACTTTCCAATACCAAAAAACTTTGTATTTCTTTTACATTTCTTGATATTGGAAAATTTTGTATACATTCTTTTTTTTTTAGGATCAGGCTTTATGCTGTCTGCTGTCACAATATGTCCAAGAAAATTGGTTTCTGTTTTCAAAGAGTCGCTTTTGTTAAGAGACACATATAAATTAGTCTCAATGTTCGAAATATTTTCGTTAAATTTTCAATATGTTCCTGAAGCAAAGTGGGACGTACCAAGATATCATCCATATATATTACGCATATCTTATTTGTATTTTCATTCTCATGGAAAGTAGCCGGGGCATTTTTTAACGCAAATTCATAATATCCGTCGTTAGTTGAAAATTCGGTTTTCTCTTGATCGTTTCCACCAATCTCTATCTGGTAAAAGCCTTTTTTTAAATCCAATTACGAAAAATAATTTGCTCTTCACAACTTATCTAACACATCATCTATGAGTGGAATAGGATACGGGTACTTATCTTCTTTTGTAAAACAGTGTTTAAGTTTCTATAATCAATTACTATCCTCTATTCCTTGTTTCCCACTTTATCTTCTTTCTTAGTAATCACCCATAGAGGAGAATTATAAGGAGAATTACTTGGAGCGATTATACCCTATTCTAGCATTTCCTTAATCTGCCTATTTACTTCTTCTCTATGTATTTCTGGATATCTATAGGATTTTGTGTAAATTGGTCTATCATTAGTTGTAGGAATTATATGTTTTATTTCGTTTTTAAATGTTAAATCGTCACCTTTTTTATAAAATATGTCTGAAAATTTTTTTATAAGAGCTTTTATAGCATATTCTTCTGCTTTATTCAAATGCTCTAATCTTAATTATTCTTATACTTTTAACTCATCTAAATGGTGTATCTCAGTTTTACTATTGCATTTACTTCAGATTTGAGATTCACTTCGTGTTTCTCTTCATTTTGTCCTTCGAAGTGTAACGGTAACTCTTCGTTATTAATAACTATACTTGTCTTATCATAATCTATGACTGCATTATTTTCATGCAACAAATTTGATCCGTATATCCCATTAAATATAGGATGAAAGATATATATTTTTAAAGGCATTTTTTAATTTAATAGGAAGTATATTTTCGAAACTCTAGCTTCTTCTTTTATTGTCAAATACCCTGCTGCAGTTTTTATCTGTAAAGGTTTTGGAAGTGGACAAATTAAATTTCTAGGATAATGATCTTTTTTGTCTGGTTTCCTTGTCTGAACAGAACATAGGGCAATTAAAATTTATAGGATCCTTCGTTAGGGAGGCTGTATATTGAAAATTTCGTGAACTAGTAGGTTGCTCATTGTTTAGGTAATGTTTTTATGGTATTCTGGTTTGTTCACTTACGTTCATTGGTTCATTTTGAGTATTATGTGGTTGTCTATGTCTATTGTTGCTCGAATCATCTAAAGCCATGCCTCTTTGTCATTATATTTACAACAACGAATTTTTTTGCTAATCTTTTCAATATTTTACTGGCGAGTAACATATATGGCTAAAGTACTAGATTTTATTTTAATCCAGATTATTATGTTTCTTTTTTTTAAAGGCAACAGGGTAAATTAATAAACCTATGCTCCGAACAGCTATATGTCATTTTTTATTTAAGTCTTAGAATTCTGTTGAAAAAATATTCTCTGAATATAATTGCGATTTAGAAAATGGGTGTATATATTAGACAAATAACCTCTAGATATCACCATTTGTAAGTTTAAGGTGGTTGGAAGCTGTGCCGAGAACCTGAATGGCTAGTTAGTGGTTAAAGAGGACTAGCTGCTGTAGCCCGCATCGGTAAAGAACCGGTGAAAACCCCTGCATCGGGAGCTGTCTGCTCGAAATCAACTCAAGCAGCCAGCCGAATCGCTAACCCCAGAGGATCTTGTTTCCCTAAATTGGGCCAAATCTTTAAAAACCTCCTCCTCCGTCGGGGCCTAAACGGCAACGATCAGAAGAGGAGGCACAGTTGCAAGGTCAAAAGCCCGGAACCATACGTCCGAAGCCCTATAAGCCGATGAACGAACCGTTTAGTGAAGTGGTCAAAGATCATCTCGTACGTGCTGTCATAAACAGGAGCGATGTTGATTGCACGTAAATTAGAGTTTAGTGCAAAAAAGGCTGATGGGAGTATTCTGGACCCTCTTCCCAATGCGATGATGCTCGATGGTATCGCAGTCGTGTCAAGCTAATGGCCTGCTCAAATGAGAGATCGGCCTTGCTCCTGAAGCAAGCGGTTGCCATAACCCTCTTACCGAATGAACCGTCCAAACCAGAGGAGATTCTGGAGCTCATTCGGTTCGGTTCGAAAATAACGCAAGTTAATCTTCACCACTCAAAAGCAGCTTCGGCTGCGTTGATGCTACGGATGGCTGAACGAGGCGAGGAGTTTGCACTTGTACAAGAACCCTGGATCGCAAGTAAAAGAGTTTGCGGACTTCGTGCGAATAATTTTAGGTTGCTACACGCTGCAGGGTCAGGTAGGATACGATCGTGCATAGTAGCAAACAGGAAACTTAGTATTTTCATTCTCTTTGAGTTCAGTGATGAGGACATGGTTGTAGCGGCCTGGGAGACAACTCTTGGCACCACGTATATTGTCTCCAGCTATATGGCCGAGATAGCAGCGAACCACTACCAAATGCTAAAGTTCGCGCAATAATCAAGGCGGCAAATTATAGATAAGAGCTGACGCCAACGCCCACCATATCGTTTTGGGAAGCTCTTTTTGATTTTATCCTTTGTAGTAGTTTAGATGTTTTAAACAACGGCAAGGAACCAACCTTTGTAGTTTCTAATATAAGGTAGGGTCTCGATATTACGCTAGTAATTACTGGGCATTCGAACATGAATAGCGAATGGAAGTTCTCAAATTATTGGTCATTCTCTGATCACTTGTGCATTGATTTCACTATAGAAATCCCTTTACCAGGGGTAACCCCGATTCAAAGAGGAGAAAAATAACCTGCACGGAACAATATGACATTCTGTCCCAATTCCTAACGAATTCCCCGGCTATTCGTAATCGGAGGGACAATGAGTCCTCTGTAGAATTGCTAACAAATGCATTTGACAGAGCGACGTCTGCAGCATGCAGACTCAAGGTCTGCAAAGGAAGGAGTAAACCACATTGGTGGAACTCCGAAATAAGCGAAGAGACTGGGAAACTGGTCAGCTTACTAATCCTTAGTAAACAGGTGAAATGCAAATGTGAAATGCAAATCTTTGAAGGTCTTCTGTAGCGGAGTGGAAGGCCATTCCGAGACTAGTCGCTTACGCAAAATCCTGGCAGCTGGACAACAAGCGGCCATGTACCTTAGATGTCTTGATAGCGGAGATCCCTGCGACAGTTTCTGACCTAAGTGACGTTCAGATTCAAATAACTGAAGATGAACTGAGATGGGCTCTGAAAAGCTTTGCCCTGTTTGGAGATGGCATTACACATGCAGACTTACAGTATAATGCAGATATTATAGTTCCATGGTTGATTCGGATATATTTGGCCCGATCCATTTTCGTTGGCGACGGTTTCTTTTTTCTAGTGTTACGATTTAGAATCGGGTCCCTGCTCGGGTGACATTTATAACGTGGTTTCGTCGTCGGCTGAGGCAGTTCAGTTGTGACCAGGGTCGTCTTACGGGCTGTGCCAAAACAGACGACCCAAATTGCTGTACCAAAACAGACGACCGAAGTCGCTGTGCTAAAAGAGTCAACCGAATTTGCTGTGCCAGAACAGTCAACCGAAGTTACTGTGCCGAAACAGTCAACCGAAGTTGCTGTGCCGAAACAGACAATCAAAGTTGCTACACCAAAATTATCATAACAAAGCCGCTGTGCCCGAAGCAGTCAACCTAAGTCCCCCTGACGCTCGGAATTGATCCGAGTACCGGAGGAACAGTGCCTTATTTCACAATATCAGATGCCTAGTTTAACTAGCTATTAAACTTTATTACAACGTCTTTATATATCTAGATGATCTATTGATTTGTTGTCCAGATTTTCAATCGCACATTAGCCTATTATCCCAAGTTGCCTCGTGTCTTAAGGTAGCTAAGTGGGCTATTATCGTGAGTAAAGCAAATTTTGCCAAAAAAAGATTCGTTGTCTTGGATATATATTGGCTAATGGGTGTTTGAAAGTTGATCCTGCTAAGTTCGAAGCCATAAAAGATTTTCCTTTGCCGAAAACACCAAAACAGATATGTAGATTTATTGGAGTTGCAAAATAGTATCGATCGTTTATAATTGTTAGAAAAAGGCAAAGGGAAAGTGTGTATTGTCAGAAGCGAAACTATAGTTTGCAAAACTTAAAATAGCACTCTACAGCACCAGTCTTAGCACAAGCTGACTTTACCAAGGAATTTATAATACAATGTGATGCTTTTAAAGTAGGAGTATGTGGTGTGTTATTCCAATACGACGATGCAGGAAAGGAACATCCAATAGCTTACGTAATACAAAAGCTTAACAAATCTCAAAAAAAATTTACAGTAACGGAACTAGAATGTTTGGCAGCAATCGTGAGCGTCAATAAATTCCGTTCTTATATCAAGGGTTTACGTTTTTGTATTATTACACACCACTAAAGTACCTTATATCACAGAAGGATTTGAATGGACGATTACAAGGAGGAAGTGGAGCCTAAAATGATAACAATATACATTTGGAATTGAGCATAGAAAAGGGTCTCTAAATATCGTTCCCGATTGTTTATCCAGATTAGAAGTAGATGACCTCACCATATAAAATTTACCTTTTCAGGTTTATCTCTCACCAGCAGAATTCGATGGTAATGACGAATACAGTTTAAGGACACCATTATAAAAAAACCAGTCATTACCAAACCTTCGAATACATATGAATATAGTTTTGAAACGTGTAAATTTTAGAAAAGGTTCGGAAGATAAAGAAGAAGACAGTTTGTGACGCTCATGGCTTCCCAATTCGCTATCACAATCGTATATAAAACATAAAAACATTGTCCAAAATTAGCAAAATTACTTTTGGCCGACAATGGTAAAGGATCCATACACATATACGAAAGCAAAAAAAAAAAAATCAATAATCTTTATATGTTTGGATCATACGATGAAATTTATGTCCCTAAAACTAATGAAGTCAGCAAAAACTTCAAATGTAATTTTGTTTTTTTAATCGGAACTTCTCCCGACATTTGGAGTCCCTAAATATCTGCTTAGTGATAATGCTAAAAAATTTTTGTCCAAGGAAATGAAAGATTTCTGTCGATTATATTGTTTTACTCAACGAGAACATTCCAACGGGATGCAAGTAATATCCTATAGTAATTTAATATTTTAATCGAGATCGCGATCAGTAAACAACTACTGATTTTTGTTTAAATAAAAAACCAAATCAATGAATTGTATTTTTGCTGATGCAAAATAATTATTGTTCAATTGATTTCTTTAAAACAGAAGCATAGAATTACTTATGTTGATTTGTTCACAATTATGAAAAAGCATCAGAATTACGTTCAAATGATTATTGTTTATTGATTTATTTTTAAAAATAAAAGAACATTGTCGCCTGCATTGATTTCAGTTAAAATAAGTTTTGTTTACATTTACAAGTAATAAGCGTAAATTAATTGTATAAAACTTTATGAAAAGATATTTCTTTGAGTCTTTGTTCGCTGACCATCGTGATGTTCAGATTAATAAAGTGTTTGCTAAATTATAAACGCTTGTGTTTAACTTAAAACTGGCGCAGTCGGTAGAATAGATAAAAATAAAAATACCTATGCGTAAAAACCGGTCGTACGAAAAAGGACAAGCACTTTAATGAAATAGTCCTACGGAAAAGGATATAAATTCAAATTAACTCAAATATCGAATTTGCCCTATGAAAAAGGACACTCAATTAATTGTCCTGGACATAAAATAGAAAATAAAAAAATCCTGCGGAAAAGGATGAAACTTTGTTTTTAACAACAGTCTTGTAAAAAAATAAACCCGTTTCTGTATAAAAGAAAAAACCCGTTCTGTGAAAAAGAACAAAAAAATTTTTTATGAAAAAGAAAATCCCATTCTGTAAAAAAGCACTTTAAACTGTTCTGCGAAAAAACAGTTCTGTGAAAAGAAAAAATAAAAGAAGAAAAAACCAAAGAAAACAACTAAAGATTAACCAACCAACGAAACAGGAAACAAAAGCGATCGAAATCGACCCCAAAAATTTCTGCAATTAATACAGGAGTTTGACGGAAGAAAGGAAGACTTGTACCCCTTCTTAGAAAGTATCGATAATGTCCTGCCAATGATGGAGCGCTACAGCCCCCAGTCGAAGCGAATGTTTTTCTCAATCACAAAAAGTAAAATTTTAAGATAAGGCTAAAACAAAATAAAAAGCTGACTCGATGCAAATTTCAGTGGTTTAGCGTCTGCCGAACAATTATCTGAATACCTTAGGAGTGCACAATATAGAGGTGACGTTCTTCAGTACATCAATTTCATACAAGTTAAGCTGTCTTTGTTGAATCAAAGATATAACTAGGAGGGAAATTCAGCAGAAATTGTTCACAATAATAATACAGCTTTAAAAATATTCATAAATAAACCCCTAATAACACTAAGACAGCGCTCTGTGCAATTAAAACCATTCAACTAGAGGTAGCTTTACAATAGTTAGGACAAGCGAATAAATGTTGACCGAAAAATCAAAGAATAATGAAAAACAAATGAATGAAAGAGTAAAACAAAATTACACAAATATTAAGAAAAATACTTTAAATTTTAATAGAAATTCCAACCCAAGAAATCTCTTTTCCCAAAAACAAAATAATTATAATTCGAGCAACAATAGACATAGACAACCACATAATACTCAAAATGAACCAATGAACGTAAGTGAACAAACCAGAATACCATAAAAACATTACCTAAACAATGAGCAACCTACTAGTTCACGAAATTTTCAATATACAGCCTCCCTAACGAAGGATCCTATAAATTTTAATTGCCCTATGTTCTGTTCAGACAAGGAAACCAGACAAAAAAGATCATTATCCTAGAAATTTAATTTGTCCACTTCCAAAACCTTTACAGATAAAAACTGCAGCAGGGTATTTGACAATAAAAGAAGAAGCTAGAGTTTCGAAAATATACTTCCTATTAAATTAAAAAATGCCTTTAAAAATATATATCTTTCATCCTATATTTAATGGGATATACGGATCAAATTTGTTGCATGAAAATAATGCAGTCATAGATTATGATAAGACAAGTATAGTTATTAATAACGAAGAGTTACCGTTACACTTCGAAGGACAAAATGAAGAGAAACACGAAGTGAATCTCAAATCTGAAGTAAATGCAATAGTAAAACTGAGATACACCATTTAGATGAGTTAAAAGTATAAGAATAATTAAGATTAGAGCATTTGAATAAAGCAGAAGAATATGCTATAAAAGCTCTTATAAAAAAATTTTCAGACATATTTTATAAAAAAGGTGACGATTTAACATTTAAAAACGAAATAAAACATATAATTCCTACAACTAATGATAGACCAATTTACACAAAATCCTATAGATATCCAGAAATACATAGAGAAGAAGTAAATAGGCAGATTAAGGAAATGCTAGAATAGGGTATAATCGCTCCAAGTAATTCTCCTTATAATTCTCCTCTATGGGTGATTACTAAGAAAGAAGATAAAGTGGGAAACAAGGAATAGAGGATAGTAATTGATTATAGAAACTTAAACACTGTTTTACAAAAGAAGATAAGTACCCGTATCCTATTCCACTCATAGATGATGTGTTAGATAAGTTGTGAAGAGCAAATTATTTTTCGTAATTGGATTTAAAAAAAGGCTTTTACCAGATAGAGATTGGTGGAAACGATCAAGAGAAAACCGAATTTTCAACTAACGACGGATATTATGAATTTGCGTTAAAAAATGCCCCGGCTACTTTCCATGAGAATGAAAATACAAATAAGATATGCGTAATATATATGGATGATATCTTGGTACGTCCCACTTTGCTTCAGGAACATATTGAAAATTTAACGAAAATATTTCGAACATTGAGACTAATTTATATGTGTCTCTTAACAAAAGCGACTCTTTGAAAACAGAAACCAATTTTCTTGGACATATTGTGACAGCAGACAGCATAAAGCCTGATCCTAAAAAGAAAGAATGTATTCAAAACTTTCCAATACCAAAAAACTTTGTATTTCTTTTACATTTCTTGATATTGGAAAATTTTGTATACATTCTTTTTTTTTAGGATCAGGCTTTATGCTGTCTGCTGTCACAATATGTCCAAGAAAATTGGTTTCTGTTTTCAAAGAGTCGCTTTTGTTAAGAGACACATATAAATTAGTCTCAATGTTCGAAATATTTTCGTTAAATTTTCAATATGTTCCTGAAGCAAAGTGGGACGTACCAAGATATCATCCATATATATTACGCATATCTTATTTGTATTTTCATTCTCATGGAAAGTAGCCGGGGCATTTTTTAACGCAAATTCATAATATCCGTCGTTAGTTGAAAATTCGGTTTTCTCTTGATCGTTTCCACCAATCTCTATCTGGTAAAAGCCTTTTTTTAAATCCAATTACGAAAAATAATTTGCTCTTCACAACTTATCTAACACATCATCTATGAGTGGAATAGGATACGGGTACTTATCTTCTTTTGTAAAACAGTGTTTAAGTTTCTATAATCAATTACTATCCTCTATTCCTTGTTTCCCACTTTATCTTCTTTCTTAGTAATCACCCATAGAGGAGAATTATAAGGAGAATTACTTGGAGCGATTATACCCTATTCTAGCATTTCCTTAATCTGCCTATTTACTTCTTCTCTATGTATTTCTGGATATCTATAGGATTTTGTGTAAATTGGTCTATCATTAGTTGTAGGAATTATATGTTTTATTTCGTTTTTAAATGTTAAATCGTCACCTTTTTTATAAAATATGTCTGAAAATTTTTTTATAAGAGCTTTTATAGCATATTCTTCTGCTTTATTCAAATGCTCTAATCTTAATTATTCTTATACTTTTAACTCATCTAAATGGTGTATCTCAGTTTTACTATTGCATTTACTTCAGATTTGAGATTCACTTCGTGTTTCTCTTCATTTTGTCCTTCGAAGTGTAACGGTAACTCTTCGTTATTAATAACTATACTTGTCTTATCATAATCTATGACTGCATTATTTTCATGCAACAAATTTGATCCGTATATCCCATTAAATATAGGATGAAAGATATATATTTTTAAAGGCATTTTTTAATTTAATAGGAAGTATATTTTCGAAACTCTAGCTTCTTCTTTTATTGTCAAATACCCTGCTGCAGTTTTTATCTGTAAAGGTTTTGGAAGTGGACAAATTAAATTTCTAGGATAATGATCTTTTTTGTCTGGTTTCCTTGTCTGAACAGAACATAGGGCAATTAAAATTTATAGGATCCTTCGTTAGGGAGGCTGTATATTGAAAATTTCGTGAACTAGTAGGTTGCTCATTGTTTAGGTAATGTTTTTATGGTATTCTGGTTTGTTCACTTACGTTCATTGGTTCATTTTGAGTATTATGTGGTTGTCTATGTCTATTGTTGCTCGAATTATAATTATTTTGTTTTTGGGAAAAGAGATTTCTTGGGTTGGAATTTCTATTAAAATTTAAAGTATTTTTCTTAATATTTGTGTAATTTTGTTTTACTCTTTCATTCATTTGTTTTTCATTATTCTTTGATTTTTCGGTCAACATTTATTCGCTTGTCCTAACTATTGTAAAGCTACCTCTAGTTGAATGGTTTTAATTGCACAGAGCGCTGTCTTAGTGTTATTAGGGGTTTATTTATGAATATTTTTAAAGCTGTATTATTATTGTGAACAATTTCTGCTGAATTTCCCTCCTAGTTATATCTTTGATTCAACAAAGACAGCTTAACTTGTATGAAATTGATGTACTGAAGAACGTCACCTCTATATTGTGCACTCCTAAGGTATTCAGATAATTGTTCGGCAGACGCTAAACCACTGAAATTTGCATCGAGTCAGCTTTTTATTTTGTTTTAGCCTTATCTTAAAATTTTACTTTTTGTGATTGAGAAAAACATTCGCTTCGACTGGGGGCTGTAGCGCTCCATCATTGGCAGGACATTATCGATACTTTCTAAGAAGGGGTACAAGTCTTCCTTTCTTCCGTCAAACTCCTGTATTAATTGCAGAAATTTTTGGGGTCGATTTCGATCGCTTTTGTTTCCTGTTTCGTTGGTTGGTTAATCTTTAGTTGTTTTCTTTGGTTTTTTCTTCTTTTATTTTTTCTTTTCACAGAACTGTTTTTTCGCAGAACAGTTTAAAGTGCTTTTTTACAGAATGGGATTTTCTTTTTCATAAAAAATTTTTTTGTTCTTTTTCACAGAACGGGTTTTTTCTTTTATACAGAAACGGGTTTATTTTTTTACAAGACTGTTGTTAAAAACAAAGTTTCATCCTTTTCCGCAGGATTTTTTTATTTTCTATTTTATGTCCAGGACAATTAATTGAGTGTCCTTTTTCATAGGGCAAATTCGATATTTGAGTTAATTTGAATTTATATCCTTTTCCGTAGGACTATTTCATTAAAGTGCTTGTCCTTTTTCGTACGACCGGTTTTTACGCATAGGTATTTTTATTTTTATCTATTCTACCGACTGCGCCAGTTTTAAGTTAAACACAAGCGTTTATAATTTAGCAAACACTTTATTAATCTGAACATCACGATGGTCAGCGAACAAAGACTCAAAGAAATATCTTTTCATAAAGTTTTATACAATTAATTTACGCTTATTACTTGTAAATGTAAACAAAACTTATTTTAACTGAAATCAATGCAGGCGACAATGTTCTTTTATTTTTAAAAATAAATCAATAAACAATAATCATTTGAACGTAATTCTGATGCTTTTTCATAATTGTGAACAAATCAACATAAGTAATTCTATGCTTCTGTTTTAAAGAAATCAATTGAACAATAATTATTTTGCATCAGCAAAAATACAATTCATTGATTTGGTTTTTTATTTAAACAAAAATCAGTAGTTGTTTACTGATCGCGATCTCGATTAAAATATTAAATTACTATAGGATATTACTTGCATCCCGTTGGAATGTTCTCGTTGAGTAAAACAATATAATCGACAGAAATCTTTCATTTCCTTGGACAAAAATTTTTTAGCATTATCACTAAGCAGATATTTAGGGACTCCAAATGTCGGGAGAAGTTCCGATTAAAAAAACAAAATTACATTTGAAGTTTTTGCTGACTTCATTAGTTTTAGGGACATAAATTTCATCGTATGATCCAAACATATAAAGATTATTGATTTTTTTTTTTTTGCTTTCGTATATGTGTATGGATCCTTTACCATTGTCGGCCAAAAGTAATTTTGCTAATTTTGGACAATGTTTTTATGTTTTATATACGATTGTGATAGCGAATTGGGAAGCCATGAGCGTCACAAACTGTCTTCTTCTTTATCTTCCGAACCTTTTCTAAAATTTACACGTTTCAAAACTATATTCATATGTATTCGAAGGTTTGGTAATGACTGGTTTTTTTATAATGGTGTCCTTAAACTGTATTCGTCATTACCATCGAATTCTGCTGGTGAGAGATAAACCTGAAAAGGTAAATTTTATATGGTGAGGTCATCTACTTCTAATCTGGATAAACAATCGGGAACGATATTTAGAGACCCTTTTCTATGCTCAATTCCAAATGTATATTGTTATCATTTTAGGCTCCACTTCCTCCTTGTAATCGTCCATTCAAATCCTTCTGTGATATAAGGTACTTTAGTGGTGTGTAATAATACAAAAACGTAAACCCTTGATATAAGAACGGAATTTATTGACGCTCACGATTGCTGCCAAACATTCTAGTTCCGTTACTGTAAATTTTTTTTGAGATTTGTTAAGCTTTTGTATTACGTAAGCTATTGGATGTTCCTTTCCTGCATCGTCGTATTGGAATAACACACCACATACTCCTACTTTAAAAGCATCACATTGTATTATAAATTCCTTGGTAAAGTCAGCTTGTGCTAAGACTGGTGCTGTAGAGTGCTATTTTAAGTTTTGCAAACTATAGTTTCGCTTCTGACAATACACACTTTCCCTTTGCCTTTTTCTAACAATTATAAACGATCGATACTATTTTGCAACTCCAATAAATCTACATATCTGTTTTGGTGTTTTCGGCAAAGGAAAATCTTTTATGGCTTCGAACTTAGCAGGATCAACTTTCAAACACCCATTAGCCAATATATATCCAAGACAACGAATCTTTTTTTGGCAAAATTTGCTTTACTCACGATAATAGCCCACTTAGCTACCTTAAGACACGAGGCAACTTGGGATAATAGGCTAATGTGCGATTGAAAATCTGGACAACAAATCAATAGATCATCTAGATATATAAAGACGTTGTAATAAAGTTTAATAGCTAGTTAAACTAGGCATCTGATATTGTGAAATAAGGCACTGTTCCTCCGGTACTCGGATCAATTCCGAGCGTCAGGGGGACTTAGGTTGACTGCTTCGGGCACAGCGGCTTTGTTATGATAATTTTGGTGTAGCAACTTTGATTGTCTGTTTCGGCACAGCAACTTCGGTTGACTGTTTCGGCACAGTAACTTCGGTTGACTGTTCTGGCACAGCAAATTCGGTTGACTCTTTTAGCACAGCGACTTCGGTCGTCTGTTTTGGTACAGCAATTTGGGTCGTCTGTTTTGGCACAGCCCGTAAGACGACCCTGGTCACAACTGAACTGCCTCAGCCGACGACGAAACCACGTTATAAATGTCACCCGAGCAGGGACCCGATTCTAAATCGTAACACTAGAAAAAAGAAACCGTCGCCAACGAAAATGGATCGGGCCAAATATATCCGAATCAACCATGGAACTATAATATCTGCATTATACTGTAAGTCTGCATGTGTAATGCCATCTCCAAACAGGGCAAAGCTTTTCAGAGCCCATCTCAGTTCATCTTCAGTTATTTGAATCTGAACGTCACTTAGGTCAGAAACTGTCGCAGGGATCTCCGCTATCAAGACATCTAAGGTACATGGCCGCTTGTTGTCCAGCTGCCAGGATTTTGCGTAAGCGACTAGTCTCGGAATGGCCTTCCACTCCGCTACAGAAGACCTTCAAAGATTTGCATTTCACATTTGCATTTCACCTGTTTACTAAGGATTAGTAAGCTGACCAGTTTCCCAGTCTCTTCGCTTATTTCGGAGTTCCACCAATGTGGTTTACTCCTTCCTTTGCAGACCTTGAGTCTGCATGCTGCAGACGTCGCTCTGTCAAATGCATTTGTTAGCAATTCTACAGAGGACTCATTGTCCCTCCGATTACGAATAGCCGGGGAATTCGTTAGGAATTGGGACAGAATGTCATATTGTTCCGTGCAGGTTATTTTTCTCCTCTTTGAATCGGGGTTACCCCTGGTAAAGGGATTTCTATAGTGAAATCAATGCACAAGTGATCAGAGAATGACCAATAATTTGAGAACTTCCATTCGCTATTCATGTTCGAATGCCCAGTAATTACTAGCGTAATATCGAGACCCTACCTTATATTAGAAACTACAAAGGTTGGTTCCTTGCCGTTGTTTAAAACATCTAAACTACTACAAAGGATAAAATCAAAAAGAGCTTCCCAAAACGATATGGTGGGCGTTGGCGTCAGCTCTTATCTATAATTTGCCGCCTTGATTATTGCGCGAACTTTAGCATTTGGTAGTGGTTCGCTGCTATCTCGGCCATATAGCTGGAGACAATATACGTGGTGCCAAGAGTTGTCTCCCAGGCCGCTACAACCATGTCCTCATCACTGAACTCAAAGAGAATGAAAATACTAAGTTTCCTGTTTGCTACTATGCACGATCGTATCCTACCTGACCCTGCAGCGTGTAGCAACCTAAAATTATTCGCACGAAGTCCGCAAACTCTTTTACTTGCGATCCAGGGTTCTTGTACAAGTGCAAACTCCTCGCCTCGTTCAGCCATCCGTAGCATCAACGCAGCCGAAGCTGCTTTTGAGTGGTGAAGATTAACTTGCGTTATTTTCGAACCGAACCGAATGAGCTCCAGAATCTCCTCTGGTTTGGACGGTTCATTCGGTAAGAGGGTTATGGCAACCGCTTGCTTCAGGAGCAAGGCCGATCTCTCATTTGAGCAGGCCATTAGCTTGACACGACTGCGATACCATCGAGCATCATCGCATTGGGAAGAGGGTCCAGAATACTCCCATCAGCCTTTTTTGCACTAAACTCTAATTTACGTGCAATCAACATCGCTCCTGTTTATGACAGCACGTACGAGATGATCTTTGACCACTTCACTAAACGGTTCGTTCATCGGCTTATAGGGCTTCGGACGTATGGTTCCGGGCTTTTGACCTTGCAACTGTGCCTCCTCTTCTGATCGTTGCCGTTTAGGCCCCGACGGAGGAGGAGGTTTTTAAAGATTTGGCCCAATTTAGGGAAACAAGATCCTCTGGGGTTAGCGATTCGGCTGGCTGCTTGAGTTGATTTCGAGCAGACAGCTCCCGATGCAGGGGTTTTCACCGGTTCTTTACCGATGCGGGCTACAGCAGCTAGTCCTCTTTAACCACTAACTAGCCATTCAGGTTCTCGGCACAGCTTCCAACCACCTTAAACTTACAAATGGTGATATCTAGAGGTTATTTGTCTAATATATACACCCATTTTCTAAATCGCAATTATATTCAGAGAATATTTTTTCAACAGAATTCTAAGACTTAAATAAAAAATGACATATAGCTGTTCGGAGCATAGGTTTATTAATTTACCCTGTTGCCTTTAAAAAAAAGAAACATAATAATCTGGATTAAAATAAAATCTAGTACTTTAGCCATATATGTTACTCGCCAGTAAAATATTGAAAAGATTAGCAAAAAAATTCGTTGTTGTAAATATAATGACAAAGAGGCATGGCTTTAGATGATGACAGCTAGTTAAATAATTAGTAATTGCGGTCCCCAAGAATTACTAGTATTCAAACCTTTAATCAATCCTGGGACATGATGCAACGCCATGAAAGGTACACTTTTACCCAACTTCTGACTCAATGACAGGAGAAGTACCAGAAAATTTTATACCTCCTTGAAATTACTTGTAATATATTTATGTACTTATAAATATTTCAAATATCAGATAACAATAAAGAATTTAAAAAAATAAAATTAATGAAAGTTTTAAAATGTACTTACAAAGAAAGAAAAAATTGAATACTCATTATTATCCTTCTTTATATTTTAATCATATTAATTAGCCTGCTGCACTAATTGATGGACCCAGAATCATTGAATGATGATATGTGTTTCCAATTAATGTCAAATTAATATAATGTTGTAAAATTAATTTCAACTTTACAATTTTATAAAAAAAAATTAAGTATAAATATTTACAATCCTTGACGTTCTAGTCTATTAAAATTTTACTTTAGAAAGTGGATTTAAATTCTAATAGATAATTCAATGAAAATAATTGATTAATTTTTGGCAATAGAGAAAAAATGAGTTAACAGTAAGTATATTTTTGTTAATGTAAATGTTCATACTTAAAATTCAAATTTAATAAATTTTTTCTACTAAATTTTTAATTTTTGACTTTTAATATTTTTGCTTATATTTGTTCTTTTTTTCTGAATTCTGTTTTCTAAATTCTTGTATAACAAAAAATATATTCTTTTTCATGATTTTAATTCAATTTTGCCAATTTTATTTACATTTATTTTTTGTAATCAAATTCAGTTTCGACTTTATTATTATTATTATTATTATTATTATTATTATTATTATTATTTCATTGGAAAAAATATTATTAAGTATTAAAATTTAATTTATTTGATTCTTTCAGGTTATATTTATATTTTTCCTGGTGCCAATGTAATTGGGTTTAATTTCTTTTTTTTTTTTTGTTATTATGTACATAATGAGTACATAATGAGCTATGAAAATTTAGTATATAATGAGTTTGTGATTTGTATGATTTATATGAAGAAAAAGAAAACTCACAAATTCCTTTGCACACATTGACCTTTTATTAAAATTTCTTATTACTTTTTTTTATTATAAGAACAATATTTAACAATGCTGAAAATCTTTATAGTAATGAAAACTCAGTAATATTAGAAAAAAATTTACACTTTTTTTTCATTAATAATCCATGTTACAATTTCAGGTATTTAGACATTAGTTATAATATAAATTTATAATTATTTCAATTAATTATTGTACACATTTTTCCTTTATTTTTTTTTTTTTTTTATATGTAACGATTTATATTTAATTAAAAATTACGACAGTTTATTGAATTAATTGATGCACAGATGAAATTAAAAAAAGTTGTAAAATTTGTTTCAGATTAAATGTAATTTAGTACAATTTGGTTCCTAAACTTTATAATTTTATGATAAATTGTATAATTTTCGTTTATAAGAATTTAAGAAAAGACGTGGTTAAGGTTGGTAAAATAATTAATACTTTTCTTTTGTAGACTTGAAAGCTTTTTGTACACGTGGCTTTTGGAGGGTGACAAACTTAAGGGTTCTAGTACACGTGGTTTTGGAAGGAACATGATCAAATGTTTCAATATTACGTAACCTGTACTTTGACTTCAAGAATATTCCAGAATATTCTGGAGTTGACGCCATTTACCACAATATTAACGTATAATAAACTTTCCAGAAGTTTATGTTGCTGGTGTTTGTGGCACGTGGAAGAATCTTCCCTAAAAATGTTTAAGATTTTCCACCAATATTTATTAAATATATTGGCTTTTCCTGGAAATAAATATCCCTGTTTTTCTGCACCTTAAAATTAAAAAAAAAAAACTTCCAATTAGACCGCTTTAATATTTAACCTTAGTAATGATTTGGTTACCCATAAAATTAAATTGCCTATAAAAGGAAACCAATAAGAAGTCCCTTTGTAATAAAAAAAATGTATTTTAATAAAGAGAAATAAAGTAGAGTTGAATCATATTTTTTTTACTTAACCAGATATGAAATGCAAAAAGAAAAATAAAAAAACAAATTTGCCAACAATTTTGCCAAAAAAATAAAAATAATAATAACTAGAAAAAATTACCCAAATAGACGAAGAGCCAAAAATGAAAAATTCCATAGTTTTTCTTTTTATAATTGGTAAAATATTTCGGATAGCACTTGATTACTTTCTATAGTGCAAAAAAAAATATATTTAACTTGAAATTGATTTATAAGAACATAAGTTATTTAATTATTTATTTAGTTGTTATTTTAAACAAAAAAACATAAATATGTTAGTGTAATTAACGAATAGTACTAAGAGTGCTATAAAGAAGAATCATTAAAAAAATTCATTATTTCAAAATAAAGGAAATTTCTTATGGCTCGAAATAAGCAACGCGCCAGCACATTTTGCCAACGTAAAACCAAAAAACAACATTGATCTGCTCTCGTTGAAAATAATAAATACATAAATGCCAGGGATTTAAAATGAAATTTTTTTCGGTATAAAATTAAAATATTATTATTTATTTACTTTTTTGTACTTAGGGTAATACAATTCAAATTAATATAAAATTTATCTCGCAAAACGCAACTATCATCACATTTATATCTAGAATAAAAGATTACAGTATTGAGTCTTAATAGTTATCGTTGTTCTAAATAAGAATCATTTATACGAATCATTATTTTCGCCATTTTCTCTTTTTGGGAAATAATATAATATACAAGAAATTAAAGTGTTTGGATTTGTCTTTAAAATATATTTTAATTTCAAAAGTTTAATTGGCGTTTGTATCAAAATTACCATCCCCGATAAATGCACTAGTATGAAAGGAAAAAAATATGAGCGCGTTAATATGTATATTCAGCAAGGAAAAAGAATGTAAATAACATTTAAAGAATGTGACTTACTATATGTCAATGATCATTAAAGTTGGCCATACATTGATATATACGCATATTAAAATTCGTATAAGCGAAAGTAGAAAACAAAGAAAAAAATGTAACCTTGAACATGAAATAATGAAATTTGTAGGGAAGTAACCCATAAACAATTGCAATTCAATGAATAAAGAAAAAAAAACAAATCGTTACAACAGGTAACGAATTAAATAATACCTTCAATTAGTTTTCCCAGGAATTTAGAAAATCTTTATTTGTGAGAGCGGACTCCATAACTATTAGTAATTCGTTGCACTCAGTAAATTGCCCCAAATACAAAAATGTTTTTCTATCCCAGATAAATCGGCCCCGTCAATATAAATGACTTTAAACATGTCCCGAAAGGACATCCGAAATCCGAAAAAAGAGACAAAAAAAAAACGAATAACAAACTGCGTTGTGATGCTACGAATTAAATGGCAAATGTTTCAGCACATATTTGGAGTAAAATCGGAACAATTATATCAAAAATTATTTACACAATTACAGCCGTATGCAAAAAAAAAAAAAAATTAATAAAGTTTTACAAATCCTTGTTGAGTAAAATTCCTTAAATTTGCATTAATAAAACAAAAGCATTAATATAACAAAAGTGTTTTAAATATTTTAAAATACGGATGTACCAGCCAACTTCGAGCAACATTCTAATATGTTTTCATTTTCTATTTATGTTTTGCAAGTAAAACTTGCTTGATTCTCTCTATTCTAGTTACCAATTTCTTGGATTGATTCATCATTTTAATTTATTATAGATGATTTTCTTTTTTTATAGAAATAAATTTAAAGAAAAGACTACAAAAAAAAAAAAGAAAAAAAATATATATATATATATATATATATATATATATATATATATATATATACTATATATATATATATATATATATATATTATATATATATTATATATTATATTATATATTATATAATATATATATATTATATATTATATATATATATTATATTATATTATATTATTATTATATATTATATTATATTATATTATATTATATTATATTATATTATATTATATTATATTATATTATATTATATTATTATATATTATATATTATTATATATTATAATATATTATTATATATTATATTATATTATATTATATATTATATTATATTATATATATATATATTCACATAAAAACACATAAAAAATAATAAAAATAAAACAAATGTTTTAGTGATGTACATTCGATCAAATAAAATAAACTCGTTATTCTAATACATAATTTAACCGTTACTGAAAATTTTCGATATTTATTATTTTCAACTATAGAGAGAAAAAATAGAAGTAGACTTTTATCCCTATAATTCCGGAATTTTTTGTCGGGAATCCCAGGAATTAAAAACTACCAAAAATGTGCATTTTTAACATTTTTAAAACTCAAAAATTGTATAAAAAACGATGATTGACCATAATCAAGCAAATGTATGACGTTATTAACTCTAAAGAGTTTATTAAAATACCGGAAAAAATAATTTCCGAACTAAGAAATACTGGAGTGACAAAACTAAAAATATTAAATATTCGAAAATTCTCTATCTTTGAAATTAATGATATTAGAACACAAAACTTAGAAAACATTGGCAATGTTAGATAAATGCACGACACAGTTTTGTACGATTTTTTATTTTGACCTTTCATCTTCAACAGTTTTTACTCGTTAGCTTTTTATATTTAAGACGTTTCGTAAAAAAATGTTCTGTGGTTGTGACGAACCACTTTAAGTAATAAATCATTTTTAGTTTTTTAAAAAGATATATTTTTTAATATAATAATAAGCATTTTTAAAATCGTAATACCCGTATACACTAACAACATAAAAATTTAAAATTCCCTTTAAAATAATTTTTCACACAAATTTTGTCTTCAAATTTTATTTTATATTTAAAATTTGTTTGTGAATACAGGTATAAATGTATATTTTATTTGTTACCCAGCAGAAACATTTATTAAAAGCTATTTTTAATACCTATTACAATTTATATAACTACTTCATTTTTCTTTCCAATTATACCTGCGAGCTTACCAGGAAAGCAAAGCTTTTGCTGAGTATGTCCACTTACTTGTGAAAACATATTTACAAAAAGGAAACAAGTCGATTTTGAATGCAATTTGATAGAAATACGAACTTTCCGGCAGCCCGCAAGTTAGTCAATTATTTACCTCTGACATTTTCATTTACTATTTTCGTTGTTCGTTCTTTCTATGAAATGCTAACTAATACTTAAATAAATAACAATCGTGATAAGGTGCATTTAATTAATAAAAGTATATAAATAACACAAATATTTATTTACATAAGCTAAATTCTGTCAAAAATACAATTATATATTGAAAGTAACAATAAAAAAACCAATTTACGAATTGTTCTAACTCCTTATAACACTAACTTGTTTTAAGGGCTAATGTACGATATAACAACTTTCTGCGTCACACATAAATTAAGGTTTTCTTTTGCGGCTATTCATGTTTTAAAATTTAAAAAAGAGCCTAGAAAAAGTTTTTTATTAATTTGCTTATATTGCGGGAGAAATAAAGATTTGTTTTTAAAAATAGAATCGATTTTAACAATCGTTAAATCTTCTATTTTGTTGAAAATATAACATTATTTGTAAATATAAAATTTTACTTTTTAAGAGCAAAAATTTAAAGATTCAAATTGAAACGTATTTATTAACAGCCCTATCCAAAAAACGGCATTTTTCATTTTTCAACTCTCGAGAATCGGGATTTTATTTAAGGCATTCACGGGTATTCGAGAAAAATACAATATTATTTGAAAGTACAAAAGTACAATACAAGAAAAGCTGTATTTTACATATAATTTGCACGCAAATATATCTATCTACTTTGAAATAAAAATATACATACATATGTTTGTTTTTTAATATAGTTATATATACTTATGTTTTGCCTGAATAACTAGTTATTTATGTTCGAATTGTTCACAAATTCATATAGTTATTTTTAGACTCTAGGGGTACTCAAAAATATGTACCTAAACGAAAATAAAAATAAAAAGAAACAACAAATTTTTGCCGTCAGTGAAATTTGAACTTGGACGCAAATTAACCATTTGTTTTTAATGACTAACGTCCTATTCAGTACACCATCTCGCACCTAATTTTCTAAGTGACAAACAATTTTTTAGTAAAAATATATGTTTTTAGACATTTTGTTATAAAAAACTAACAGCATCAGAGTAATACAAAGTAGGCAAATAATAATGATGTCTCATTACCAATAAACTACTTTAATAAGTAGTTGCAATTACGGAAAACCAAAAAAGTTTTTGCTGGGTATATATAAAAATATTCTCATCTTGCAAAATTTTTATATCAATTTTTGCATAGTTATAATATTAAGTCTCTCTCCTTAATGAATATTTGTGTTGTTTTTATCTAAATTTAAGAATGAACCTAAGAGAGTAAGTTTTTTCGCGATAAAATGCAAAATATATAACCCTAAACTAACTTTAAACAAGGGCGGAAGCCATTTCAAAATATTTAAAGAAAACAAAGATTTAAAAAGGTACTTTAAGCTAACGTTGTTTTTTTTAATACAATTTTAATAAATTTTCCTTAAAAATGTTTTGTAAAGTAGCTATAACCTTTTCTGGATACGGCCATTTAAACCAAACAAAAACTAGTAGTTCTTGCTTCATTCAATTTTTGATTGAAAAACTATATAAATTTCTCTAGTTATACCATACAAGTCAAAAACCATTTTCATCTAGCTTTTATTGAAAATCTTAAAGTAAGCTTTTGAATATGATGAAAAAAATAAATAAATAAATAAAATAAAAAAATTAAATTGTAAAATTTCTTGCATAATTTTGTTTGTTTTGTAAATTTTGCGTAAACATTATTTTTAAATTATTGTTTAAAACATTTTGAACAACAAGAATATGCTAAATTTGATTTACATAAGAAATATATGTGTCAGTAAAAACCACATAAAGAGAAAACAAGGTATGTAAACGATTTGGTTTTATAAAACTGACTAGTTTTTGTTTTGGTATAAACGGCATATAAAATATTAATTTTTGTAATGTTTCAAAAAAGTTTTATTATCCCACTGTATTGTACTCATATTATCGAATTAATTAGTTCTTTTAATTCTCTTTCCAAAATCAAATAAAACTTTACATTATTATCATTCTTAAAAAGCATTCATAACAAATTAATTCAAAGACTTAAATTCTTTGTCGAAAGAATTAATTCTTTTAATTCACTTCGCACAATCAAAAATATTTATATCAAAAAATTTCCTTTATATATGCTTTTCCTTATATATGCTTTATTTATTAGTATAAGGGGACTGAAGTATGGTTTTTAATTTTCCGGCATATTTCAACTCTAGGGAATCGGGTTTTTATTTAAGGTATTCGAGAAAAATACAATATTTTTTAAAAACCATAAAAACTAAACACAAAAGCTGTATTTTACATATAATTTGCACTCAAATATATCTACCTACTTTGAAATAAAAATATACATACATATATTTGAAGATGACTTTCTTAATATAATTATATAAATTGTAATAGGTGTTAAAAATAATTTTAAAAAAATGTTTCTGTTGGGTAGCAAATAAAATATGCATTTATACCCGTATTCACAAATAAATTTTGAATTTAAAACACAATTTGGAGACATAGTTGTGCAATAATAACTCTTGACGATTTTAATCAAACTACGGTAGAGAATAAGTTCATGTTCTTTATTGTTGTTTGTAAACATATTTATATTTTTTGACTATTGTCTAATGATATTATTTGTGTTAATGTAATGTCATACTATATGTTTGTGATGTTATTTATTGTGTTTTATGTAATGTATTTATAATAATCTTTTGTGATAGCCCTGATGATGCTACCCTAGGTGTAGCGAAATATTGGCAATTTTTATTAAATGAAATTTTTTAGATAAATTCTGTAATTTCTGAACCTTGATCTTAATTAAATATTTCCACTTATTTCAAATATTATGTGAAAAATTTATTTTAAAGGGCATTTTAAATTTTGGAGTTATTAGTGAATACGGGTGTTAATATTTTCAAAATGCTTCTTTAGAAATTCATTGTTATATTAAATAATATATTCATATCGACATCTCTTTTTAAAAAACTAAAAACGTTTTATTATTCAAGTATCTGGTTATTTATCAAAGACAATAAAAATTTAAAGAAAGAATCCTGGATGTCGTTCTTTACTGCCACAGAACATTTTTTAAGAAACTATAAATAAGCATGTCTTCGAGAATAATTTTTTGAAATCTCACCTGGAGAAATCGATCGGGTCCAAAAAAAAAAAATATATATATATCAAAAAATAAATATTTTTTTTAATCTTAAATATAAATAACTAATGTGTAAAAACTGATGAAGATGAAAGAAATTTCAAATATGTAATATTTTTTAGTTTTGTCACTTCAGTATTTCTTAGTTCGGAAATAATTTTTTTTTTCTGGTATTTTAATAAACTCTTTAGAGTTAATTACGTCATATATTTGCTTGATTATAGTCAATTTCATAGGATTTTTAATTTTAAAAAGTGATAAAAATTCACGTTTTTGGTGGTTTTTAATTCCCGGTATCCCCAACAAAAAAATCCCGGGAATCAGGAAGTGAAAAATTGGCAAATTTCCCGAGAAATTTGTCTCGGAAATTCTCAGGATAAAAACCCAAAAATTGAACTGATCTCGAAATAATTTTCCTACAATATACACGATTGCAGCTCTAATTCGGTATTTTTCCTTTTGATTATTGCTCCGCTTCTCTTTTCATTATTATTATTTATATTTTTTTTTCTTTTATGTATATTGACTTAAATTATATGTCGATTAATGTCAATAACGTCGAGTGTATACTAGACAAATTTTTATCAATACAAACGTCAAAATCAGGTCGAATCTGTACCTGATATTCTCAGTTAAACAGCTGATTATTGTTACAGCTGCTAAACTACATATATAAAAAAAAATTCATGAATAGATACCGAAAGCTTTAAGAATATGTTAAAATATTTGAAATCGGATAAGAAACAAAAATTTGGCAATAGCTGCGCTCCTAAAGGGTCTGTAGGCTTCTTCTTCCAAACTTAAAATTGTACACTCCTCTGCTACGGCTATGTGAAATTTTATGTAGAGCCAACCAGCCGATTAGAAGTTACCGATTTATTTCCAAAAAATTTCGATTCTGCCCCACTATGCTGTATATTATAAAGTTTTCTTGTAAAATTCTGTAAGTATAGAACATAATCTTACAAGAAACAAATGAATTATTAAATAAATAAAAATTGTATTTGTTTCACCTGTTTTTGTCAAAAAAAAAAAAAAAAACAATTTTGATATATGTATCTGGTCACTGTGATGTGGAACCAAAAATTACTTGGCCAAGTTTCCAATTTCTGCATCAGACGTTGAATTTGAAATTACATTAATTGCGATGTCGTTATGATTTTACTTTGTATTTTTAGGGTTTCTGCCCCCTCAATTGCTTCTAATTTTCATTCCACATGGTTCTTTTAGCCTCAGATTCTGAAATTTTATATTTTAAAGACAAATAGATATATTAATATCAATTAACTTTCTCGATCTGGAATCAAGAAATCCTTCTGCATTGATGTCGAAGATTTCCCAATAAATGTAGTAATAATTTAAGTGAATTTAATGAATGGAATATTAAAAATTAAAACTTTTAAAGCATCTACCGTTTTGTGACAACAAATTGGAAGCTAAATTAAAAAATTAGTAAAGTGTAATTTTATTTTGCAGCACAAAATCCACAACCAACATAACAATTTTACCCCAAACACGAAATGCAAAAACTTTTTTTTTTTTTTTTTTGATTTATTAAATTAAACAGGTCATACCTGCACTTGAAAAATGTAGGCCATTATTATGAATAATATAAGACAATTATTTGAAATAAATACTAAGATTAGGAAACCATACTTCATTTTGTCCGAAGGTGTATGTATATACAGTGGTGGTCACGATTTTGCCCATCTGATATGATTTTTTGGCCTTAATTTTATTTTGTAGAAATTTTTTTTTTCAATTATTTAATTAATTCAAAATGTACTAAATGCATTACAGTCAACACTTGCAGTATTAAGCTTATAATTCACGCACCTCCTGAAAAGAAATATACGATATAAAATTAATAGCTGATATCAACGAAAGAGGTGAGTCAGTTTTCAATTTTATAACTACTAACAATCTTTTTATCTGTAACTTGGGTAATGTGCCCACATTCAGAACTAAAGATAGAGAGGCAGTTATAGATATAACACTGACGAACTTTAGGGGCGAATACATTACGAACTGGAGGGTAGACAGTGAATGTTCCTTCTCGGATCATAACAGGATATCCTTTAGTTTAAATTTCGCGATACCGAAGAGATAACCATATAGGAACTCCAGGAGAACCGATTGGAACTCCTTTAGGGCCATTATGGATAGGGAACTAAACGCCGCTCCGGGATGGCAATTGTCAACAGAGGGAGTTGAGAGTTTAGTGGAGGACTTCACGGGGAAAGTTAGGAAAGGTTATGAACTAACTTGTCCGGTAATATTTCCGGAAAGAGGGAACAGCCTAAATGGTGGACCAAGGAACTTAGGAACCAAAGGTCAACCGTCAGAAAGTTGTTCAATAGGGCGAAACTGACACGCAAGTGTGAGGATTGGAGCAGCTACAAGGAAAGTTTTAATAGGTATAAGGCAGACATTAAGAGGGCAAAAAGGGACTCATGGAGGAACTACTGTGAGTCCATCGACTCTGTTAATGAGTTATCCAGATTCAGGCGAATCTTATCCAAGGATCCTAGTGCTCCTGGATATATTCAGCGTGCGGATAACTCATGGACGAAGTCTTGCTCTGAGTCTCTGAGTATACTTATGGAAACTCATTTTCCGGGCTGTAGGAACTTAGAGGCAGATGCACAGGCAGGACGAATCTTGGGATTCTCGGAATGTGTATCTGATAGGGAACTTAGTGAAGTAGTCGGTGACATAGTCTCGATGGATAAGGTAGCATGGGCGGTGAACACCTTTGAACCTTACAAGTCACCTGGTCCAGACGGTGTTTTTCCAGCCATGTTGCAGAACATCAGTGACACGGCACTAACACTTCTCACTGAGCTTTTTAGTGTATGTCTGATTAGGAGATATATTCCAAGGAGGTGGAGAGAGGTTAAGGTAATTTTCATACCTAAGGCAGGCAAGGCTAGCCACTCGAAACTTAAAGATTTCAGACCGATCAGCTTATCGTCTTTTCTTTTGAAGACATTAGAGAGATTGATCTATCTTTATCTGAGGACGACAATTGACAACCATATCATCAGTGGGGCTCAACATGCTTATCTAAAGGGTAAATCTGTTGAGAGCGCGCTACATGATGTGGTGAGTTACATTGAACGCGGCCTGCAGTATAGGGAGTATACATTGGCAGCGTTCCTTGATATAGAAGGAGCTTTCAATAACATTAAGATTGAGGCTATTAGAGAATCACTAGAATCATTATGCATTCAAAACTTCCTAATCGCATGGATTATTTTGATGCTGAATAGCCGAATAATTAATTCGAACTTGGGAGATGCATGCATAAGGAAGATAGTGACTAGAGGAACTCCGCAAGGAGGAGTTCTCTCGCCCTTGCTATGGCTCTTAGCCGTCAATGTCATTCTAAGACAATTTGACGCAAGAGGACGGAAAATCGTTGCCTATGCTGATGACGTGGTTATACTGATCACGGGTAAATTTCTTGGCACGATCAGCGACGTCATGCAGTATGAACTTAACGAACTGTCCTCATGGGCCACTAGTAAGGGTTTAGGGGTCAACCCGGAGAAGACAGAGCTAGTTCTTTTCACCAGAAGGTACAGGATTGAGCAGTTTAGGCTACCGGTACTAGAGGGGACAGAACTAAGACTGGCAAAGGAGGCAAAATATCTTGGTGTGTTCCTTGATACTAAATTATCTTGGAAGAGGAACACTCAGGAGAGGCTTATGAGAGGGGTTCAACGCCTACTACACATGCAGGAACTCCATAGGTAAGAGTTGGGGACTCAAACCGATGGTAGTAAATTGGATTTACACCTCGGTGGTGAGGCCAGTTCTGACGTATGGATGTCTTGTATGGTGGGAGGCAATGAGAATAGGACGTCGTAGGAATCTTCTGTCTAAAGCCCAAAGATGTGCTTCGATTGGCATAACAGGTGCCGTAAGAAGCACACCTCAGGCGGCACTTGACGTCATTCTGCATCTCCTACCCATTGAGGAGTTCGTGATGGGAATGGCTGCAAGGAGCCTGCTTAGACTTAGTGAACTAGGACTTGCAGGATCAATCAGAATAGGACATTCCAAACTTTTAAACGAGGTTAATCTCGGTGGACATGCCCTGGTTCCCTCTGGATCCACGGACTATATGTGCACGAAGGTCGATTTCGGGGAAAATCCTATACTGATTATTCCGAGTAGGAACCAATGGTCGGATAGGGTGAAACTATTCGGTGGTGTATCGGTATTCACTGATGGTTCCAAAATGGATACAGCACTGGTGCAGGTGTGTATCTAGTTGAGGGAAACATCAGGAAGGCGTATAGACTACCGGATAGTTGTAGCGTGTTCCGGGCGGAAATTCTAGGTATCCTTAGGGCCACAGAATTGATTGCAGGGAACATAGAAGTGAATACAGAGGTAACTCTGTATGTGGATAGCCAGGCAGCGCTGAAAGCCTTGAAAGGACACTTTGTCAAGTCTAGGCTAGTTAGCGTCTGTAAGAAGGCTCTTAGGAGATTGTTGAGAGATTACCATATCAGACTCTGCTGGGTACCCGGTCATTGCGGGATAAATGGCAATGAGGTAGCTGATGAATTAGCTAGGAACGGCTCAGCTTTGGATAGGACTGCAAGTGAAAGCGGTGTGAGACCATCTCTAGGCTTTTACTTCAGGTTAATTAGGGAGTGGATTCGGGATAGAACCAATCATGCATGGGAAAGTAGAACGGACTGCAGATTATCAAGGGTCCTATGGCCCAAACTTGATAGAGCAGATACAAATATACTTTTAGGCATTGAAAAGGAAAACCTGAAGACTCTGATAGGTATTCTGACAGGTCATTGTCCCATAGGGGGAATGATAGGGTATTGGGATAGAGGTTCCTCCGGTCTTTGCAGAATGTGCGAAGATAATGAGGAGCTAGAGACGGTGGAACATATCATATGTCACTGTCCATGTCTACAACTAAGTAGGCGGAAATGGTTAGGCAGTCGATTCCTTGACGAAGTGGACAGTATATCGACAATAGAGCTCGATAGACTAATAGGATTCGTCATGGGAATAGGCTGGCTAAGAGGGGGTCGTTGGCGTGGAGCGAGCGACCTGGGGCGGTAGTACTTTTCCTTGTCTGATTCTTTCTATTCTCGTCTATACTTTTCTTGGTCTCAGCTTTTTTCTCTATCATTTACCTTCCTGCTTTTTTCTATACCTTATCTGTAGTTTCTCTCTGGTTTCTTTCTATATTCTTTTTGAAGGGATTCACAATGGACCGTTAGGTCTCCGAGTGGATGCACAAGCACTCTTATGAGTGATGGGCAACCCTTCCCTACCTACCTATAAAATTAATAAAAATGCCACTCCCCCTCTTTGTAAACCATTATTTTTTTGAAAGTTCAAATGAAATTTAACACATATGTCATGTATTTTTGTGGTCTAAAACTCAAGTTAAATGTCACGCACTTTCATTAAAACTCAATTTTGCTACTTTCTGCTAAGACAATTCACATAATATTTGACTACACATGGAATACTGTATATTATAAAATTATTTTTTTTTTTCGCCCACTTTTATTATACTGCTACATTTTTTTACTACTGTTATCAAAAAAAAAAAAAAAATGTTCATGAATTTTGAAATTTGCTTACTAAGAAGCAAAGAAACCTTTTCTAAGAAGCAGCATCGCATATATATATATATATATATATATATATATATATATATATATATATATATATATAGTGTATGGCTTCCATTAAAAATCTAGCATAATAATGTCAGTCAAAAGAGGCTATAAATTCGAACTTCAAGTGGCCATAAAACTGAAATGCGGGCTAAATTTGAAAACCCCTTTGGGGGTTTTGTTAGACTACAGCACAGTGGGGCTAATTGCTAAACGACCGGACGGATCGAATTGAAATGTATGGGAAAAGTTGTAGAGGAGAACCCAAGCTTTTAGAAAAATCTTCTTGTAGTCACCCTGTAATAATACTTTGACACCCTGTATAAAAATTGACCACCTCGAGCATGTACAAGTTTCAAAAAATCGTAACTTCTACATATATAGCCCGATTTCAGGGATATTTTTATTTCTGTAAAGTGCTTGGCGAGATAAAGAAAAAATATACTTAGAAAATTTTTCCGTACTAAATTGCAAAAAATTTGTTGTTAAAGCTTTTTAAGTGATGTTTGAAGGAATGAAAGATTGATACTTGTTTTATACAACACAAGAAATAATAGTAAAACTGTAATGCTAATATGTACTTTTGCGCAATTTGAAAATGTGTTTTGAAAAGTTGACTTTTTCCATAAAATCTGTACTACTGCATTCATTTTTGGCCGGGAAAGAAGCAGTTTAGTGCCAAATTGATTTCTAATTTAACAACATCAATAAATATAAAAAAAAACTAGCGCGACATTTTTTTATTAGTCGATAAACATTTTTTTCTTAAATTCACAATTTTCAAACAATGCTGGTGTAAATCAAAATCAGTTTAAAATTTTTTTATTAACCGTTTATGAAATATATAAAGATTTTTTTATTAACAAAACTTTGAGAAAAAAGGAAAGAATTATATTATATTTTTGTAAAAAATAGCCATTTTTATATTAATTTAGGAGTGCTGAATTTGAGCATTTTACACGGCTGGACGAATTGAAAAAATCTAACAATTTTTCAGTGTTTTATTTCGGAATGAATTAGATATTACGAAATATTAAAATTTTTCTCTCATATACCTCAGGACTTATTCCCTAGGAACGAAATAAAGTCGAGGCAAAAATCAAAAATTCAAAATACATGCAAGCACTTTACAGAAATATAAAAATCTTTGAAATCGGACTTGATTTGCAGGTTACGATTTTTTTGAAACTTTTATTTAATTAAGGTGAATATTCATCTTGGCCCTGCCCCAGGAGCAAAACTGCCCCTAGAGTATAACCACTGGCATCAGTTTTAATATTAGAGCTGAACAATTTTTTAAGGTGATCAAAGGATGTTTGCTGTTCAGGGTCCCAACATCTTATTGTATTCTTCTTCGACAGGGCTGCTAGTGGTTTGGATACCATGAACAAGCTAGTAGGAATCACAAATTCTTCACATTTCTCGGTTGTCTGCCTTCTTGATCTTTCCTATTGATCTGTCTTAATTCCTTATGGGGTAAGCATATGACCCAGGTATTTTACTTCATTGCATACGAAACGGCGCTTTTCCAAATTTACCTTAAGTCTAAACTCGCGAATTCGTTGGAAGGTGCACTGCAGATCTCAAAGGTGTTCTTCTGGAGAGCAAGAGATGATGTTATCTAAGTATGCCAAAAATATAGTGTCCGCCAGAGAAGTCTTCAATCGATCAAACAATCTTTGGAATGTTGCTGAAGCGTTTCGTAAACCAAATGGCATATGTGTAATTTTATACATACCAAAAGATGTTAGGAATGCTGTCTTATCATGATCAGAAGGGCGGACACCAATCTGCTAGCAACCACTTGACGTATAACTTGTAACTTTCGCTTCGTGCGATAAATCATCCACTTCTGGCAAGGGGTAACGATCTGGCTTTGTTATTGCGTTCGATTTTCAGTAATTGATGCACACACGAATTCTACCAGTTTTCTTAGAAACAATGATCATAGGAGCCGGAATCAACCATCCTGGGTACTTCGGTTTTTAGAGACGTTCTCATGGCAGAGTATAAATGATAAGGAGGAATCGCAATCGGATCATGGTCCTCAGTATGTATTCAATGTAAAGCATACGGTGTAGCACCTGTGGGTTCTTCAAATACTGACTCATTTAAAACTAAAATTTTATCCAAATCAATTACTTGGTCTTTATTAGTAAGAGCACTGCCATCGGATTCTTTTAAGATTTTTATATCAAATGAAAATAAGGGTGTAAAATAATATTCTGTGCTTTCCATGTGCTGAAGTTTCCAAGCTTTGGCTGGAGGTGCGACTAAACTAGAATCTTGGGGCGCCATCTGCTCAACTGGTAACGAGTTTTTAAAAATCGACTAGATATATTGCGGATAGTAGTCAACACCAGATGATAATCGTAAAGATGACGAAAATAAATTGGCTAGTTGTTGTTGTCATTACTTTTTCTTCCAATAGCATCTGAATTGTTTTTTATGGTCTTAGAAAGGTAAAAATACTAATATTTTTGGGCCATATTTGGCACTATACCTGCTTGCTCAAAAAAATCGGCACCAATAAGCATAGCGCTTGGCAAGTGTATGAGTCTTACTTTCCGTACTCTATTGCCGATGAAGATATCACAAATTGTAGACATAATTTTTCAGTAGTAATGGAACCATCTGCTAGGGTGATTTCAGCATATACATCCTGAAACACACATTTATTTGCTGCTAGTATTTTCCTCAGTTCTGGACTCACACTATCAAATATAGCTTTACCTTTAAGTCCAAAGAGTTCGACGTATGTTGTTGGCAACGAATGTCCAATAATAGTGGACGAGACAGAGTTGAAGGCGAAATACTGTGGGCTGTCCTTTCTATTTTCATTAAATGTAGCATACCTGTGCTCTACCTGTACACATCAGGTGCACTACATCCATAGTGAAAAAAGTTAGTTTTCTCGTCAAATATGGCTGTTGCTGTCTTGGTTGATTTACAGTTTGTTGTACCGACTGTTGACTATTTTGTTCCTCTTCACGCCTTTTCCTTTTGAAACAATTTTCTATTGAGTGGCCTTTAATTCGGCAAAAACTGCAGCGATTTGTGTTTGCAATTTCGTTTTTTTCATCCGAGAAACCAGTCGACAGCGGTTCGTCTTCTAAAAAAAAGAATATCTGCTTCGCTGCTGGCAGAAATTAATTCTTTAAACGTTTTTATATTTCCACGACGCACATGTTTCTTTATATTAATGTTGAGAAGGCCGTATATCATATTTAATAGAATGGTCTCATAAGGAGCCGCTTTTAGTTGTGACAGAAGTCTCTTTTTGCAAATAAAGCTATCAATAGCCTCCATCTTCTGTTGCATCGGTTCAAAAAAAAAAAATTGCAAATATGCGCCAATCGGGAACAACAGGGGTAGATGTAATCCGAATGAGGGCAACAGCCTGCTCAAATATACATACTATACCTTTCACACCAATCCACCACGATGCGGCATAATTTCCAACAGCAATGGCATTCCGCAATAAGCATCGCTGTTAAAAATTTTTTCTATATCTTTACAGATGCTGATTGCTGATAAGAACTCTTCGTCAGCAGCATGATCTATTTGTTCCTTAAAACGAGTGGTACACTGCACTAAAATTTATAAATAAAACATAGAATGACTGCCAGCAAAATGATTCAACAAAAATCGCCCAAAAAATTTCCATCAAACTTGAGATGATACATATATGTATTTCATATGAAAAATAACCCAATGATTTAAAGTGATTTTTTGTCATTTTTGAACTGTAATTTCTTTTCGATGAGGCATTTCCAAAATGTTGTATGATTTTTCGTCTTTATAAGATTTGTATTTTAATTATGTTCATAAATAGTTTTTATAGTTAATGAATGAAAAAAATAATTATAATAATCGACTTAGTAAGTCTATAAAATTAATTAAGTTATTTTTGATTTGAGGAATGAAACGCCGCAGTCGAAATCTTTTGTTAAAAGTAAGTAATATCGATTTTTTTGTGCAAATAAATATACAAAACTACTCAAATGGATGATTCTATAGAAATAAAATTAGTAACATCAAATAAGAAGTTATTTTCTTTGTTGTTCAAATGGTAAGATTTTAGTCTTTTTAAGGCAAATTTAAAAAGACTAGAAAAAAACTTGAAGCTAAAGCGAAAATTTTGAGGTTAAAAGCAAAATAAAAACGCTAGGTTGGCCTTAAAAAGGCTAAACTAGCAACACCGGTAGTAAGCATAAAACACAAAAAACAATATAAACAAAGCTGTATACAAAAAGTAGTGATCACAAAATTATAGAGTTACTTACATCTAATAAAATCTGTTAAATTCAAAAATATACGTTAAAATTTTAATTTTCAAGTCTTTGATCGATTGTAGTCACCTCTAAACTTTTTTCAATTAGTCCTAAACTTTGTATGGTTTTTTTTAAAGGATGAGAACAGGAATCTGGACGCAATTCCTAATGAGGGCTACCCTAATGCAGCTATTAAAAAATTCTTTAAATAAATAAATTAGTTTTTTTCCTTTATCGCAGGTCTTTAATCCATCAAACTTTGATCAATAGTTTTTAGTAGGTTAAGATCCATTAAATTTATATTGCACCATTTTTTTAAGGTTATCCAAGTCGGATTGAAAAAGAGATATATTATTTAAATTTTTCTATATATTAATTATAGAATATTTTAACGTCATCCGCATACAGAATTGTATAACGTTTGGAAAATAATGGGTCATAAGTGACTGCCTTGTGTTACGCCAGAAAGAACTAATATGGATTTTGAAATCTTACTTTTATGATGAAATCCACTTATGATGAAATCCGCTTAAGAATTACATGGACAAAGCCCAATAGTTTCAGCTTATGCGAAAGTAAATTATGGTTTACTTTGTCAAAAGCCTTACTAAAATCATTGTAAACTGTATCATGCTCTTCACTACAAATCCTCGATTTATTAATATAGTAAAATGTCGAAGGTTAGTTACAGTTGAACAACGTTTGCGAAATTCATGTAGATAGGGTAGAATAGATGACCTGTGATGACATACGTAATCAGTAATAAGGTTTTCAAACAGTTTGGAAATACTGCTAAGCTTAGCTATACCTTTCTAATTTGAAATATTGGTTCCTATTCTCGAAAACGCGTCGAAAAAGTGAAATTTTCCATTAAAATAAAAACAAAATTTAGAAAATTGTTTTTGTATACCATATATTTTTAAAATGTAATAAACGTGAGAACTTTAACGCGTTTCTCTCTCTATTAAAAACGTTAAATTCCATTTTAGAAATGTACGGTAAACAAAAACAATTTTTTATACTTTGTTTTTGTTTTAATGAAAATTTTCACTTCTTCGACACATTTTCAAGAATAGACACCATTATATTTACTTCCAGATTTAAACAATTGAATCCGCTTTTAAAAGAAATATTAAATATTCTTGATCAGGTCCATAACTAGAAGATTTTAAATTTGTTAAACCACACATGACATCATGCTAGTCAATAGATGAAAAAGAATTGATTGATCACTAAAAATTTTATATGGATGGTTGTAAGTGTTGAAAAATATTGAGTCAGAATAAGTTGTAGCAAAAAATCCGCAAACATGTTGATTGTAACAGCATCACCACTTCACACCTTTTAGTTAAACTTCTTTTACAGTTAACAAAATTGTAGAACATTTTCGGATTTTTTCTAAAATGTGCGAAGTCTGTTATAGTGAGCACGGCAAATAAAATACATTCCATAAACAGTTTAAGATCCGTATTTTCTATACTTTTTATAAGTTTGTTATGTTTATTTTTTAATTTAGATAACAGATTTGTAATCCAGGGCTAGCCTGAATTTATCTTATGTTTAATTTTAGGAATACCTAGAACCATATAAGTTTTAGTATGTAATAAAATTGCGCAATTGATTTTTCAATTAAATTAATTTGGCATGACTCTTGACCAAAGCGTTCAATTCTTCATTTTCAAACTTTTTCGCTCATCGAAATCGTTACTTTTAAATCGTCTAAACCACGCCAACTGAGGCACCGAAATAAGATGGCTTTCCGCATCGCTTATATTAAAAACAAAATAATAAAGCAAAACTTCTCAATTAGGCTTCTATTCTTCGGGAAACACTCATGAGTAGTACACCATTTCCAGTTATATTTCAAAAATTTATACTTATATTTCAAAAATTTATATTTGTACACCATATCCAGTTGTATTTCAGAAATTTCTAATTATATTTAAGAAATTTCTATTTAACTTCAGAAATTTCCATTTATATTTTAGAAATCTTTAATTATATTTCAGAAACTTTTATTTTTATTTTAGAATTTTCTAATTATGTTTCAGAAATTTCTGTTTATATTTTAGTAATTTCTATTTATATTTTAGACATTTCTAATTATATTTCAGAAATTTCTAATTATATTTCAGAAATTTCTATTTATATCTCACAAATTTCCATTTATATTTTAGAAATTTTTAAATACATTTCAGAATCTTCAATTTATATTTCAGAAAATTCTAATTATGTTTGAGAATTTTCTAATTATATTTTAGCAATTTTTAATTACACTTCAGAAGTCTCTAATTATATTTCAGAAATTTCTAATTATACTTCAGAAATTTCTAATTACATTTCAGAAATTTGTAGTTACACTTCAGAAGCTTCTGATTATATTTCAGAAATTTCTATTTATAGTTCAGAATTTTCTATTTGTAGTTTAGAAATTTCTATTTGTAGTTCAGAATATTCTATTTGTAATTCAGAAAATTTTAATTGTAATTTAAAAATTTCTATTTATATTTCAACATTTTCCAATTGTATTTCCGAAATTTCCATTTCGGAAATAGTCCATCCTGAACTACAAATAGAAATTTCTGAAGTATAATTAGAAATTTCTGAAATATAATTAGAGACTTCTGAAGTGTAATTAAAAATTACTAAAATATAATTAGATATTTCTCAAACATAATTAGAATTTTATGAAATATAAATTCAAGTTTCTGAAATATATTTAGAAATTTCTAAAATATAAATTTCTGAAATATAAATAGAAATTTTGGAAATATAATTAGAAATTTCTGAAATATAATTAGAAATTCTTAAAATATAAATATAAATTCCTAAAATATAAACAGAAATTTCTGAAACATAATTAGAAATTTCTGAAATATAATTAGAAGTTTCTAAAATATAATTAGAAATTTCTAAAATATAAATGGACATTTCTGAAATATGAGTAGCAATTTCTAAAATATAATTAGAAATTTCTGAAATACAACTGGAAATGGTGTAATTGTATTTAAGAATTTTTCTATAGAAAATATACTATATATATTATAATAATAAGGGATATTTCGGAAATATAATTAGAAAATGTTAAAATGGAAATTTCTTAAATACAATTTGAAAATTTCTGAAATATTATTAGAAACTTCTGAAATACAATTAGAAATTTCTAAAATATAAATGGAAATTCCTAAAATATAAATAGAAATTTGTGAAACATAATTAGAAATTTCTAAAATATAATTAGAAATTTCTAAAATATAAATGGACATTTCTGAAATATGAGTATCAGTTTCTAAAATATGATTAGGTATTTCTGAAATATTACTGGAAATTGTGTAGACAATATCCACATTAATTAGTGACTTTATTCGATATTTTAATTGGTGCTTTTCCTGGTTTCGATCTCCATTTTAAACCCCTTCGCGGACCCCCTAAAAAGTTGCTAGAGAACCCGTGCTATAGGGCAATAAAATAAAATTCCCTTTCAGCTAATTATAATCCACTCTTCCGAATTCGGAAAATCTAAAAACAATTTCGTATTTTGTCAAGGTATGAAATAAATTTGTTGACCGCCATATTGGATCCGCCATTTCAATTTCTTCATGATAAGCGCCCCAAAAACACTATATTTGATGTATATTTATTATGTATACCAAGTATTCTATTTTGGCGAAAATTCAGTGATCGTATCCCAATATGATCCGCCATATTGCTTCCGCCTTTCCGAATTCGGAAAAGCTAAAAACAAATTAGTGTTTAAGATGACAAATGTAATTATTTAAATATCGTAAAAAAATGAAAAATAAAATTTTGGCCGCCATATTATGTTATCAATAACAGATTTTTATTTTTATTCCTAATTTGTAAAGGCAGCTAATGGTGTATATGGATTGCAGCCCGGTTTTTATGCTGTTTTGGGAAGAATGGAACCCTCCTCGAGAAATACAACTTCAAATCGTATTCCGTTTGAGCAAAGTATAGAAATACAAAAATTACGACCTGGATCTGGACATCTTGAAGTAATTAATAAAATGGATGGTCCAATAAAATCTATACAAATTCGTGATGTAAAAATTAATTCTGATGAAATAATACTTGCTCCTGATCCATTGTGGAATCATGCATCTGTTTTTAATAGAGGAATAATAGATGAATCAAACCTGCCCATTCTGAATGAATTAGTGGTAAGTCTTTTAATTAATATTAATTTCAGCGCTTGCAAACCTACGACTGCTACCTGATTTTCAGTTTAACTGAATTATAGCTACTAAAAATTTTCTAAAGGTATTTTAACCCTACTCTTTTATATATACACCCATAAAAAAATAGTTGATTATGGTTACTGAGAACATTTCAACAACATTGTATGTTGATATAAAATGTATCCGTTTGGTTTTGCTACTAGATGGGTTTAATGCCCATATGTCCTGAAAACTAATTGGATTGTATGAAACGATACGTGTTGGAAAGGTGACATTTCAAGTTACACTTTTGGTGAAGACAATTCTTTAATTCGTTGATCGTGTAAAAAGTTATATTGGCTTGAAAATGAGTGAAATATCTGAAGAAATACGCTATGTGATGCTTTTTTACTGCAAAAAAATTCCAAAAAATTTGTAAAGTGTACAGTGCGAATACGTGAGTGAACGCCGGATACAAGAGTGATTTTCTCGATTCAGTTTGGGAAAATTTCGATGTCAAATATGAACCTCGCTCTGGTCGGCCAGTCAGTGAAAAAGTGGTTGAAAAATGCAAGTAGAGACATTAAACATAAACCGCTTGATAGTTGGAAATCATTTGACAAAAGCTGACTACGCAAAGAAGCTCGATGTTTTTGTGCCCTATGAATTATCGCAAAGAAATTTGATTGACGGAATTACCATCAACGAAAAGCTACTGAAACGCAACGAAATTGAACAATTTTTGGAGTGTACCTTTACGGGGGATCAATAATGAGAATATTAAGTGAAAACAATCATGGTCAAAGGCCGGCCCTCCACAAACAACTTCAAAGTCTGGTTTGACGGTAAACAAGGTTATTTTGAGTGTTTGGTGGGATTGGATGGGAATTATCCATTATGAGCTGTTCACAACTAGACCGCGTGAACGAAGCAATCAAGAAAGAGCGACTAGTATTGGCCAACAGAGGTGTTGCGTTCTATCGTAACAATTCCAAACCTCGGGTGGGAACTTTTGAAGCACCCACCGTATAGCCCGGAATTTGCACCACATGACTATCATCTATTTCAGTCTCTACAAAACTCTCTTGGTGGTAAAAAAAATTGGTCCTGCGAAGAGCCGCTAAAAATCATTTTGCCAAGTTTTTCGCCGATAAACCGCAGATGAAGCAAACCGAAAAATGGCAAAAAGTCATAGATAATAATAATAGCGAAATTATTAAAAATTAATTTTCAATAAAAAAAATTAGTTCTACAAAATCTCCAAAAAACTGCGGATACTTTTTATATGATAAATATAATATCATGGTCACTATAGTCCCTTACATGATTGTTGTATCATTTTATGAATACAATAATGTCACGGTTCAGTAACATTGTATGTATGTAGCAATCGTAAATATGTATATCACAATAATAATAATCACACAATTTTATCATAATATTTTTATATATATATATATATGAGCAGTGTTGCGATGGCAAATATTTTTTGTAACCAAAATTTTGATAAAAAGTAACCAAATTAGTAAAATCAAAATGGAGTGCTATATTCGGCTGTGTCGAAACTTATAAACGAAAAACGTTATATTGGATGTAATTATAAATATATTTAGCTATACTATATCTATATTGCAGCTGGTCGTCGTGTCCAAGGTTCTTATTTATATAAATAACAATACTTATTTTAATTTTTACCCTTGTCTCTTAATTACTTATCCTTCACTATATTTACTTTTTTCCACCAACTTCTATGTTGAGACAGTGCTTTTTTGTGAAGCCTCCGTGTTGCCTTGCCGGTTCTACATCTCCTATTTACTATCTTCTACTTGATTATTTAATCTTGGATGTAATCAGTGATTTCTAGTCCCTATACTCTCCGAGTGAAAACTTCCAAGAAAATATTCTATCACTTACCCCTGAGCAGTGCTTATCTGCTATCATTTCAACCAGATTGTAAATCTTGTTGAAGCTTTTAATCATACTGATTGTAAATCAACGTAAGGTTGAATTAATGTAATTAATTCAACCAACTTTATTATTTTTTTCCCTGACACTTCTCTGTTAGTCCTTTTATTTATTTTGTTAACCGGCTACTCACTAAGTCTACCTTGTTCATTCTCCAGCACAAAAGAGAAAGAAAAAAGAGAAAGAAACTTTTTGCTGGCTCATATATAAAACTAATATTATTGTAGTTTTCCTGCGCTTTGTTCGAACCCATAGCGGTTGTTGCATCGAACATTCTTTTCTTTTGTCTCCTTTATGTTCGCTTCTGTAACAGTTTCGTTGATCTGTGTGTAAGTATCTGTGTATGTGGCTTCTTGTTCGTTTATTTTTTCTCCTTCTAGCTTGCTGTGTTGAATCTTTCCTATGCTTCTCTGCTCGCTACTACTCTTACACTCCTGTGTATTTCTCCCTGCTGCTTCTTCTCTCTAATATTGTGTTCTCGCTTCTTCCTCCGTGATTCGTCAGTTCTGCTACTCGCCTGCTCAGCTGTGACGATGTAGGCATTGACGTCTTCACTCGACTTTTCTCCCTGCTGCTTTGTAATGCTACTTCTGTTTGCTGCGTTTTCTCATAGCACTATGCGATAGTCAAAATCGGGATGGGTATTTGTGCACTTTTAACAGATATGTAAACTCTTCGTTTAAGGCCTTTACGATTTACTCCACATATTTTGTTTGCGCAAGCGTAAAAGTTGTCGGAATTGTGCTCTCCTGGATCAGTCCAAATCATTGGTACACCAAAACGAAGTGAACTGCGTTTCCTTTGGATCCACATGTTAAGACCATTGTAGCACGTTTTACAAATTTTGTCTGGGACCCACGAAACGCCGCGAATTATTTCGCAATCAAAATAAAGTTTAAAAGCGCGCTCCACTTGCTCAGTGAGTAATGCAGCATTTGTTGAAAAAGCTCTTTTGCCACAAACGTAACAAAATAAATTGATATTTTCTGGACAATTTGCACTCATTTCGGTTTTATACTTTTATTACTTTTTTGTGACTTTAAAAAAACCGTACTTTACGCGTTCGGAGACACTTGTTGAATGACAAAAATCGATCAGTGAACACCTATAAATACTACGTAAGTTTCAATATTTTACTGAGAGGTACTTATGAATTCGCGCATCTTTTAAGGGTAGCTATAAACCTGACTCGTGTGCGTTTTAAATTTTTCGAAATGTTCTAAACATGACCACTCATAAATGTGGGTGCAATTTGTGTAAAAAAATCATGCAGGTAGCCACCGGAAAAAACCCAAATAATTAAAAAAGTGCACTTTCCTTTTTTCCTTTTAATTGTCCACGCACATTTATGACCGTTTTTTAGTTTGCTACCGCTACCATAAAAATCAAATAAGCTTTTGTTTATTACTTTTTTTTTAATTCTGACAATCATAAAAAAAAGTCATCAATGTTTTTTCCAAGGAATTTTGGGCATATCTCGAGCAAATTTTTGAAATTCATACCTTCACTTAATTGTGAATAAAAGCGAAGCGCGTCCATCGATTTTCATGATCTATGTCTCATTTTGTTTAGAGGTTATGTGACTTTACGTGAAAGTAATAGGACTTGACACCATTTTTACCGTTTTGGATTTTTTATGAATTAAAAATAAAAAAATTCAATTTTTTAGGCAAAAAATAGTTTTTTTCTTCATACATTTATTTATAACTGCGAAACTGTTGCTTATGTAGCGAAAGGTTGTATGAACAGATTAAAGGAATTGTAATTCCTAATTTTTTTAAATTTGTTTCAGCAAAATCGGACTGGTGGTTCTCGAGTTATGTCAAAAAAAAAGACCACCAAAGGTCACAATTTCCCCTATATGATAGTTACTAACTTCAAATCGATATATCTCGATTCCTAGCCGTGACCCAGCGAAACGCCGGGACATGTATAACTTCTTTTTTACCGATATAACTTTCCCCGGTAGTTTGAACCCTTCCCGATCACTGACCTCTACCATTTGTCGCACAGTGTAGTTAATTCTTAGATGGCTAACATGGCCATTTATATAAATTTTTTCTTTCAAAAAACATTAAAAAATTTTTAAATTATTATTGAAATAAATGATATTTTTTTCTAAATGTTAATTTGTCAGCATCCCCTCATGCAACTAAATTTTTATTTTTATCTATTTATTTATGTAAAATGTTTGCACTCTAAATTGTTTATATGTTGCTGTCAACACATTTTCATAATAAAAGTAAAGATATGATTTTTTAAATATCCTTGATACAAAGTGGCGTTTTTACGAAAATAAATAAAAACTAGATTTATTAGGCATCAGTTTGAGTCAGAGTTGTTTATTTAAATTTCATGTATTTTAAACAAATTTTTAAAAAAGTGAATTTTGAATCGCGTTAAAAACTAAACTACAAGGATTTTGAGAATTTTGAAGAACTTCAAATTTTGTATTGACGTGGTGAGTGTGTATACCAGATTTTATCAAAATCGGAAATGCCGAGGTCAAAAACTAAGTTTTTGTGTTCGTGAATTTTTGTTTTTTTCACACCTGTACTTGTGCATAAATTAGTGAAAATTTTGAAATTCCTGACTATTATAATTTGGCTTGGTATCAAAACCCTTAACGTAAAAGATCATAAAAGATCTTTTAACGTTTTTTAATATGAATAATTAAATTTTTATTATTGAACTACAGATATTTGCATGCATAAAACTCTAAACAGTCGGTCGGTTTATGAAGCCCCCTATAGATATATATCGAAAATTTTTGATAATATATATATATATATATATATATATATATATATATATATATATTTATTTATTTATTTATATATTTATTTATTTATTTATATACATATATATGGGGAGTTATGGGGTCAAATAGGGTATCATTGATATGCAAATTATTTATAAGTTTGCAAGATGTTTGTCGACACCAAATACTTCTCTTCTAAGTTAGTTCTGATTAGTACAGATTAATTTCCAAATTATTTTCATTCTGTCTTACTATACACTAATAAATACACAAATATACTAAAGTTTTATCAAAACATAAACTAAGGGATTATTTTCACAAAATAATTGTAAGGGGTTAAGAAAAATTAATCCCAAATATTGAACTTAATTAAGTTATCTTAGAAGGCCATTACGGACATTGTTTACCTGACTCACAAGACGATACCGATTTATACGAATTAATTAAAATACTTATATACATAGGGCTGTTAATTTATCAAATTTGTATCCAGTTATAATTAACTGTAGTTAAAATTATTATTTTTTATGAAAGTAATGTAATTTTTTTGTACGATTAAGCTTTAACCTGGTAAAAATTTGACGAACTAACGGCCCATATTTTAACATATACATTTACAGATCCGATATACACATATCCATTTCATATTAAATTATCTAGAAGAATATATAGAAATATCAATCATTTCATTTGGAAAACCTTTTTAAAAATTAAGAAAACTCAAGAAATCTTTAAATATTGTTTGTTTGCTTTTGAAGCTTTAATGGAATTATTTAGCCGAAGAATTTCGATAACGAGAAAGTGAAATGTTACACATTTGAGGGCCAAAAAAATAAATGACATAATTTCCCTTACAACCGAGATTAACGCTGATATAATATGTGAGATAACGCTGGCAGGAGAGAGTAAGCATTTTGTTTATATTATGTTAAATCTTAAATAAGGGGTACACGTATTCTAATGAATCCTATAAGATATCATTGTTTTTAATCAGTCACAGACTAAACATGTCCTTTTTTATTTTAGAAATACCTATTTTTTCAGCACAGTTTTATAAAAAATATTTCTTTATATATTGGATTTTTTTTTTATTTTAGTTACCAAAATACAGAAAATGGTTTTTATTATTTATTATTATTTAGAAATAGTTTAAAACTAAAAAACAAAATATTAAAATCAAATATTATTTTTAATAAAATTTCGTTTGAAACCAAGTAAAAGTTAATTTAAAAAGAATGTAGCCATAATTTTTTCTGTGAAGGGATAAAAAGATCGAAGCTTAATATTTTAAGGAAATAATATTGACCCAGGGTCAGAATTATGGTCATATATATTTTTTTTAGATTTCGAGCTTTTGTATTTTAATTACATAGAGTTTATCCCAAAAACATCAGAAACTTATGTCTCCAAAATAAAATGATTTTAAAGCTTATTAAGATCAAAATCGGTACGAAACGGACAGTTGTGAGGAGAAGTCAATGTACCCTTAGAAGCATTTTAAAATTTCCAAAATACAAAGGATGTCATCGAAAGATATGGTTCCGAATAAAACTCACTTTTTACCTGCAACATTGGACCTAATTTTATAAATCCCTCACTTCAATAAAATGTCACTACAAATTTGTATGAAAAAAATTTCAAAGTCAGGTGAAGCAATTTATAAATTTTTCGATCGGAGCATGGGGAAGTGTAGCCCCCATAGAAAGCAAATACTAATTATCGTATATCTAAAGAACTACTAAAACTAAAGGCTTAAGATTTTCGGGAATAACTTTATTATCAAGATTCACATTTAAATTAAGTAGTAAGCATGTAAATTTAATCTTAATTATCGCTTATCTAAATAACTGTTATAGCAAAGGTCTTAAAATTTCGTGAGATTAGTTCTCCAACTTGAGTTTAAAATAGATGGAAAGGTCTAGGGGAACTTGTAGCCCACATACAAAACAAATATTCACATTTAGTATTGGCTCCCATATAAAGTTAATCTTAATTATCGCTTATCTAAAGAAATGTTACAGTGAAAGTTTTAAAATTTTGCAGGGTTAATTTTCTTACCAACTTCCACAATTTGTATAAAAATGGAACGGTTAAAACTAAGGAGAGTGGTAGACCCCTATATAAAAAGGTTTTTAATTTATATTTAAAGCACATACTATCTAATACACAATTTAGCTCTTAAAGTTTTTACTAATAAAATCTTATTAAAAAAAACTGTTTTCAGTCTACATTAACAAATAAACTGTATTTTGTTTACGTAGGCAACCCTTCTCAGTTTCTCTCTCGTTCCCAGCAAAAAAGAACATGCAACGAAGTCAATAAGATCCTGAACTTTTGATTTAGAAGTAGTGCAAATTTGGACATTTTCAATGAATTTAACTAACATAGGCTTGTGATTGAAAGATGTTCTCTTTTTTGAAACCTATTCACTGAGTACGAAGTCTGGTTTACGAGTTTTTATGTACTTTTTTTCTAAATTCATGGAAATTACTTCTAATTTTTATATAAACCAAATATCTTTTATTAAAAAAATATGTATAACAATATTTTTCATTTGACTAAAACAATTATTATTAAGTGACAACATTTTATATCACAAAAATTTATCTGAATTACTTCTTAATAACACCTTTGGATGATGTTTATATATCTTCTTAAGCACAAGAAACCGTATACTTACTGAAACTTTGGAAGCAATGGAAAAGTACTTCCTTAAAAGTGTTTTCTATTTATTTTTGCTGCGTTCTTATTGTCATTGTTGTTAATAGTAAGAATAAATTATTCGTTAACTGTTTTATTACATTATTATTTTTGATGTTCTAGTACGTTTTATTGATAAATATGTTTTTTTTTTTTTATTTTGGGAAAAATCATTATTTATCTTACTCCAGCTCTACAACTGAGACTAACGCTGATATAATATGTGAGATAACGCCAGCAGAAGAGAGCAAACATTTTGTTTATGTTATGTTAAATTCAAAGAAAACCTATAAAATATCATTATATGTGTTTTTTGTTTGTTTTTTTTTTTTGACGGTTCATCTTATAAGACAGTTTTGTAGACAACAGAGTCATAATACTTTTTATAATATTAATATTTGAATCTACACGTGACAGAAAAATCTTACATATTCTTTTACGTGTAGATGGGCTGTTATGTAAATATACTTATGCATAAATGAAAATTTTTATTTAATTTTTGTTGGTTATAGCTATAAGTATCCGAATAACTAATATGCTGTGATAAAATCAACATCAATATTTCACATTTTGTTTAGCTTACATTACTTTTGTTGAGATTTTGTTAAAACTTAACTATTTCAATAATTTTTTCTGTTAAAATGCATAATTTTTAACTTCATAACACCTTATTGTAAGATTTAATATATTAATGTACTATATTGAATTAAGTGGAAACAGAAAACAACGAAAAAGTCGAACATATGTATGTATGTAATTGTGGCAAATGTTGGTATTTTAATCCAAAAGAGGAAAAATAGACTGCTGTTTATGTTTATGATTTTATTACTTAAATTGAACATATGTGCTGAGATACAAGCCGTAACGGCAGGGCTGGCGACTAACCGCCTAGGCGATTTTATTTAACAAGCCAAGCGGCGTGGTTATTAGGCTGATCGGCGGCTAAATTTTAAGTCAACGATTAATTATTTGCTTTTTTATGCTGGAGCTAAGCAAATACTGCTTATTTTTTCTGCATTGAATTACAATTTTTGTTTTAACGAATTTCTGTGCGAGTGTTTAAACCAAGTGGATTTTTTCAAGTGTTCTTTAATAATTATTTCTGTGTTAGGAAAACTCGGCGCAGAGCTGTTAAGTCGTCGCCGCCTAAAATTTTTGCTCTTCAGCCGCCTTCGAAATTTTTTTAATCGGCTTGCATCTCCGCATATGTGAATGAAAATATCCTGTCCGAAATTCAGTTTATATGTTTTTAAGTAGCTATATTGGTACATTTTTAATTTCGGAACGAATCTTAACATCCGTAAATTTAAAAAATGTGACTTTGTCAAAAATTTACGCATGAATACAAACATTTTTTTTTGAAATATTTATGTAACTAAAATAATTTTAAAGTAGCTTTGAAGTAGGGCGAACCTACTTTAAAATATTTAAAGTTAACAATAGTTTACTAAAGGTACATTAATCGAATTATCGTTTTTGAATACAACTTTAAGTAATTTTGCTTAACAATGGTTAGTGAAGCTGTATTAAGTTTTTTTGAATACGGCTGTAGATCTTCATTATCGCATATTTAAAGAACTGTTATAGAGATAGTCTTATATTTGAATAATTTTGTGACATTTCGCAGACGAAATGAGAATATGGTGGGTAGGCACTGGGGAAGTAGAAGCCCCATAAAAAGAAAATATTAGTTATTACATCAATTGGGATAGCGTAGCACACCGGGTGAAGCTAGTTTTTATATAAAATTTGGATTTTTCTTAAATAAATTTAAAAACTATTTTTTTATATTTATTTATTTATTTAGTGGTATTTTAAATACTTTCTTTAGACTATAAGACATTAAATTTCGATTTTATTTAACAAGCCAAGCGGCGTGGTTATTAGGCTGATCGGCGGCTCAATTTTAAGTCAACGATTAATTATTTGCTTTCTTATGCTGGAGCTAAGCAAATACTGCTTGTTTTTTCTGCATTGAATTACAATTTTTGTTTTAACGAATTTCTGTGCGAGTGTTTAAACCAAGTGGATTTTTTCAAGTGTTCTTTAATAATTATTTCTGTGTTAGGAAAACTCGGCGCAGAGCTGTTAAGTCGTCGCCGCCTAAAATTTTTGCTCTTCAGCCGCCTTCGAAATTTTTTTAATCGGCTTGCATCTCCGCATATGTGAATGAAAATATCCTGTCCGAAATTCAGTTTATATGTTTTTAAGTAGCTATATTGGTACATTTTTAATTTCGGAACGAATCTTAACATCCGTAAATTTAAAAAATGTGACTTTGTCAAAAATTTACGCATGAATACAAACATTTTTTTTTTTAAATATTTATGTAACTAAAATAATTTTAAAGTAGCTTTGAAGTAGGGCGAACCTACTTTAAAATATTTAAAGTTAACAATAGTTTACTAAAGGTACATTAATCGAATTATCGTTTTTGAATACAACTTTAAGTAATTTTGCTTAACAATGGTTAGTGAAGCTGTATTAAGTTTTTTTGAATACGGCTGTAGATCTTCATTATCGCATATTTAAAGAACTGTTATAGAGATAGTCTTATATTTGAATAATTTTGTGACATTTCGCAGACGAAATGAGAATATGGTGGGTAGGCACTGGGGAAGTAGAAGCCCCATAAAAAGAAAATATTAGTTATTGCATCAATTGAGATAGCGTAGCACACCGGGTTAAGCTAGTTTTTATATAAAATTTGGATTTTTCTTAAATAAATTTAAAAACTATTTTTTTATATTTATTTATTTATTTAGTGGTATTTTAAATACTTTCTTACGACTATAAGACATTAAATTTCTTATCCAATTTTACATTTTTTAAATGCTCTGATAAACACTATTTTTTATATGTATTACACAGTTTCTTTTGAAAGCATTAATATTTGTTTCATTTTTAACATAATTTGGGAGTTAGTTAAATAATTACAGTCCTTTGTACAGCAAACATCTCTTCATTTTGTTAGTTGCTACTCTATGTATTCGGAAATGATTTCCATTCCTCAAGTTATATGGCTGGCTTTCTTTCACATATGATATCCTACCTTCGTTTTGAAGATGAGGATACATGTGTTAAACTGGAGTATTTATCTGATATTTATCCATTTCAATGCCTCAGGCATATATTGTATCGAAGTATATATATAACACTTTAAAATCGATCGCATAGCTTTATTTTGTAGTTTTTGTAACCTTTCTATTTGTGTGTTTTCTTAACACTCTTTTTACTAACAGTTAACACCATCTACTTGTCGTTGTTAGAAGTATCTGTATTTATTTATCTAGATGTTGACGTTTATATCTTATTTTTTTACCATTTAGTTGCACTATCCCATGGGAATAAAAGCGTTAGTTGTTCAATTTTGCATAGTCATGGATTAATTCTTAAGCCTTAGGCCAAGCTAATTGGTTTTACATCAGCCATTTCACATTTAGCTATTAGCATATAAAGTTAACATTGGTTGCCAAAATAAGTGAAGTGTTCCTTAAACAATATTTAGTTAATAATTTGAATATAAAATATAGTGTATCTCAATTATATTTATTAAAATAATTCTCCTAGTATTAAAAACGAACAGGTATGTGAATTTAGTTGTTTTATTACTGTTTATCTTTTGGCATTATTATGTATTACTTGATTTAACAGGTATTATGGAAATTTTTCATCACAAAACTAAAAAGTTGTTTTAACATAATATTTTTAATCTTATTTTTTTTGGAAAATTTCCCCTCGGTGCCATCTCTCTTGGTAATATTAAATTAATTGTGTTTTTTTATAAAAATTCCTTTCTAAAAAAAAAAATATATACTTTCGTTTTTATACAGATTTGGCACTAAGTACATAATTACTAATTTGGCAATAACAACAATACTGGTAGAATTGGTATAATGAGAAAGAAATGAAAACCCTCATCATTACTTTGCTCAATCATTCTATATTGCATTGGTCTCTTGTTAATTTCCTTTTAGTTGAAAGTGCGGTCGAGATCATCAAAACGGTTGTATGCAATTTTTAAAAGTAATTACAAGGCCAAAAACCTCATGGGTTTTAATTTTGTGGAAAGAAAAGATGGTCTTAGAAATGTGAACTTAGTGTACTGGGAAAAAAATAATTATGGCACAAACCTTAGACAAATTACAACAATAATTTTTATAAAAGAAAAAAATACCAACAAAGTTTAAAACTAAATTGCATACTAAAACAAGAAAAATAATGATTAATAGTAATAAAAATTAAATTTGCTAAACAAGGAAAAATTATAAAAAAAAATTAATTATTGTGCTAAACTTACACTAAATTCTCAACATATTATTTTGTGAAATGTATATTTGGTAAATGCATGTAAAAGAACACCCGTTAGTGTAATAAGTTTTTTTTACGTTTTTTTTCTTAAATTCTATAATTGTGTTCTTTTTGCTTTATATTTTCTTATTATATTTTATAATTGGTTTAATTTTGTTTCAAAGTTTACTTGTTCCATTTTTGTGAAACATGTTTATAAACATTTAAATTGCGCAACATATATAGAACATATAGACGTGGGAGCATCGATATTGTCACTCAGTGTTGTAAGTGTTATTTTTTTACTACGTTACTTTTATTTTCTTTTGATTTTTAACTTTACTTTGGTTTATATACTCTTATTAAATTCTTCCTTTTTTATGGTTTTATTTTTGTTTTGGTTAATTTGAAAGAATTCATAATTACATATTAACGTAACCGACTAAAAATAAATAAATTTCATAAATGTGTTTTTTTTTATTTTTCATAATAGAAAAGAAAAATTTATTACAAAAAAAAATTTAAACTTTGAACCAATTATATTTATATAACTTCTTATATAATCACATACATAATTAATTTAAGTTAAATTTTATTTAAAATTTCGGTTTATTGCATGATTTAAAATCATATATATATATATATATATATATATATATATATATATTTCAGCTTAACGTTTTAACGTCCTAATGCATAATTCTATTATGCACGTTTATTTTTTTAATTAATAATTAATTAAAATGGCCTAGAATGCAAAGAAACTCCGAACCCTCCCCAACCGACGAGCAATAAGGCTGAGTATATACGTGCATGAGTTTCAATTTCTTCATTTCTTTCAAAATCTAACACCTGCCATACTTAGTTAAATGTTACAGAATTTAAATTTTAAATTCTGTATTGTTATTTATATTTATTTCCATAATTTTTGTCTTATTTTCGTTCAGTTTTAGTTTATTAATTTTTAACCAATTATTTATATTTCGCATATCGTATACTAAGTTTTCCAGGCACTGCTCACCTGTATCCACTATATTAAATATAAGGGTATCGTCCACATAAAGTACTATTTCATTTCTATCTATTAGAGTTGTCATATCTTGTATATAAATTATAAATAGTAAAGCTCCAAGAATTGATCCGTGTGTTACTTCATATTCATTATTAATTGTCTCTGATTTTTTATAATTCACTTTAGTTATTTGCTTTCTATTTGTTAGATATGATTCAAATCAATTTAATTCTTTATTTTGGAGTCCGCAGAAGTATAATTTCTGTAATAATATTTTTCTGTCTATTGTTTCAAACGCTCTTTTAAAATCGAGAAAAATTGCCATTATTTTTTATTTCTGCCGTTACTTTTTCATCTATTTAAGACGTAATTTACTGCCATTTCACATGAAAATTTTTCCGAAATCCAGATTGATATTTCGATAAAATATTGTTTGATTCTAGATAATTTTCAATTTGTATTTTAACGTTTTTTTTTTTCAAAAATTTTTTTCACATAATTTTAGTGAGTTTATACTATTTACAAAATATTTATTAAGTTGATTCGCTATTTCGTTACTGTCCTTATATTCTATACTTGTAAATATCACAGATTTTATCATATTTGTTTGTTTTTTTAGTAGTAAATCTTTGATGCTATTCCCCATTTGCCTTTGATCTTTGGTATTGCTTATTGTTCTATTAATGTATTTTTTCATTTTTAAGTACTTTTATATATAAATTTCTGGCTTTTTTATAATCATTCCATTTTTCATAGTTATTTGTTGTTTTCGCTATATTATATTTTAATACTTTATCTCTTTTTGAAACTTGCAAGTGTCTGTTGAACCATTTATTTACAATATTTTTTTCATTTATTTTATTTTTTATTGAGAGATTTTCAATTATTCTTTCTACAGCTATATCAAAACAATTTATGTTATAATTCACGTCTTGATTTTCATTGAAGGTGATTAATGCACTAATTTCTCTTTGAAAACGGTATTTTTTTTATTTAAAGATTTTTATTTCACTTTCTTTGTTCGTTGCGATTTCATATATATTGTCTATTTTAATTTCTATTACTTCATGGTCCTATATTTTATTTCTATTACTTATGTTTGCACTATTTGTTATAATAAAGTCTATTTGTGTTCTTCAATTTTTTGTAACTCTTGTAAAATTAGTCATCACTTGTACTTTCTTTTGTCCAATCTATATTAAAATCATTAACAATAATTATATCTGTATTTCTTTCACTCATTTTTTCTATAATTTTTTCAAATACTTCATAAAATTCTGCTTCTTGATTACTTGGTGATCGGTAAACTGCTGCTATTATAATTGATGAGTTGTTGTATTTAACATTATATGCACTTATCCAATATTTGAAATCACGCACATTTTCGATTAATATGCTTACATGCCATCCTTATTAATATATAATATTACTCCTCCGGTTCTCGTAGAATTTGATGGAGTTGAAAATTTACAATATTCTTCTAATAGTATTTCAGATTCATCAATTCTGTTAGTCAAATGTGTCTCCGATAATATTATGAACTTTGGCTTATCAATATTAGCAATTGCTTCAATTTGATTAAAGTGTTTATAAGTCCTTGTATATTTGTGTATATTCCTAGTATGCTTTCTAATTATTATTCATTTAATCTCATTCTTCTTCTTTTTAATTTAATTTATTTTTATAAACTGGACACTCTCTATCTGTCGTCATATGGTTCTCATCAAGGCCCAAATTTAGTTTCTTCTTTGTCCTAATGCAATTAATACATTTATTTATAATATCCTTATTACATTGGTTTGTATAATGTTTTCCGTGACATATCAAACATATTTCATCACTTTTGCGGTCTACTGATTTATGGTTAAATCCTTCACATTTAAAGCAACGTAATATTTGTGTACCATAAAAACTCGACATTTCTCCCAACTGATATTTAATCTCTGAGCCGAAATTACTCTTTTATATGATTCATTATCAATTTTTAACTTCGCATTAAATATATTGATCTGTTATTTCTCCTCATTTCATATACTTTTATTATTTCTAGCGTACTATCACGTGGAATCTGATTCTGTTTTTTAAGTTTTTCAATAATCTCGTTATCTCTATATTTAAATGTCATCTCCGTTACAATTATTGACAATTCAATCTTATTTGGAACTTTAATTTCGTACCCTTCACTCATTTCACATTCAATTGCATTCTTTATTTTCCCTCTCTCCTCAACATTCTCACTTTGTATGACTAAAGTTCCGTTTTTTTTATTTTCAATGTTTAGTTTATTAGGTCCCCTTTTTTGTTTAAATCTTCTTTTGTTTTCGAAATTTGTTGTTTCTCTTTCGGTTTTATTATTAATGGCACTTGATTTTTTAATTCTGGCAATACCATATTCTTTTTCAATGCATCTGAAAATGACATCTTACTCTGATTATCTTTTGTTTCTTTTATCACTTTTTTCATTACATTACACATCTTCTCATTTTTTGCTCTATGTTGTTGCACATTTCTTTATTTTTATTTTCAGAGTCTTTAACATTTCCCAATAATTTTTTTTATTTAATTAAAGTTCTTTTCACATGCTTTTTGAGTATCATCTAAAATCCTAAGTCTTCTTTCGTAACGTTTTTCAATTGCCTCAAGTAACTGTTTTATTTCGTTTTGCTTTAGTGATGTTTCAAATTTTATATTCTCTCAAATGTTGCCTGTTAATTCGTACACCATCTTGAATTTTACTTAAAGCTAAATCCATATTTCTTATATATTGCATGCAGTCCTCACATATGAGACGCATAAAATTGTTAGCTTCCAACACTCCGATATAATATTGGTCTATTCTCGAACATTTTTTAGTGCAATGGTATATTTTATCACATACACCATTGAATCTGATGCCAGTTTCACCCCTAATTACTGATCTGCATGTATTACATTCAGTCATCCTCGAGCGAAATTTTTGTTTTATTTAATTTAGCCACTATATTATGTGTATTTTTGTATGTTTTTATTTTAATTTATAAATTTAATTGTTCTTTATGTTTAAATAGTCTTTATTCTATTTATAAAACACTTTTAATATTTCATTTTTTTCTTCAGAGCTTTTAATTTTTGTTATCGCTGTTTCAATTTCATTTATAATTGAAAATTTGTATACCAGATATGTAGTGCAGTTTTTATCACATATGGTACAAGGATGTATGTTCTCAGAAGAGTAATTAGCAAGATATAGGCACCACAAACTGCAGTAATTTGTGTACAGAAATTTTATAATAGCCGTTTATTTAGTGCCACTATTGCACTAAATATGTTGTTACCCATGAGAACACGTTTGATTTTACGAAATTGAAAATTATTACCGAAGTTGTTACCCTTGCCTGCAGTGTTGCCAGGAGATGATAAAAAAGAGGCTAAATTTAACTGTAAAAAATGTCAAATAAAGCTAAATGCCCCAAAAAATAAGGCCAGAAAAAGTTAGCAATTTTTCTTTTTTATTTTTTTAATTTAATTTCTTTTTATTCATTCCCATTTCTTCTTAAAAGATATTGAAATAAATAAAGAAATAAAAAAAGACTGCCGGCAAAATGATCCAGTGAAAAATTCCCTCACAAATTTGGCTTATCGAAATGATTTTACGTATTTTTTCAAATATAATTCCTTTTGGATAAACCAATTCCAAATTTTTGTGATATATATATATATATATATATATATATATATATATATATATATATACCAAATTTAAAAAAAAAAACATCTAGAAAAAATAAAATTATTTCCAAAACTTTTCGAGTTTAACTACGGTTTATTACAATTTTCTCCATAAAAGCTTATATAACGATATCATAATTTATAAAGGCATTTTTGTTAAAAACAACGATATTTAGTATTTCGAAAATAGACAAAAACAGTATAAGTTATTCGATTTTACCTAGAATGACTTAATAAAACCTTCCATACATTTCTCATTTTTCCCAAAAACTAAGCACTAAATAAATAGTATAAAAAATATTTTCCCTTAAAATATGCGATGGATTTTTTAATAATGTTTAGGAAATAATTAATAACTTTTTGAGTTCTTAAACGATTTTATATGGGGATATACATATCGTTTTATTGTAAACAAAATAGTATTTAAATTTTTGTATATAGATATGTTGTCTTAAAGAAAACAATCCAAAAAATTTACACCTAAATCAGAATGTCGAAAGATATAAGGAAAATAAATTAAAAAATTTTTAATATTTATTTGGAGTGTATATATAAAAGATTTTAATATGATTAAAAGGATGTTCTTCTACTTTCTAAGTCAATTTAAAAATCTTAAATTTATTTAAAATTCAAGGAGCTACGAGATCCTTAGTGCACAAACTACTCGAAATTAAGAATGTGTTTCGATATTTTAGAAAATTGTTATGTGATGTCCTCAAGGAGATCTACAGCCCACATTAGATTATTTTTCGAGTGAAAATAAAAAGTGTCCTTTTGTAACAGCTTGTAATCCATTTAGTAAGTCCATAAAATTAGTTAGGATATTTTTGATTTCGAGAATGAAGCGCCGCAGGCAAAATTTTTTGTTAAATATAAACGGTTTTGATTGTTTGTGCGAATTAATACACAACATTCTGTAAAAATAAACTTATTAATAGCAAAAAATTATTTTCTTCGTTGTTGAAATAGTAATATTTTAGCCTTTTTAAGGCAATTTCAAGAATCAAAAAAGCCAGCCTTAACACGGCTAAACTGGCAACATTGCTTGCCAGAGACCAATCCAATTTACACCCTCATCCCATTGGCATAGGTGTCCAGGGCTTTGTTGATAGCTTAGTTTTTATGACTTACCCCTACGAAAGTGAGTAGGCCTTTTTGTTGAATCAATATATATTAGAAACCATTAATTATGGTGGGTTAGTTATAAATTGGTGAAAAACATGTTCCCTTCTATATGGCTTCTATGACTTAAGGACTGTCATGCACTATTTATTTCTACACAAATAAATTTACGTAAAATTTCATGGGGATTATTAATTAAAACCTAATTTTTACACCTTTAGATAATATACGAATTTCAGAAAATCTGTTCTTAAGACCTACAGTCCAAATTGTATGTCCTTTAGCATTATAGAGTGATTCTATTTAAAATTAACCAGCTAATTTCCTCATCTTGCCGAATTTGATAATATTTGGTAAAATTATTACACTCATCAATACTAAGCCTGACACAAAGTTTTAGATGATTTTATCAAGTAGTTCGCGAAATATAGCGATTTGAAAGTGTAAAATAGCTGAAAAAAAATTTATAAATTAGATTTTTAGTTCGTGGGAAAATATTTAAAAAAAATGGTCTTAAAAAATTAAAAAAAAATATTTGTGTTAATGGTGAAAATATTTTACCATGGGTCATAATAAATACGAAATATTTATTTCAGTTTTTATTGTTTCGTTTATAATCAAACAGAAAAATCGCCAATTGCTTCCACAAATCATTCAAATTTAATAAAATTTGGTAAGAATATTAACATTAACACTGGTAGCGCAAATACCGAGCTATGATTTCCGCGATTTACAATACTTTTAAAAAAAGATAAAATGTCTTTAAAATACGAACATCTTTCGAAATGTATATGTTACAACGTTCTATAAATAAAGGAATACTGTTTTAAATGTAGTTACCTTTAAAACAATATCTGAAACATGTTTTTATGTTGAATTTGCATGGTCGATAATTTTTTTATTATATATTTCTTTTAACTAGAAAAACTTTTAATCACATCTTATGACTAATTTTGTAAAAAATTTGTATCAAATAATTGTACACCACAAAACTCCATTAAAAAATATAATTTAACAAGTTTATAAAAACCATTAATCAACATTTTTGTGCCATTAGTGTATGCTATTGACCCTTATATTTTTTTAAAAACAGTTTAAAAATACCTTAATACTTAAAAACACGGTTTTTAATAATAAACAAATTAAAATTCTTAATTTTCAACCAAAAAAGTTTATAAAATTATTGAAATGGGTGTCAACCTGAGAAAAATTACTTATATAATCTTACTCAGAAAGCTTATAGGTAAAAACAATGTATTTTTCAATGTAGGAATTCATTATCGTTCTATTTATTTCACCTAATAGTATCTGTTAGATTTTAAGCTATCATATTTATTTTTCATAATTTAAATTTCACGGTCGTGTATCTCGGAAAATGGTATTTCTAAATTCGTGAAAAATATATATCTAGACGATGAAAATTTTCTTTATATTCTCTGAAAATATCATGCTGGGAATCTTAAGATATAAAGGTGCCTCATTTCCCTGGAAAAATAATACAAAATATTATTATACTAATAGTTTCCAATATTAGGAAATCTACAAAAAATTGTAATAACATTATATTATTTTTCTACAATATTTGGTAAAAACAGCCACATTTCCTACTACTCCAACACATCCAGGACTCATAGAATTCACAAGTTTGTAGGAACAACGAGTTTTTCACAGAATGGGATGGATGCTCAGGATCATTGTCCTGCACTAATTCCCATATTATTTGCATTTTTTGTATCCTTAGCATATTTCACAACTTTTTTCCCATGAAACCAGTATATGGGTCCCTCGTTGTTTAAACAATAGATTTTCCGTAATATGGTAGATCCACTACAATGTTTAGCCGTCTTCATAGTGTACTTTGGATCATGGAACATGTTCGGGGGACATCAAACATAGGTTTTACCGTCAGTTCCAAAAAAAAAAAAATTATTTCGGTTTCATTTAATCATAAAACATTTTTTTTAGTGGGCCAAGTCCAGGCGATTTTTCTTGTTTCGGTTGCATAACTGTAATATCTACCATGCGCGTTTTGCTAATAGTTTAGCTTCCATTGACCGATTTCGGATTTTTCTACCTTCAACCGATGTTCAAATATTTTCCTAAGCATAAACTTCCAAATGCTTTACTAATGCGATAGAACAAATACGAATACTCTAAGTATATTCCCCATCCTGTGAAGAATTGCCTCATCTGAAAAGATTTGAAATAACGTAATCTGAATCTTATAAAGCATCTATGGTCTGTATTATTCGGTAGTGTTCCAAGAAGTATAAGGAATTTGGTATAAACTTATGAATTCTGTGGGTGTTAGATATGTTGGAGTGGTATGAAATATGGCTGGTCTACCAATAGTTTCCAATATTTGGTTGTATTATTAGGCACCTTTATCACTTAAGCGGGTTGAGTTAATAAAGGGAAGAAATGCAAATTGGTACATCGAGAACACTTGTTTACAGTTAATTGGAAACATAATGGAAAAAAGAATTTTGTTTGTTTTATTTTTCTACCACTGTATATATATATAAGTTAACAACACTGCCAACTCTGCCAGCGAAACGCATCTGGCAGAGTCAGCATAAAAAATATTTCACAACTTTAACACGCGCATACCTGATAACGGTTTCATATATCTTGGGAATGTATTTGCAATATGAGTACCTGCTAAATAGAATCAAATAACGTGGGAACGAATTTATACGGACTCAGCGTCTGGAGCCTGGTGCAGCAGAATAATTAAACATTCTTGGGCAGAAAATAAGTGGAATGAAGGCAGTCTTAGTTGCGCGCTCGTATTGAACGGTATTTATTCGCTAAAAATATTTAATCATATTTGTGTGTAATCATAATTAAATAAAGTTACTTGAATTGAAATATCTAGTAATTAATTATATTTGTGTATAATCATAGTTGAATAAAATTCCTTTGAATTTAAAAATCTATTGTTTCCTTTCGGCGCAGTTGGTAGCGCCTAATTAAATTTTGTTTAAATAAAGAGTGGAAAAAATCTTAACTTATATATATATATATATATATATATATATATATATATATATGTTTAGGCGTAAGATTAATTATAATTTAGTGGCTATATGTATTATTTATATTAGCAGCTTTGTTTCTCTTGTAAACAGGTTAGTGGCTAAATTATAATATGCTCAGTGGTTAGTGCTGGTGTATAGGCAGAAGTAGAAGGCAAACCCCGCTTATTTTAAATAAACCTAAAGTGAATTCAAACTAATATACACTCTGTGCTTTTATTATATCCCCATTTTTCCTCGAGTTAAAAATTTGCGCTTAAAAGAAACATTGATCGAATCGAACCGGATCAGAGAACCCCCCGTAAAAACATTTTCCGTAAATATTTAACTCAAATATCAACTTCTTAAAGGTTTAAGAAATCCCCACAAGTGAAGAATTTCTGAAACCTAAGTATCTAAAAATAAGAATTAAAGCAGAAAAAGGTATAAAACAAAATATTTACATACATCAACAATATATATAAATCTCCTTTGTGGATAGTAAAGGTATGCATTTGTTGTTTTATCATAATAACAAATAACACAAATAACAACGTATAAAAAACATAACATTCACCAAATTAAAATTTCCCTTCAGAATTAATAATAAAATCCACAAAACACAAAAAATAATTATTTTGTAATAAGTCCGAAATCTCACTGTTATACAAATAATATTGCTCTCTAAACAATATTTTTAATCTCTGTTAACGTGAGAACTTAACGAAAACATATATTTTATTTTATCAAACCAAGTTCGATATATCTCTTATTAAAAATAAAGTGACAATAAATATACTCATGTAAATACTTATAAGCGTTTGAATCAAACCTCGCTACATAAAATAAATAAATATTATAACAGAACATTGATCAACTCTTAAATGAATTAATTGCTCTGTTCCATCATTATCATAGTACGTTCTCTTCGCTTTATGACATTTTACAAAACATACATATTTACGTATGCAAATTTAAGAGTGTATTATACTAATTAAAGTGTCCCTTTACGGGAACACTAAAAAACTAAATTCGGGGCCAGCCCCTGGTCCTTTGTCTATTCCTGTTAATTAAATAAAACAAATTAGATTAGTTTTGAAGTGCTAGTTACCCTCTATTAATCCAATGATAATCAAGAATAATGTATTAATACAATTTATTACTTCTTTATATATTAAAATTTCTGTATAGAAGTGTTTAGTCAGCATAAGCAGACTGACCCAATAAACGGTAAACAGAAACAATACTTCGATTACTTGAATTTAGTTCGTTGGCCTAGTTCAGTTAATGCACTAATTATTTGTTGTGCATCGTCAGCAAGAATGTTGGATTGTTGGGTTGTTGGACTGATTATTTGTCGTGAATCGTCGTGAATGGTTGGAATATTATTATTAGGCGTGTTAACTGCCCCCCTTCTAAATATTTGCGTCCCGCAGATAAATAACTTAGAACTTTGGTATATTAATTGTTCTAGTAATTTTTTCCGTATTAAGTATGAAGTTACAGCTAAGGTTACCAAAATGATAACTTCGATTATTGTTGAGACTTCAAAGATATTTCCCAGTTTCTTGATGTGAAAAATATTCTCCAAATTTAAGTCGCGCATATATTCAAGGTTTAGTTTAATTCTTTTATTCGTGACGTTTTTCAGTACTGATGGTAGCGCTTGAATCGATGTTTCTTCTTTACTAACGAATGTTTGATTTCCCATCTGCAAAGTTTCATTGTTGAACTGAATGATAAATGTTCCGCTAACATTCTTTGTTTCTATTTCACTTTGTATAGTCCCTCGAAAATTTGTGACAAACTCTGTGTTGTCATTAATTAATTCTATAACTTCATCGTCATCTGTAACAAAGTGGCAATTTGTATTTCTTCCTTTAAGTAATCTTGTATCGTATCCATTTTCAAACAATTTTTTGAGCATGTTCCTTTCGCAAATTGTTTTGTTGCCTATTGAAATGCAGAATCAGTTTCTTCATTATTTATCATAAATTGCTTATGTTGAGGATCCACTTGTTTCTTCTTTGTTATGGAAGCTCTTGCTTCCGTTGGTGAATATGGTCAGTTTAGAGTATTCAACAGCTTTTGGTATGGAAGTGAGTCCTCTTCTAATATGTTATTCTCTATCTCACATTGGTCAAAAAAGTTGGTGCTTATAATTTCAGTTTTTGCCATCTGATATACTTTTATTACTTCAGGAATTTGTTCCTTTGGTAATAATACTTTATTTGATATAAGAATTTCCAAGTTTCCTGTGTTTATATGTTTATTTATGCAATTAGCGTAAGTTATCATTTCGTTAACTTTTTTTACTGAAGATTGTGCCATATTAAATAATTGTTTATTAATAAAAAACTGAAAGAGAGAGAGAGAGAAAAAAAAATTTAATAATTATTTTTATCTTTTCGTGTTTCTATGAAAATTTTATTAGTTGTTAAGGAGTCGAACCTTGATAACTGAATTGTTATCCACCATTTCACCAGTAAAAATATATTTTAAAATTGAATTTTTATTTATATTGATTTTCTAATTTCAAAATTATATTTTTTTTTCCATTTTTGTGGACTTTATTTATAAAATATAATTTATAAAATATAATTTAATATTACATTTTTAATACTTAAATTTGATTTCATTCTCTCAAGAAACGAGTCAAATACTATTTATTTATTTTAATTTTTTCTTCATTTTAATTTTATTTAATTCAATTTAAATTTTATAAATTTCATATTATCATGAAATAAGTCAAAAGACTGTTAAAAAATTTACGTATTTTTCATTGTTGTATTTTTTTCATTTTAATTGTATATATTTAGTTCATTTTATATGTTTTAATTTTCATTTAAATTTCATAAAATACATTTTATCATGAAATGAGTCGAAGGACTATTTAAAAGATTACATTTCTTATAGATTATTAATTTTATAATTTCTATAATATTCATTCTTTTATGACTTTTGTAAAGTATTAATTTCTTTCTTAGTTATTCTTCGTGTATTTTTTATATATATATTTTTTTTATAAGTTTTAAAATAAAAAAATTTAATATAAATTTCTGTAAATTATATTGTTTTATAAATTATTATAATTATTGTTATTAATTTTATGTTTTTCATATTTGTTAATTATTTTATTATTCATATTTCTATTTCATTTTTTATATAATTCATTCTTCTTTAAATTTATGGTAACTTTTGTAAAATATTAATTAATTTTTCTATATATTTTGTTTTAATTCTTTGTAAATTTTTAATACAAATTCTTTGGAATTATTTTATTTTTTCGTATTCATTTTTATTCATTATTTTTATATTCATATTCTTTAATATTTCTTAATTCTTTTATTTAAAAGGAGTTATTATTTTTTTTTATATATTTTAAAATCCTATTATTTTTATATTTTTTTTATAATTTCCATTCCTGATATTATTTTGTGCATTATTTTTTACCAAAGTGGTGAGTTAATTATTCTTTGTATAGATTTTGTGGATTCTTTTTCCTGTGTCTGTATCAATAGTAACCCTATTATTTCTGCCTATTATATTCCTTTTATAAAGAGGTTTTTGTTTTGGTTTAATTTGTTGGTCCCTAATATAAATTATGTCCCCCTGTTTATATTGTTTAGGGTCTTGACTTTTTATGTTCGCTGTTAAATTTCTTAATTTCCAATTCTTTTTAATTTTCTTTCTAATATCGTGCAGGGTCTTTTCATGGAAATTGAAAATATTTTGATAGTTAATGCGTTGAGTCCTGTTGAAGAATATGTCACTAGGCTTCACTTTTGTTACAGAATGTATTGCATTATTATAACGGTCCACTGCAATATACACTAATTCTATGGTATTAGGGTTTCTTGTTTTCTTTTGTAGACATAAATATATTTTTTATAATAGTTGAATGAAGCCTTTCAACCTGGCCATTTACCTCGCTTCTTTGTATTTCGAAGATGTCTACATGAAGAATTTCACAAGGGTTTTTAGGGGTAGGGGTCTCTTTTAATTTTGGATTAGAAGGGTGTCTATCATACTTGTCTAGACGACAAGCTTCAGATGCTTTAATATAATGCTTAATGCGATTAGTCATTTGTGAAAATAATATCTTTCTAATATTTGTTCTTTATTTTCCACTGGATTCCGATGCGCTCTTTTATGTTCGGTTTCAATTGTGTTGCATATCCTTTTTTCATTGGCAACATCTTCATCTACTCTTTGTGTGATCCTTATCTTATAAAAAAGGTAGTATTCACCAAAGGCGTCTGAAGTAACTGGAGATAATTTTCAGGAATTTTTATTCCGTTTATCACACATGGGTTTAATCGCGTTTTTAGTATTTCCATTAGTGCATCTTTTCCTAAGTTTTCCAATGTCACATAGTGTCGGCTATATCCTGGATGGGAATTTTCATAGCAATATAGCTTATATCTCTGTCAAATGATTATTTGGTTTCTAAAGACATTTAAAGGTGCTTCGACACGAGGTATTAAATCGGAAGCATCTTGCTCAGCGCTATGAACCGTAGCATAGGAGGAACTTACTGCACTTGCTGTTATTGTATTGGAATTTGCTTCACTAGCAGTAATAGTTGTTGAATGTCTTATTGAAGAATTAGTCTCAACAGCTGTTATAGTTTCAGAATTTCATTCTGATGCCGTATCTGTATCACTTAGCATATTTATTTCAGTTCTTAATCTGGAGAGGGCGTCAGCCACAACATTTGATTTACCTGGTTTATAAATCAAATGTTGTGACTGATTCGACTTTTCCAACGCTTTAGTTTTGCATTATGATTCCTGTTTCCTAGAACAAATGTTAAAGGTTGGTGGTCTGTATAATTTCTTATTTTCTTCGCTCCATACAGATATGAACGTAAATTGTGGAGTGCATAGATTATTTCTAATATTTCTCGCACTATTTTATAATCTTCTAGGATCCCCACCACTGTATGTGTAAAAGATACGTACTGTGCTGAATCTTCTTCAAAAACTTGTAATTCTTTCACACTATTTGGAGGTCGACCAATTTCTTTAAGGTTCCCCTCATTTGAGAGGCCGCGAAGTGTCACAACTGAGTTAACGGCTAGTAGTGCATTCATGCGCTCAGGAGAACGGATACGGGAATCCGCTTTCCTGAGTTCGCTCATTAGCGCTCAAACCGATCCCGATAATTCTGTCACTGATTGCTTTAATGAATCCATATATACTTTTTTAATAATATAACTTTAACTCACCCCTTGGTAATATCACTTCTTGTTAGTATAAGATAGTTTATAGCTGATAATAGGATATCTCTCTTTATTCAAATTGTTCAAATATATAAATTCATTTCTTTAAATTTGAATCAGCACTTATTTGAACCGGCACTTGACTTACACCAATAACATTCCTTTTTAATAAAAAAAATTATTACTATTTTGTTTTAATAGGTATATGTTTTTTTATTTTAGAATTTTAATCGTGTTCTTACGGTAACGGCGGCAGTACCATGTTGGTATTCTAACACCAGCCTTTTATTTTTATTTTTGGTCAAGGAAGGATCGTGTCATCCTTTTTAGTCGGCAACAACTCAATTGTATTCAACCTACTAAGACACGAATTACTTCACAGCAAAATTATATTTTTTTTCGTGATCTCTCGACATGTGCTTATGGATATGTTTAAACATTTGAAGAGAATGGAATATTAGTCGTGTTCTCATGGTAACGACTAATTTCACCATATAATATTCATTAGGATTAATATTGCTAACCACGAAATGCTTCCGACAAGGAGTTAAACCTCGATTTTCCGTATAAGAATATTCACCATATTTTGTCAGAAATATTTTCAGGATCCTAGATAATTTTTGTTTATTATAGTTGAACTTGAAATCTTAAAATTTCAGGGGCAACTTACTATTTTAATTTTATATATTATTTTTTATGAATTCTGGAGGATTCTATCGGGATCACAGAATTAAATTTTTTTATTTGTTTACTAGAGGGTCCCTCAGGATTTGCAGCACTTTTTTATTATATTATATTATATTTCGTGTATCTGAAGGGTACCTTAGGAATCGCAGAATACATTTTTTATTATATTATATTTTGATTTTGTGTCTCTGGAGCGTCCCCTAGGAATCGCAGAGTACACTAATTGTCTAGGTCCTTAAGAAGCCCACATTTTTAAAGCGGGTCCCTGGTAGGGCGCCAGTTAAAGTGCCCCTTTACGGGAACACCAAAAAATTAAAGTTTGGGCCAGCACTTGGCCCTTTATCTATTGCTGTTAATTAAATAAAACAAATTAGATTAGTTTCATTTATTAATCCAATGATAATCAAGAATACTAATTTATTATTTCTTTATATATTAAAATTTCTGTATAGAAGTGTTTAGTCAGCATAAGCAGACTGACCCAATTAACAATAAACGGAAACAATACTTCAATTACTTGCATTTAGTTCGTTGGCCTAGATCAGTTAATGCACTAATTATTTGTTGTGCATCGTCAGCAAGAATGTTGGACTGTTGGGTTGTTGAATTGATTATTTATCGTGCATCATCAGCAATTATGTTAGATTGTTTGAATGGTTGGAATAATATTATAAGGCGTGTTAACTTACTATATAATAAAAAAAAACATATTTTTTGTTTGGATTGAATACAATATATGAATCTAAATAACAGTGGATAACGAGAGTGGTTAAATTATAGCAACCAAATGGGAAAGATTTTTGTAATAAATATACATAAATAAATTATTTATAGAATCCCTCTTATAAAAAACTGTTGTTTTTTATCATTTATACGTTGTTGTATATATAATATTTGGAAATTTTATATAATCCCATCCCCCTCTTTATAACACTAATCCCACACCGACGATTTACCCTACCGATATTAGAAACTCTTTTGTTTTACAGCGTTAAGCTATCACTTGTGTATAATTTTTCTTCAACTAATTTGTAGGATTAATTTTTTTTTATTTTTAGTTATTTACAATTAAATAACATCATAATGTCAGAACTAGATAGTTTCATCAAAATCTCAGATAAAGTCGTTGAGTTTGAAGCTTATTTTGTCGGCCTTTTCGCAGTGAGTCATAGTGTTTACACATCAGACATTCATAAAGATGAAATACTTTCACTTTGGGCTGATTTCCGATTGTCCTATGATATGCGTTTGTTAGATTATGAGCCTCTTGAGGAAGAAGTGACTTTGGAATCTCTGAAGGATCGATTTTATAAAATATATGCCTCTCATGTTAGAGCCTTATAAAATGCCAAAGAGATTTTAGATTCACTCTCGAGAAAAGCTTCTCCCCCTTCGAAAACTATCTCTCTTACAATTGGTTGCACCCCTAATACCAGTCTTCCCCCATGTGACACTGAAATTTTTATTCTTATGTCTCCTGCCCGAGTTTTCGCAAAATGTTTACCGCGCTCTATAGAAATAACCCCGCCTAACAAATATTGAAAAACCTTCTGAAAAATACTTTTTAAAAACGTGCCCCTTAAACAATGATGGGTTTCCGATGGCATGGCTATCAACTAGGTTTTGATAGGTACGAAAATAAGCGAGTTCTAATTAATGCTCAGCTTAAAATATCGTTTAACTTAGCGCCAGTAATTAAGGAATCGGGGCCAAATATAAAACGTATCCAGAGAACCATCAACGACTGTTTTACCACTTTTAAATATTAAGACCGATAACTGGGATGTAATTTTTGTTTTCGTCTGCTCCATATCTCTTCCTGATTTAACCCTTAACCTATGGGAACAATGGCTCTGCGATACCTCAGAACTCCCCACATGGAAACAGATGGATGCCTTTTTGACAGACACTCGAGTCTGTAACTGATATTGGATCATCTTCAAGCAATAATTCAACCCCAAAAAGAAAAAATAACTCTTCTAGGAACTCTAACTCATCTGAGTCCAGAAAACTTAATAGCTATCGCACTAATACATCTTCTAACATCCCCTCTGCGAATCTGCACACCCCCTGAGATTGTGCCCAGCTTTTCTCAAAATCGCAGTTGATGAAAGAATGAACGTAGTTAAACGCGAAAAAAACGTTGTTCAAACGTTGTTCAAATTAAACAATGTAAAATCAGTTCTTTGTGTAAAAAGAAACATAACTCACTGCTTCATCGCTCAGACCTCCCATCTAATTCCCCTCAAATACAATCGTCTCGTTTGAATACAAGAATAATCCTTATTGCTTATAACCCGAGCAATGCTTCTGCGTTGAATATACCCAACATATCAAATTCTCTAGATGATCCACCCTCAACATCGAAACAAGCCGAATTTAGACATAGAAAAGTATTTTATACACAATTACAGTACACATTATGTAACTCGGTTGTACTTGGTACCGCTCTCGTTGACATTTGTCTTCATAATACTCGATACACTGTACGAGCACTAATAGATTCAGCATCTGAAGCAACTTTTATAACAAATAGGCTACGAAAAATGCTTCGTTTACCTACTAAATCCTCACATACTCAAATAAGCGATTTAAGCGGTTCTTTAACTGCTACATCTAATCGTGTATGTACCATCGATATTGACTCCCTAAGCAATAAATCATTTAAGTTGCTTATTGATACCCATGTCGTCAATAAACTCACTAGTGAATTACCTTACGATAAAATTTTTTCGGTTGTACATTCTAAATTTCCCGATATACAACTGACTGATACTTTCTCCCAAAATAATTCTCACATCGATCTCCTTATCGGTGGAAATATCTACCCCAAAATCATTCGCGATGGTATTCGTTATGATCAAAATCAATCCACTGTTGTCCAAAGAACTGTCTTTGGATGGATCATAACAAGCAAGATTGAGACATCCTCATCGCAAACTCTGCATTGTATTTAATCTTTTTTAAATACTATTGATTTAAATCAACAATTAACACATTTTTGGGAACTGGAAGAAGTACCAGATGTTCCAATCCTATCCCAAGAAGATACTTACTGTGAAGATTTATATAAAACCACTTATAGAGATTCTTCTGGACGGTTTGTTGTCTCTCTTCCCTTTAAGCCCGGCTTTCCAGATTCCATATCACTTGGCCATTCCAGAAACATAGCTTTATCATAATTTATTAGAAACGAAATTCGATTACTCAAAAATATAAATCATAAAGATGATTATGACAGTGGCATAGAAGAATATGCAATGTTAGGACATATGGAAAAAGTAGCCCACTCAGCCTATCAACCACAACAAATCGTATTATATGCCCCATCGCGCCGTCTTAAACCAGAAAGTACCACCACTTCGGGTTGTGTTTAACGCCTCTAGTCTTAGTTCCAATGGTATAAGCCTTAACGATACTTTATACCCCAGACCTACCCTGCAGCAAGATTTTACAGTTCTTATGGCGATTATTTAGATTTGTCTTTAATGCCGACATCGAGAAGATGTATCGACAAATACTTGTCCACCCTTCACACGCCCCTTATCAACGGATTATTTTCCGAAAATTTCCAGCTGATGAGCTCCAAGGCTTCGAATTGAAAACAGTCACATTCGGAATAAATTGCGCAATAAGAACGTTGCTAGAACGAAGGACTATATGTACGTTGATGATGTCTTAGCTGGATCTCACGAATTACATCACGCCCTCCAAGTAAGAGATAATCTCATAAAAGTTTTAAGTTCTGCTGGCTTTTCCAAGTGGATTTCGATCGATAAGATTCTTCTAGAAGGTCTTAACCCCAATCACTTGTTGATTTCCGACTTTCTTAACTTGTCTGATACTCATACGATAAAAACTTTAGGATTAAGGTGGAATGCTGATGAAGATTTTTTCTATTTCAATCCATCTAGACAACCAAATTGAAAAGCCATTAAAAAGAGAGAGGTGCCTTCCGAAGTAGCACCGCTGTTCGACCCTGCTGGATGGCTAGCTCCAAAGATAGTTACAGCGAAGATGATTATGCAACAAATATGGATTGGCAAAACAGGCTGGGATGACAAAATAGAAGAAAACACCCTTGAAAAATGACACTTGTTTTTTAAGGACTACCCTAATATTATTAAAATTAAAATACCCCGTTTTGCCAATTATAACCCCTCATTCTCTGTTGAATTACATGGTTTCTGCGATGCCTCAGAGAAGGCATATTGCGCTACCTTTTACTTAAGAACTGAGACCCCTACCGGAGATATTTTTAGCCACTTGCTTTTCGCAAAAACTAAGGTAGTACCTGTAAAAGACGTAACTCTTCGCGGTCTTAATAGCGAAAATCGTTCACTCATTTTGCTCCCAAATCAAACTTGATAAGTATTACGTCCACCTCTGGACCGATTCAACGATTGTCCTAGCGTTTCTGAAAAAGCACCCCTCTTACTGGACAACCTTTGTTGCCTATCGAATCTCAACCATCGACGGTAAAGTCGGTAATAATAATTGACACCATGTTGGCTCAAAGGACAATACGGCAGACTTGGCGTCAAGAGGAATCCCTGCCCAAAATTTGATGAGGGCATGGCCCTCAATGGCTTCATCGCCCACGTAGTGATTGGCCTTCCGAACAAACTATTATGGAAACACACAAAGAAATTCGACCGGTTAAAATACACTTAATTCTTCTATCTGAAACCGATATTCTATCACGATTTTCTGACCAAGCTAGAGCCCTACGCGTTATTTCATATATCTTTCGTTTTTATGAAGCCACTCACCCACTCTTAAAACAATCCTTTGATTGTCCCTCAATGGATTTGCAATATTCAGAGACAAACTTTGTCAAATAACGGCTGGTAGTATGCAAAAGTATGCATATCTTCAAATACCCGTTATTTACACGAGGATTAACTTTGCAACGTAAAAGCCATCTTCTGACTTTAAACCCTTTCATTGACTCAAATGAACTCTTAAGAGTAAACGGCAGGCTGTCCCAATCTCCCACGTTATTATACGAAGAAATATTCCCAAAAATTCTCCCGTATGAGGCCCGTTTTACACGCTTGTATCTCGAGCTCCTTCATAAGTATTCAATTCAGGTGAGAACGCCTTACTTTTACGCCTAATGTGCCTAGAATTGTGGGTCCCGAAACTAAAAAATTTAATAAAAACTGTAATTTTTAACTGTAAACTCTGTGTTTTATACAAACATAGACGTAGCCTACAAATTATGGCAGCACTACCCCCAGAAAGAACCATCCTATTGCGTCCTTTCACTTATATAAGCCTTGATTTTAACATTAAGACATTCGCTAGTCGTGGATGTAAGATTACTAAAGGATACGTTTTGCTACTTGTGTGTTTCTCAACAAAGGTCATCCACCTGAAAACTACCAGTGAAATATCTACCCAGGCATTTCTAGGAGCATTTGCCCACTTCTTCGCTCGACGTGGTACCCCAGTTTTTGTAGGCGCATCAAATATTTTTCGACGCTATCAAAAGAATTTTCTTACCGGTTTCTTATAGGCTTTCCAGAATATTTACTGGCGTTTTATTCCCGCTGTCGCCTCTCATACGAGAAGTTTATCACAATGCTAGCTAGAATCGAATCATGTCTTAACTCCAGACCGTTGACTCCAATAAGTGATAACCCCGAAGAGCCCCCTTGCTATCACTACCCTAGCCTGACTTAAGATACGAATCTTTTAGCTATATAAACCTTTGGAAAAAATGAAAAATCCTACACCATCATTTTGTACGCAGATGGAAGCACGAATACCTGAAGGAGATGCACAAACTTATGAAGTGGAAGTACCCCCAAAGAAATTTTAACATCGGTGATCTTGCTGTAGCGAAACAAGACAATCTCCCTCCACACGAATGGCGTGTAGGGCGTATAGAAAAATTATACCCTGGTGATGATATCAGAGTTATTTCTATTCGAACATCTACTGGTCTTCTTTTAAGGCCTATTTTAAAACTTGTCCTTCTCCCCCTACCAATAGCTCCTAAATATTCAACTAATAATACCTCTTTATATTTTTCTCTCGAAGAAGAGCGCTCATGTCATATTAGAACCCGTTCACGTAGACTGCCTGATTGTCGCTTATGTAACCGAGACCATTCCTTACGAACATGTCGCCAGTTTCACAAATTAAATTTTATTACAAAAATGCAAGTCGTCAAAAAACATCATTACTGCGAAAATTGTTTGGCACATAGCCATGAACTCCGTAAGTGCAGCAGTATCGATCGGTATCGCCAATGTGGAGCAAGACACCACATACTACTCCACAGACATGAAAAACTTCGCACACGCTCAAGTTCTGTCAACCGTACTGTATCCGTGGCACATTCTGTGACCTTAGTCCCTTCGGTAATTATTAAGGTAAAATTAGGCAACGAGTGGGGTAATATCCGTGGGCTTTTAGATCCTTTTGCTGAGAATAGAAAAATCGACGAATTCATACCTAAACGTTACGATTTCGCAATCGACAAATCAGATCCAGATCGGTTTTACAAAATTTATTTTAAACCGCACTTCGGCGACGGACCTATTTTAACTGTTACTGCTCAAGTCTCATATAATTTGCCTCGTAGACGAACGTATCGCTGACCCGTATAAAAATTTACGTTTAGCCGACCCGAAGTTCTACACATCTTGCGATATAAATATTATCTTAGCAGCTGACATTTATCCTCAAATCGTCAATTCACCAGGAAACTCTTACCACACCAATGGCACAAGATACCCTTTTGGGGTGACCTTAACCGGAAAATATTTATTGAATTTAAATACTAAATTTTGTATAATAATCTATCTTCTTGAAGTATCTCATAGTTATAAGAATGAACTGAATTGTAAATCTATATCTAAGGTTTTGCAGAAAACTCATTCAAAGTTTTCAAATGTCATTTACATCAACAGAAAAACTAACGTCAAATTCTGTTCTCAAACGGTGGCCATTAAAGATATGTACACGATATTTTTACATAATATAAAGCTTGATAAAACGCTTATTTCAACATTAACTCAAAAATCCGCCAAAACAAAAGATCATCTTATTGGCCGAAAAACTTACCTTGGCCTTCTTCGGAGCTTGTTCTCTGGAGTACAGCAATGGATCCATGTTTCATCCATAGTTACAAAAGGCCGCAAAAACTCATTCGGATTGCGGATAAACAACTCCAAACAATCCTTTGAAGTTGTCACACGTTTACGTTTATGGTCAATTGAGAGCAGACAACTTTCTTAAACCCAGCTGATCATTTAAAGTCGAAGCCTATGGCATCAACAATCTATCGCACTTTTACTCTTCGGTCGGCCAACACCATATCGTGGATTTTTTCGACATTTTCGTGAGTACTGACCTCATTTGTACTTGTGCGACCACAACATAAGTCAGTATACCACTTTTTACCATTGAAATCGATGGTGCAGAGATCCCTTAGTATTTATCGAGCTTTTCCTTGGTTTGATTGACGGTTTTTTTTTTCGCAAAAAATTATGTTTAATGAGCACTTGAAATTCACTTTTTTCCATTTTTATCAAAATACACGAAGTTGTATGTTTTGAACATTTGCTAAACACAAAGTAAATGACGACACTTGCTCAAAATTTGACAGTAGTCTATTAACAGGTGATACTTGATGGAAATATTGTTGCATTTCATATAACTACGATGTAAGTTCGAAAAGTCAAGGACCGCTCTCGTATAAATATATATATATATATATATATATATATATAAATATATATAAATGTATATCTTTATATATGTTCATGGTGAAAATATTTACAAAAAAATTTTTTCAGTTTGTACTGTTTCGTTTATATTCACAGTAAAATCGCCAATTGTTTTCACTGATAATCCAAATTTAATGAAATTTGGTAGGAATATTAACGCTAACACTGGTGTCACGGTCGCGTATCTCGGAAAATTTTATTTCTAAATTCATGAAAAATATAAATCTAGACGATGAAGCCTTTCTTTATATTCTCTGAAAGTATCGTGCTGGGACTTTCAAGACATAAAGGTGCCTCATTTCGCTGGACAAAAAAAAAAAAAAAAAAAAAAAATTATAATAGTAATAGAAACAAATGAAATTAATTATACTGATAGTTTAAAATATTAAGAAATCTGCTGTGTACAAATTAAAATTGTATTAACATAATATTAATTTTTCTACATTAAATAGTGGGGCAGAATCGACATTTTTTGGAAATTAATCTGTAACTTCTGATCGGCTGGTTGGATTTTCATGAAATTTGGTACAGGCGTCGCAGAGGAGTATGCAATGTTAAGCTGGAAGGGGTCACATGTCCTATTTATCTCTTATCCTTTTCGACTTATTTGCGTTTGAATTTTTAAGCGCCAAAATTTTGCATGTTCTTGGTCCAGTTTTTTCATATAAATCCCAGTATTTCCGACCGATTTTAATAGTTTTTTTCTTAACTAGTTAAAGAACAAAATTATCTATTGAATAAAAAAATTGAAGTCGATATCTTTACCGAGTCCAAAAATAAACGATTTTGAATTTGAAAATTTATCTACACTCTTTTTTATCTAAAATAAAATTTTCTTTAGCAACATATAATAATTTTGCACTTTTCTGAAAGGCAACTTCACAGAGATGGCTATAAGATGAAAAACAAGCCCAATAACTCAATTGGCCATGGTACATACCCTCCCGTATTCGACCCATTTTATATGAAAATTTTCATTTTAGACCATATTTTCTCAAATCCCAAAGCACGAATCGACAAGCGGAATATATTTTAAGAATGTTGTTAAAAGTTTTAAGTCAAAATCTACGGGACTTCGGAAAAATGTAGATTCTATAGCCAAAAATGTAAAAAATCCCATATTTGGTAATTTTCATTAGTTTTTTGGGAATTCAGAAAAACCCTACCCCTGATTGAAATTTGGTTAATGCACTTTTATTAATATTAATAAGATCCACATTTCCTGCCAATTTCATTAAGATATCTTTAAAAACAAATATGTTATTACAACTAAAAAATTGTATTTTCTCCAAAAGCCCCAAATTGGGCCTTTTGTTTAGTTTATTTCTAAATAGCGAAAGAAATTTTAAAAACATGTATTCCAAATTAAGCTTATCCTTTAGCATATATAATTTCCGATCATCTGCAAAAAGAGTCAAGTCAATATCATGCCTCATATCAGAAATATGCACCTTTAAACTTATATACTTCTAATTTATTGTATATATGACTATATTTTTACAAACTTGCAACTTTTGCTTTTAGCCTTGCGTGAATAATTACTTAGAAAATTATGAATATTTTTGTATACTTTTAATAATATCTATACACAAAATATTTTTAAAAAAATAATTAATAAATATTTTTTATTTTTAATAGGGTTGCCACATTTCCCAAGGTTAAGTAAATTTTTATCCTTTTCTAAGCATTCATATATTTCTATTAATAAATTTAAAATAACAAACCAAACAAAAAATGTCTATTTTAACTTAATCAACATTATTATTTTTGGTATTTATCATCTTCCTTAACAAATATTATATTTCTAATACGATGTTTTATTACTTATTTGCATTAAATTTATGTAGCCAATTTTTCTAATATTTTAAACTTATACTACTTATTTTATATAAAATAATATGTTGTATATGTATACATATCTAAAAGATAATAAAGGTCCTTCAAGTCTTCAGTATTTTGAGTTGATAAAGGCTCATAATAAATCCAACGTTTTCTCATTGATGATAGTACAGGGTCTGATGATAACAGTAGGCTATTAAAAATATGCTCGTTTTGTGATTTTTTCTGAAGCATTTCCTGGAGCTGACTAATTGAACGTGCTTAAAATCTCTGTTTCGTGCTCCAAATAGAAGAATATTACGTTCAATTATAATTTCGCCATGGCACAATACTTTATGTACTGTTGGTGTCATTTCTTTCCAAGTAGTTTAGATATTTCTGTTGCATATTCTCCAAATCGAGCAGAGTTAATTTTGTGCTTACTATTAATTGCCATTAATAGTATGTTAGTCCTTGTAAGTAACTCTTTATTAATACCAGTTATTTTTGATATAGCTTCGAAATTTCCGAGGTTTGTCGATGTTTAATCCCGTATCTTCTATGAAGACTTCCTGGATTCTAGTTTTCTCAGATATTCTAAATGTTTTTAAATCCTCGCTGTTTCTGGTTTTGTTAAATTTTCTGGCACACTTCTATACTTTAAATCATATGCTATGTGCAGAAAATGCTCCATGAACCGTATTCTGGCGTGAAGTGAAGATATTCCGAAAGACAGAAATTCTTCATTAATACTCCTTGCTTTACCAATATCCGAAAATTGTATGTGTGTCATCACATGGTGAGCATTTCCAAAAAGAAGATGTTTCCGTAATGGCATTACTAACCTTTCCATCAATCATTGTTAGACTAAGTTGAAAGGATATGTTGAATTTGTATTGGTTTATGGTTATTGAAAGAGGTTGTAAATCATTTATTTCATCTTTAATATATTCCACTAAATCCTTTGTTGTTGTCTTCGACTCCCTTGTGTATTCGAACCAAATAGGTCTGCAAAAATGTTTTGATCCTGGAGTGGTATTAAGCCATATATCTTCAAATGAGTTTTTACACTTTGATGAAGATTGCTTTAAGGAATAAGATCGAAATTTTAAAAATATGTATTCCAAATTAAGCTTATCCTTTAGCGTATATAATTTCCGATCATCTGCAAAAAGAGTCAAGTCAATATCATGCCTCATTTCAGAAATATGCACCTTTAAACTTTTATACTTCTAATTTATTGTATATATGACTATATTTTTACCAACTTGCAACTTTTGCTTTTAGCCTTGCGTGAATAATTACTTAGAAAATTATGAATATTTTTGTATACTTTTAATAATATCTATACGCAAAATATTTTTATAAAAATAATTAATAAATATTTTTTATTTTTAATAGTGTTGCCACATTTCCCTAATCTAAGTAAATCTTTATCCTTTTCTAAGCATTCACTTATTTCTATTAATGAAATGGTATTTATCATCTTCCTTAATAAATATTCTATTTCTAATACGATTTTTTATTACTTATTTACGTTAAATTTATGTAGACAATTTTTCTAATATTTTAAACTTATACTACTTATTTTCTATAAAATAATCTGTTGTATCTGTATGCATATCCAAAAGATAATAAAGGTCCCTCAAGTCTTCAGTATTTTGAGTTGATAAAGGCTCATAATAAATCCAACGTTTTCTCATTGATGATAGTACAGGGTCTGATGATAACAGTAGGCTATTGAAAATATGCTCGTTTTGTGACGTTCTGAAGTATTTCCTGGAGCTGACTAATTGAACGTGCTTAAAATCTCTGTTTCGTGCTTCTGTAAGCTCTCCAAGTAGAAGAATATTACGTTCAATTATAATATCGCCATGGCACAATACTTTATGTACTGTTGGTGTCATTTCTTTCCAAGTAGTTTAGATATTTCTGTTGCATATTCTCCAAATCGAGCAGAGTTAATTTTGTGCTTACTATTAATTGAGATTAATAGTATGTTAGTCCTTTCAAGTAACTCTTTATTAATACCAGTTATTTTTGATGTAGCTTCGAAATTTCCGAGGTTTGTCGATGTTTAATCCCGTATCTTCTCTGAAGTCTTCCTGGATTCTAGTTTTCTCAGATATTCTAAATGTTTTTAAATCCTCGCTGTTTCTGGTTTTGTTAAATTTTCTGGCACACTTCTATACTTTAAATCATTTGCTATGTGCAGAAAATGCTCCATGAACCGTATTCTGGCGTGAAGTGAAGATATTCCGAAAGACAGAAATTCTTCATTAATACTCCTTGCTTTACCAATATCCGAAAATTGTATGTGTATCATCACATGGTGAGCATTTCCAAAAAGAAGATGTTTCCGTAATGGCATTACTAACCTTTCCATCAATCATTGTTAGGCTAAGTTGAAAGGAGATGTTGAATTTGTATTGGTTTATGGTTATTGAAAGAGGTTGTAAATCATTTATTTCATCTTTAATATATTCCACTAAATCTTTTGTTGTTGTCTTCGACTCCCTTGTGTATTCGAACCAAATAGGTCTGCAAAAATGTTTTGATCCTGGAGTGGTATTAAGCCATATATCTTCAAATGAGTTTTTACACTTTGATGAAGATTGCTTTAAGGAATAAGATCGAAATTTTAAAAATATGTATTCCAAATTAAGCTTATCCTTTAGCGTATATAATTTCCGATCATCTGCAAAAAGAGTCAAGTCAATATCATGCCTCATTTCAGAAATATGCACCTTTAAACTTTTATACTTCTAATTTATTGTATATATGACTATATTTTTACAAACTTGCAACTTTTGCTTTTAGCCTTGCGTGAATAATTACTTAGAAAATTATGAATATTTTTGTATACTTTTAATAATATCTATACGCAAAATATTTTTATAAAAATAATTAATAAATATTTTTTATTTTTAATACTGTTGCCACATTTCCCTAATCTAAGTAAATCTTTATCCTTTTCTAAGCATTCACTTATTTCTATTAATGAAATGGTATTTATCATCTTCCTTAATAAATATTCTATTTCTAATATGATTTTTTATTACTTATTTACGTTAAATTTATGTAGAAAATTTTTCTAATATTTTAAACTTATACTACTTATTTTCTATAAAATAATCTGTTGTATCTGTATGCATATCCAAAAGATAATAAAGGTCCCTCAAGTCTTCAGTATTTTGAGTTGATAAAGGCTCATAATAAATCCAACGTTTTCTCATTGATGATAGTACAGGGTCTGATGATAACAGTAGGCTATTAAAAATATGCTCGTTTTGTGACGTTCTGAAGCATTTCCTGGAGGTGACTAATTGAACGTGCTTAAAATCTCTGTTTCGTGCTTCTGTAAGCTCTCCAAGTAGAAGAATATTACGTTCAATTATAATATCGCCATGGCACAATACTTTATGTACTGTTGGTGTCATTTCTTTCCAAGTAGTTTAGATATTTCTGTTGCATATTCTCCAAATCGAGCAGAGTTAATTTTGTGCTTACTATTAATTGAGATTAATAGTATGTTAGTCCTTTCAAGTAACTCTTTATTAATACCAGTTATTTTTGATGTAGCTTCGAAATTTCCGAGGTTTGTCGATGTTTAATCCCGTATCTTCTCTGAAGTCTTCCTGGATTCTAGTTTTCTCAGATATTCTAAATGTTTTTAAATCCTCGCTGTTTCTGGTTTTGTTAAATTTTCTGGTACACTTCTATACTTTAAATCATATGCTATGTGCAGAAAATGCTCCATGAACCGTATTCTGGCGTGAAGTGAAGATATTCCGAAAGACAGAAATTCTTCATTAATACTCCTTGCTTTACCAATATCCGAAAATTGTATGTGTGTCATCACATGGTGAGCATTTCCAAAAAGAAGATGTTTCCGTAATGGCATTACTAACCTTTCCATCAATCATTGTTAGACTAAGTTGAAAGGATATGTTGAATTTGTATTGGTTTATGGTTATTGAAAGAGGTTGTAAATCATTTATTTCATCTTTAATATATTCCACTAAATCCTTTGTTGTTGTCTTCGACTCCCTTGTGTATTCGAACCAAATAGGTCTGCAAAAATGTTTTGATCCTAGAGTGGTATTAAGCCATATATCTTCAAATGAGTTTTTACACTTTGATGAAGATTGCTTTAAGGAATAAGATCGAAATTTTAAAAATATGTATTCCAAATTAAGCTTATCCTTTAGCGTATATAATTTCCGATCATCTGCAAAAAGAGTCAAGTCAATATCATGCCTCATTTCAGAAATATGCACCTTTAAACTTTTATACTTCTAATTTATTGTATATATGACTATATTTTTACAAACTTGCAACTTTTGCTTTTAGCCTTGCGTGAATAATTACTTAGAAAATTATGAATATTTTTGTATACTTTTAATAATATCTATACGCAAAATATTTTTATAAAAATAATTAATAAATATTTTTTATTTTTAATAGTGTTGCCACATTTCCCTAATCTAAGTAAATCTTTATCCTTTTCTAAGCATTCACTTATTTCTATTAATGAAATGGTATTTATCATCTTCCTTAATAAATATTCTATTTCTAATACGATTTTTTATTACTTATTTACGTTAAATTTATGTAGACAATTTTTCTAATATTTTAAACTTATACTACTTATTTTCTATAAAATAATCTGTTGTATCTGTATGCATATCCAAAAGATAATAAAGGTCCCTCAAGTCTTCAGTATTTTGAGTTGATAAAGGCTCATAATAAATCCAACGTTTTCTCATTGATGATAGTACAGGGTCTGATGATAACAGTAGGCTATTGAAAATATGCTCGTTTTGTGACGTTCTGAAGCATTTCCTGGAGCTGACTAATTGAACGTGCTTAAAATCTCTGTTTCGTGCTTCTGTAAGCTCTCCAAGTAGAAGAATATTACGTTCAATTATAATATCGCCATGGCACAATACTTTATGTACTGTTGGTGTCATTTCTTTCCAAGTAGTTTAGATATTTCTGTTGCATATTCTCCAAATCGAGCAGAGTTAATTTTGCGCTTACAATTAATTGAGATTAATAGTATGTTAGTCCTTTCAAGTAACTCTTTATTAATACCAGTTATTTTTGATGTAGCTTCGAAATTTCCTAGGTTTGTCGATGTTTAATCCCGTATCTTCTCTGAAGTCTTCCTGGATTCTAGTTTTCTCAGATATTCTAAATGTTTTTAAATCCTCGCTGTTTCTGGTTTTGTTAAATTTTCTGGCACACTTCTATACATTAAATCATATGCTATGTGCAGAAAATGCTCCATGAACCGTATTCTGGCGTGAAGTGAAGATATTCCGAAAGACAGAAATTCTTCATTAATACTCCTTGCTTTACCAATATCCGAAAATTGTATGTGTGTCATCACATAGTGAGCATTTCCAAAAAGAAGATGTTTCCGTAATGGCTTTACTAACCTTTCCATCAATCATTGTTAGACTAAGTTGAAAGGATATGTTGAATTTGTATTGGTTTATGGTTATTGAAAGAGGTTGTAAATCATTTATTTCATCTTTAATATATTCCACTAAATCCTTTGTTGTTGTCTTCGACTCCCTTGTGTATTCGAACCAAATAGGTCTGCAAAAATGTTTTGATCCTGGAGTGGTATTAAGCCATATATCTTCAAATGAGTTTTTACACTTTGATGAAGATTGCTTTAAGGAATAAGATCGAAATTTTAAAAATATGTATTCCAAATTAAGCTTATCCTTTAGCGTATATAATTTCCGATCATCTGCAAAAAGAGTCAAGTCAATATCATGCCTCATTTCAGAAATATGCACCTTTAAACTTTTATACTTCTAATTTATTGTATATATGACTATATTTTTACAAACTTGCAACTTTTGCTTTTAGCCTTGCGTGAATAATTACTTAGAAAATTATGAATATTTTTGTATACTTTTAATAATATCTATACGCAAAATATTTTTATAAAAATAATTAATAACTATTTTTTATTTTTAATAGTGTTGTCACATTTCCCTAATCTAAGTAAATCTTTATCCTTTTCTAAGCATTCACTTATTTCTATTAATGAAATGGTATTTATCATCTTCCTTAATAAATATTCTATTTCTAATACGATTTTTTATTACTTATTTACGTTAAATTTATGTAGACAATTTTTCTAATATTTTAAACTTATACTACTTATTTTCTATAAAATAATCTGTTGTATCTGTATGCATATCCAAAAGATAATAAAGGTCCCTCAAGTCTTCAGTATTTTGAGTTGATAAAGGCTCATAATAAATCCAACGTTTTCTCATTGATGATAGTACAGGGTCTGATGATAACAGTAGGCTATTGAAAATATGCTCGTTTTGTGACGTTCTGAAGCATTTCCTGGAGCTGACTAATTGAACGTGCTTAAAATCTCTGTTTCGTGCTTCTGTAAGCTCTCCAAGTAGAACAATATTACGTTCAATTATAATATCGCCATGGCACAATACTTTATGTGCTGTTGGTGTCATTTCTTTCCAAGTAGTTTAGATATTTCTGTTGCATATTCTCCAAATCGAGCAGAGTTAATTTTGTGCTTACAATTAATTGAGATTAATAGTATGTTAGTCCTTTCAAGTAACTCTTTATTAATACCAGTTATTTTTGATGTAGCTTCGAAATTTCCTAGGTTTGTCGATGTTTCATCCCGTATCTTCTCTGAAGTCTTCCTGGATTCTAGTTTTCTCAGATATTCTAAATGTTTTTAAATCCTCGCTGTTTCTGGTTTTGTTAAATTTTCTGGCACACTTCTATACATTAAATCATATGCTATGTGCAGAAAATGCTCCATGAACCGTATTCTGGCGTGAAGTGAAGATATTCCGAAAGACAGAAATTCTTCATTAATACTCCTTGCTTTACCAATATCCGAAAATTGTATGTGCGTCATCACATAGTGAGCATTTCCAAAAAGAAGATGTTTCCGTAATGGCTTTACTAACCTTTCCATCAATCATTGTTAGACTAAGTTGAAAGGATATGTTGAATTTGTATTGGTTTATGGTTATTGAAAGAGGTTGTAAATCATTTATTTCATCTTTAATATATTCCACTAAATCCTTTGTTGTTGTCTTCGACTCCCTTGTGTATTCGAACCAAATAGGTCTGCAAAAATGTTTTGATCCTGGAGTGGTATTAAGCCATATATCTTCAAATGAGTTTTTACACTTTGATGAAGATTGCTTTAAGGAATAAGATCGAAATTTTAAAAATATGTATTCCAAATTAAGCTTATCCTTTAGCGTATATAATTTCCGATCATCTGCAAAAAGAGTCAAGTCAATATCATGCCTCATTTCAGAAATATGCACCTTTAAACTTTTATACTTCTAATTTATTGTATATATGACTATATTTTTACAAACTTGCAACTTTTGCTTTTAGCCTTGCGTGAATAATTACTTAGAAAATTATGAATATTTTTGTATACTTTTAATAATATCTATACGCAAAATATTTTTATAAAAATAATTAATAAATATTTTTTATTTTTAATACTGTTGCCACATTTCCCTAATCTAAGTAAATCTTTATCCTTTTCTAAGCATTCACTTATTTCTATTAATGAAATGGTATTTATCATCTTCCTTAATAAATATTCTATTTCTAATATGATTTTTTATTACTTATTTACGTTAAATTTATGTAGAAAATTTTTCTAATATTTTAAACTTATACTACTTATTTTCTATAAAATAATCTGTTGTATCTGTATGCATATCCAAAAGATAATAAAGGTCCCTCAAGTCTTCAGTATTTTGAGTTGATAAAGGCTCATAATAAATCCAACGTTTTCTCATTGATGATAGTACAGGGTCTGATGATAACAGTAGGCTATTGAAAATATGCTCGTTTTGTGACGTTCTGAAGCATTTCCTGGAGCTGACTAATTGAACGTGCTTAAAATCTCTGTTTCGTGCTTCTGTAAGCTCTCCAAGTAGAACAATATTACGTTCAATTATAATATCGCCATGGCACAATACTTTATGTGCTGTTGGTGTCATTTCTTTCCAAGTAGTTTAGATATTTCTGTTGCATATTCTCCAAATCGAGCAGAGTTAATTTTGTGCTTACAATTAATTGAGATTAATAGTATGTTAGTCCTTTCAAGCAACTCTTTATTAATACCAGTTATTTTTGATGTAGCTTCGAAATTTCCTAGGTTTGTCGATGTTTAATCCCGTATCTTCTCTGAAGTCTTCCTGGATTCTAGTTTTCTCAGATATTCTAAATGTTTTTAAATCCTCGCTGTTTCTGGTTTTGTTAAATTTTCTGGCACACTTCTATACATTAAATCATATGCTATGTGCAGAAAATGCTCCATGAACCGTATTCTGGCGTGAAGTGAAGATATTCCGAAAGACAGAAATTCTTCATTAATACTCCTTGCTTTACCAATATCCGAAAATTGTATGTGTGTCATCACATAGTGAGCATTTCCAAAAAGAAAATGTTTCCGTAATGGCTTTACTAACCTTTCCATCAATCATTGTTAGACTAAGTTGAAAGGATATGTTGAATTTGTATTGGTTTATGGTTATTGAAAGAGGTTGTAAATCATTTATTTCATCTTTAATATATTCCACTAAATCCTTTGTTGTTGTCTTCGACTCCCTTGTGTATTCGAACCAAATAGGTCTGCAAAAATGTTTTGATCCTGGAGTGGTATTAAGCCATATATCTTCAAATGAGTTTTTACACTTTGATGAAGATTGCTTTAAGGAATAAGATCGAAATTTTAAAAATATGTATTCCAAATTAAGCTTATCCTTTAGCGTATATAATTTCCGATCATCTGCAAAAAGAGTCAAGTCAATATCATGCCTCATTTCAGAAATATGCACCTTTAAACTTTTATACTTCTAATTTATTGTATATATGACTATATTTTTACAAACTTGCAACTTTTGCTTTTAGCCTTGCGTGAATAATTACTTAGAAAATTATGAATATTTTTGTATACTTTTAATAATATCTATACGCAAAATATTTTTATAAAAATAATTAATAACTATTTTTTATTTTTAATAGTGTTGTCACATTTCCCTAATCTAAGTAAATCTTTATCCTTTTCTAAGCATTCACTTATTTCTATTAATGAAATGGTATTTATCATCTTCCTTAATAAATATTCTATTTCTAATACGATTTTTTATTACTTATTTACGTTAAATTTATGTAGACAATTTTTCTAATATTTTAAACTTATACTACTTATTTTCTATAAAATAATCTGTTGTATCTGTATGCATATCCAAAAGATAATAAAGGTCCCTCAAGTCTTCAGTATTTTGAGTTGATAAAGGCTCATAATAAATCCAACGTTTTCTCATTGATGATAGTACAGGGTCTGATGATAACAGTAGGCTATTAAAAATTTGCTCGTTTTGTGACGTTCTGAAGCATTTCCTGGAGCTGACTAATTGAACGTGCTTAAAATCTCTGTTTCGTGCTTCTGTAAGCTCTCCAAGTAGAACAATATTACGTTCAATTATAATATCGCGATGGCACAATACTTTATGTACTGTTGGTGTCATTTCTTTCCAAGTAGTTTAGATATTTCTGTTGCATATTCTACAAATCGAGCAGAGTTAATTTTGTGCTTACTATTAATTGAGATTAATAGTATGTTAGTCCTTTCAAGTAACTCTTTATTAATACCAGTTATTTTTGATGTAGCTTCGAAATTTCCGAGGTTTGTCGATGTTTAATCCCGTATCTTCTCTGAAGTCTTCCTGGATTCTAGTTTTCTCAGATATTCTAAATGTTTTTAAATCCTCGCTGTTTCTAGTTTTGTTAAATTTTCTGGCACACTTCTATACTTTAAATCATATGCTATGTGCAGAAAATGCTCCATGAACCGTATTCTGGCGTGAAGTGAAGATATTCCGAAAGACAGAAATTCTTCATTAATACTCCTTGCTTTACCAATATCCGAAAATTGTATGTGTGTCATCACATGGTGAGCATTTCCAAAAAGAAGATGTTTCCGTAATGGCATTACTAACCTTTCCATCAATCATTGTTAGACTAAGTTGAAAGGATATGTTGAATTTGTATTGGTTTATGGTTATTGAAAGAGGTTGTAAATCATTTATTTCATCTTTAATATATTCCACTAAATCCTTTGTTGTTGTCTTCGACTCCCTTGTGTATTCGAACCAAATAGGTCTGCAAAAATGTTTTGATCCTGGAGTGGTATTAAGCCATATATCTTCAAATGAGTTTTTACACTTTGATGAAGATTGCTTTAAGGAATAAGATCGAAATTTTAAAAATATGTATTCCAAATTAAGCTTATCCTTTAGCGTATATAATTTCCGATCATCTGCAAAAAGAGTCAAGTCAATATCATGCCTCATTTCAGAAATATGCACCTTTAAACTTTTATACTTCTAATTTATTGTATATATGACTATATTTTTACAAACTTGCAACTTTTGCTTTTAGCCTTGCGTGAATAATTACTTAGAAAATTATGAATATTTTTGTATACTTTTAATAATATCTATACGCAAAATATTTTTATAAAAATAATTAATAAATATTTTTTATTTTTAATAGTGTGCCACATTTCCCTAATCTAAGTAAATCTTTATCCTTTTCTAAGCATTCACTTATTTCTATTAATGAAATGGTATTTATCATCTTCCTTAAAAAATATTCTATTTCTAATACGATTTTTTATTACTTATTACTTATTACTTTTTATTACGTATCTATATGCATATCCAAAAGATAATAAAGGTCCCTCAAGTCTTCAGTATTTTGAGTTGATAAAGGCTCATAATAAATCCAACGTTTTCTCATTGATGATAGTACAGGTTTTGATGATAACAGTAGGCTATTAAAAATATGCTCGTTTTGTGACGTTCTGAAGCATTTCCTGGAGCTGACTAATTGAACGTGCTTAAAATCTCTGTTTCGTGCTTCTGTAAGCTCTCCAAGTAGAAGAATATTACGTTCAATTATAATATCGCCATGGCACAATACTTTATGTACTGTTGGTGTCATTTCTTTCCAAGTAGTTTAGATATTTCTGTTGCATATTCTCCAAATCGAGCAGAGTTAATTTTGTGCTTACTATTAATTGAGATTAATAGTATGTTAGTCCTTTCAAGTAACTCTTTATTAATACCAGTTATTTTTGATGTAGCTTCGAAATTTCCGAGGTTTGTCGATGTTTAATCCCGTATCTTCTCTGAAGTCTTCCTGGATTCTAGTTTTCTCAGATATTCTAAATGTTTTTAAATCCTCGCTGTTTCTGGTTTTGTTAAATTTTCCGGCTCACTTCTATACTTTAAATCATATGCTATGTGCAGAAAATGCTCCATGAACCGTATTCTGGCGTGAAGTGAAGATATTCCGAAAGACAGAAATTCTTCATTAATACTCCTTGCTTTACCAATATCCGAAAATTGTATGTGTGTCATCACATGGTGAGCATTTCCAAAAAGAAGATGTTTCCGTAATGGCATTACTAACCTTTCCATCAATCATTGTTAGACTAAGTTGAAAGGATATGTTGAATTTGTATTGGTTTATGGTTATTGAAAGAGGTTGTAAATCATTTATTTCATATTTAATATATTCCACTAAATCCTTTGTTGTTGTCTTCGACTCCCTTGTGTATTCGAACCAAATAGGTCTGCAAAAATGTTTTGATCCTGGAGTGGTATTAAGCCATATATCTTCAAATGAGTTTTTACACTTTGATGAAGATTGCTTTAAGGAATAAGATCGAAATTTTAAAAATATTTATTCCAAATTAAGCTTATCCTTTAGCGTATATAATTTCCGATCATCTGCAAAAAGAGTCAAGTCAATATCGTGCCTCATTTCAGAAATATGCACCTTTAAACTTTTATACTTCTAATTTATTGTATATATGACCATATTTTTACAAACTTGCAACTTTTGCTTTTAGCCTTGCGTGAATAATTACTTAGAAAATTATGAATATTTTTGTATACTTTTAATAATATCTATACGCAAAATATTTTTATAAAAATAATTAATAAATATTTTTTATTTTTAATAGTGTTGCCACATTTCCCTAATCTAAGTAAATCTTTATCCTTTTCTAAGCATTCACTTATTTCTATTAATGAAATGGTATTTATCATCTTCCTTAATAAATATTCTATTTCTAATACGATTTTTTATTACTTATTTACGTTAAATTTATGTAGACAATTTTTCTAATATTTTAAACTTATACTACTTATTTTCTATAAAATAATCTGTTGTATCTGTATGCATATCCAAAAGATAATAAAGGTCCCTCAAGTCTTCAGTATTTGGAGTTGATAAAGGCTCATAATAAATCCAACGTTTTCTCATTGATGATAGTACAGGGTCTGATGATAACAGTAGGCTATTGAAAATATGCTCGTTTTGTGACGTTCTGAAGCATTTCCTGGAGCTGACTAATTGAACGTGCTTAAAATCTCTGTTTCGTGCTTCTGTAAGCTCTCCAAGTAGAAGAATATTACGTTCAATTATAATATCGCCATGGCACAATACTTTATGTACTGTTGGTGTCATTTCTTTCCAAGTAGTTTAGATATTTCTGTTGCATATTCTCCAAATCGAGCAGAGTTAATTTTGTGCTTACTATTAATTGAGATTAATAGTATGTTAGTCCTTTCAAGTAACTCTTTATTAATACCAGTTATTTTTGATGTAGCTTCGAAATTTCCGAGGTTTGTCGATGTTTAATCCCGTATCTTCTCTGAAATCTTCCTGGATTCTAGTTTTCTCAGATATTCTAAATGTTTTTAAATCCTCGCTGTTTCTGGTTTTGTTAAATTTTCTGGCACACTTCTATACTTTAAATCATATGCTATGTGCAGAAAATGCTCCATGAACCGTATTCTGGCGTGAAGTGAAGATATTCCGAAAGACAGAAATTCTTCATTAATACTCCTTGCTTTACCAATATCCGAAAATTGTATGTGTGTCATCACATTGTGAGCATTTCCAAAAAGAAGATGTTTCCGTAATGGCATTACTAACCTTTCCATCAATCATTGTTAGACTAAGTTGAAAGGATATGTTGAATTTGTATTGGTTTATGGTTATTGAAAGAGGTTGTAAATCATTTATTTCATCTTTAATATATTCCACTAAATCCTTTGTTGTTGTCTTCGACTCCCTTGTGTATTCGAACCAAATAGGTCTGCAAAAATGTTTTGATCCTGCAGTGGTATTAAGCCATATATCTTCAAATGAGTTTTTACACTTTGATGAAGATTGCTTTAAGGAATAAGATCGAAATTTTCAAAATATGCATTCCAAATTAAGCTTATCCTTTAGCGTATATAATTTCCGATCATCTGCAAAAAGAGTCAAGTCAATATCATGCCTCATTTCAGAAATATGCACCTTTAAACTTTTATACTTCTAATTTATTGTATATATGACCATATTTTTACAAACTTGCAACTTTTGCTTTTAGCCTTGCGTGAATAATTACTTAGAAAATTATGAATATTTTTGTATACTTTTAATAATATCTATACGCAAAATATTTTTATAAAAATAATTAATAAATATTTTTTATTTTTAATAGTGTTGCCACATTTCCCTAATCTAAGTAAATCTTTATCCTTTTCTAAGCATTCACTTATTTCTATTAATGAAATGGTATTTATCATCTTCCTTAATAAATATTCTATTTCTAATACGATTTTTTATTACTTATTTACGTTAAATTTATGTAGACAATTTTTCTAATATTTTAAACTTATACTACTTATTTTCTATAAAATAATCTGTTGTATCTGTATGCATATCCAAAAGATAATAAAGGTCCCTCAAGTCTTCAGTATTTTGAGTTGATAAAGGCTCATAATAAATCCAACGTTTTCTCATTGATGATAGTACAGGGTCTGATGATAACAGTAGGCTATTAAAAATATGCTCGTTTTGTGACGTTCTGAAGCATTTCCTGGAGCTGACTAATTGAACGTGCTTAAAATCTCTGTTTCGTGCTTCTGTAAGCTCTCCAAGTAGAAGAATATTACGTTCAATTATAATATCGCGATGGCACAATACTTTATGTACTGTTGGTGTCATTTCTTTCCAAGTAGTTTAGATATTTCTGTTGCATATTCTCCAAATCGAGCAGAGTTAATTTTGTGCTTACTATTAATTGAGATTAATAGTATGTTAGTCCTTTCAAGTAACTCTTTATTAATACCAGTTATTTTTGATGTAGCTTCGAAATTTCCGAGGTTTGTCGATGTTTAATCCCGTATCTTCTCTGAAGTCTTCCTGGATTCTAGTTTTCTCAGATATTCTAAATGTTTTTAAATCCTCGCTGTTTCTGGTTTTGTTAAATTTTCTGGCACACTTCTATACTTTAAATCATATGCTATGTGCAGAAAATGCTCCATGAACCGTATTCTGGCGTGAAGTGAAGATATTCCGAAAGACAGAAATTCTTCATTAATACTCCTTGCTTTACCAATATCCGAAAATTGTATGTGTGTCATCACATGGTGAGCATTTCCAAAAAGAAGATGTTTCCGTAATGGCATTACTAACCTTTCCATCAATCATTGTTAGACTAAGTTGAAAGGATATGTTGAATTTGTATTGGTTTATGGTTATTGAAAGAGGTTGTAAATCATTTATTTCATCTTTAATATATTCCACTAAATCCTTTGTTGTTGTCTTCGACTCCCTTGTGTATTCGAACCAAATAGGTCTGCAAAAATGTTTTGATCCTGGAGTGGTATTAAGCCATATATCTTCAAATGAGTTTTTACACTTTGATGAAGATTGCTTTAAGGAATAAGATCGAAATTTTAAAAATATGTATTCCAAATTAAGCTTATCCTTTAGCGTATATAATTTCCGATCATCTGCAAAAAGAGTCAAGTCAATATCATGCCTCATTTCAGAAATATGCACCTTTAAACTTTTATACTTCTAATTTATTGTATATATGACTATATTTTTACAAACTTGCAACTTTTGCTTTTAGCCTTGCGTGAATAATTACTTAGAAAATTATGAATATTTTTGTATACTTTTAATAATATCTATACGCAAAATATTTTTATAAAAATAATTAATAAATATTTTTTATTTTTAATAGTGTTGCCACATTTCCCTAATCTAAGTAAATCTCTATCCTTTTCTAAGCATTCACTTATTTCTATTAATGAAATGGTATTTATCATCTTCCTTAATAAATATTCTATTTCTAATACGATTTTTTATTACTTATTTACGTTAAATTTATGTAGACAATTTTTCTAATATTTTAAACTTATACTACTTATTTTCTATAAAATAATCTGTTGTATCTGTATGCATATCCAAAAGATAATAAAGGTCCCTCAAGTCTTCAGTATTTTGAGTTGATAAAGGCTCATAATAAATCCAACGTTTTCTCATTGATGATAGTACAGGGTCTGATGATAACAGTAGGCTATTAAAAATTTGCTCGTTTTGTGACGTTCTGAAGCATTTCCTGGAGCTGACTAATTGAACGTGCTTAAAATCTCTGTTTCGTGCTTCTGTAAGCTCTCCAAGTAGAACAATATTACGTTCAATTATAATATCGCGATGGCACAATACTTTATGTACTGTTGGTGTCATTTCTTTCCAAGTAGTTTAGATATTTCTGTTGCATATTCTCCAAATCGAGCAGAGTTAATTTTGTGCTTACTATTAATTGAGATTAATAGTATGTTAGTCCTTTCAAGTAACTCTTTATTAATACCAGTTATTTTTGATGTAGCTTCGAAATTTCCGAGGTTTGTCGATGTTTAATCCCGTATCTTCTCTGAAGTCTTCCTGGATTCTAGTTTTCTCAGATATTCTAAATGTTTTTAAATCCTCGCTGTTTCTGGTTTTGTTAAATTTTCCGGCACACTTCTATACTTTAAATCATATGCTATGTGCAGAAAATGCTCCATGAACTGTATTCTGGCGTGAAGTGAAGATATTCCGAAAGACAGAAATTCTTCATTAATACTCCTTGCTTTACCAATATCCGAAAATTGTATGTGTGTCATCACATGGTGAGCATTTCCAAAAGAAGATGTTTCCGTAATGGCATTACTAACCTTTCCATCAATCATTGTTAGACTAAGTTGAAAGGATATGTTGAATTTGTATTGGTTTATGGTTATTGAAAGAGGTTGTAAATCATTTATTTCATCTTTAATATATTCCACTAAATCCTTTGTTGTTGTCTTCGACTCCCTTGTGTATTCGAACCAAATAGGTCTGCAAAAATGTTTTGATCCTGGAGTGGTATTAAGCCATATATCTTCAAATGAGTTTTTACACTTTGATGAAGATTGCTTTAAGGAATAAGATCGAAATTTTAAAAATATGTATTCCAAATTAAGCTTATCCTTTAGCGTATATAATTTCCGATCATCTGCAAAAAGAGTCAAGTCAATATCATGCCTCATTTCAGAAATATGCACCTTTAAACTTTTATACTTCTAATTTATTGTATATATGACCATATTTTTACAAACTTGCAAATTTTGCTTTTAGCCTTGCGTGAATAATTACTTAGAAAATTATGAATATTTTTGTATACTTTTAATAATATCTATACGCAAAATATTTTTATAAAAATAATTAATAAATATTTTTTATTTTTAATAGTGTTGCCACATTTCCCTAATCTAAGTAAATCTTTATCCTTTTCTAAGCATTCACTTATTTCTATTAATGAAATGGTATTTATCATCTTCCTTAATAAATATTCTATTTCTAATACGATTTTTTATTACTTATTTACGTTAAATTTATGTAGACAATTTTTCTAATATTTTAAACTTATACTACTTATTTTCTATAAAATAATCTGTTGTATCTGTATGCATATCCAAAAGATAATAAAGGTCCCTCAAGTCTTCAGTATTTTGAGTTTATAAAGGCTCATAATAAATCCAACGTTTTCTCATTGATGATAGTACAGGGTCTGATGATAACAGTAGGCTATTAAAAATATGCTCGTTTTGTGACGTTCTGAAGCATTTCCTGGAGCTGACTAATTGAACGTGCTTAAAATCTCTGTTTCGTGCTTCTGTAAGCTCTCCAAGTAGAAGAATATTACGTTCAATTATAATATCGCCATGGCACAATACTTTACGTACTGTTGGTGTCATTTCTTTCCAAGTAGTTTAGATATTTCTGTTGCATATTCTCCAAATCGAGCAGAGTTAATTTTGTGCTTACTATTAATTGAGATTAATAGTATGTTAGTCCTTTCAAGTAACTCTTTATTAATACCAGTTATTTTTGATGTAGCTTCGAAATTTCCGAGGTTTGTCGATGTTTAATCCCGTATCTTCTCTGAAGTCTTCCTGGATTCTAGTTTTCTCAGATATTCTAAATGTTTTTAAATCCTCGCTGTTTCTGGTTTTGTTAAATTTTCCGGCACACTTCTATACTTTAAATCATATGCTATGTGCAGAAAATGCTCCATGAACCGTATTCTGGCGTGAAGTGAAGATATTCCGAAAGACAGAAATTCTTCATTAATACTCCTTGCTTTACCAATATCCGAAAATTGTATGTGTGTCATCACATGGTGAGCATTTCCAAAAGAAGATGTTTCCGTAATGGCATTACTAACCTTTCCATCAATCATTGTTAGACTAAGTTGAAAGGATATGTTGAATTTGTATTGGTTTATGGTTATTGAAAGAGGTTGTAAATCATTTATTTCATCTTTAATATATTCCACTAAATCCTTTGTTGTTGTCTTCGACTCCCTTGTGTATTCGAACCAAATAGGTCTGCAAAAATGTTTTGATCCTGGAGTGGTATTAAGCCATATATCTTCAAATGAGTTTTTACACTTTGATGAAGATTGCTTTAAGGAATAAGATCGAAATTTTAAAAATATGTATTCCAAATTAAGCTTATCCTTTAGCGTATATAATTTCCGATCATCTGCAAAAAGAGTCAAGTCAATATCATGCCTCATTTCAGAAATATGCACCTTTAAACTTTTATACTTCTAATTTATTGTATATATGACCATATTTTTACAAACTTGCAAATTTTGCTTTTAGCCTTGCGTGAATAATTACTTAGAAAATTATGAATATTTTTGTATACTTTTAATAATATCTATACGCAAAATATTTTTATAAAAATAATTAATAAATATTTTTTATTTTTAATAGTGTTGCCACATTTCCCTAATCTAAGTAAATCTTTATCCTTTTCTAAGCATTCACTTATTTCTATTAATGAAATGGTATTTATCATCTTCCTTAATAAATTTTCTATTTCTAATACGATTTTTTATTACTTATTTACGTTAAATTTATGTAGACAATTTTTCTAATATTTTAAACTTATACTACTTATTTTCTATAAAATAATCTGTTGTATCTGTATGCATATCCAAAAGATAATAAAGGTCCCTCAAGTCTTCAGTATTTTGAGTTTATAAAGGCTCATAATAAATCCAACGTTTTCTCATTGATGATAGTACAGGGTCTGATGATAACAGTAGGCTATTAAAAATATGCTCGTTTTGTGACGTTCTGAAGCATTTCCTGGAGCTGACTAATTGAACGTGCTTAAAATCTCTGTTTCGTGCTTCTGTAAGCTCTCCAAGTAGAAGAATATTACGTTCAATTATAATATCGCCATGGCACAATACTTTATGTACTGTTGGTGTCATTTCTTTCCAAGTAGTTTAGATATTTCTGTTGCATATTCTCCAAATCGAGCAGAGTTAATTTTGTGCTTACTATTAATTGAGATTAATAGTATGTTAGTCCTTTCAAGTAACTCTTTATTAATACCAGTTATTTTCGATGTAGCTTCGAAATTTCCGAGGTTTGTCGATGTTTAATCCCGTATATTCTCTGAAGTCTTCCTGGATTCTAGTTTTCTCAGATATTCTAAATGTTTTTAAATCCTCGCTGTTTCTGGTTTTGTTAAATTTTCTGGCACACTTCTATACTTTAAATCATATGCTATGTACAGAAAATGCTCCATGAACCGTATTCTGGCGTGAAGTGAAGATATTCCGAAAGACAGAAATTCTTCATTAATACTCCTTGCTTTACCAATATCCGAAAATTGTATGTGTGTCATCACATTGTGAGCATTTCCAAAAAGAAGATGTTTCCGTAATGGCATTACTAACCTTTCCATCAATCATTGTTAGACTAAGTTGAAAGGATATGTTGAATTTGTATTGGTTTATGGTTATTGAAAGAGGTTGTAAATCATTTATTTCATCTTTAATATATTCCACTAAATCCTTTGTTGTTGTCTTCGACTCCCTTGTGTATTCGAACCAAATAGGTCTGCAAAAATGTTTTGATCCTGGAGTGGTATTAAGCCATATATCTTCAAATGAGTTTTTACACTTTGATGAAGATTGCTTTAAGGAATAAGATCGAAATTTTAAAAATATGTATTCCAAATTAAGCTTATTCTTTAGCGTATATAATTTCCGATCATCTGCAAAAAGAGTCAAGTCAATATCATGCCTCATTTCAGAAATATGCACCTTTAAACTTTTATACTTCTAATTTATTGTATATATGACTATATTTTTACAAACTTGCAACTTTTGCTTTTAGCCTTGCGTGAATAATTACTTAGAAAATTATGAATATTTTTGTATACTTTTAATAATATCTATACGCAAAATATTTTTATAAAAATAATTAATAAATATTTTTTATTTTTAATAGTGTTGCCACATTTCCCTAATCTAAGTAAATCTTTATCCTTTTCTAAGCATTCACTTATTTCTATTAATGAAATGGTATTTATCATCTTCCTTAATAAATTTTCTATTTCTAATACGATTTTTTATTACTTATTTACGTTAAATTTATGTAGACAATTTTTCTAATATTTTAAACTTATACTACTTATTTTCTATAAAATAATCTGTTGTATCTATATGCATATCCAAAAGATAATAAAGGTCCCTCAAGTCTTCAGTATTTTGAGTTGATAAAGGCTCATAATAAATCCAACGTTTTCTCATTGATGATAGTACAGGGTCTGATGATAACAGTAGGCTATTAAAAATATGCTCGTTTTGTGACGTTCTGAAGCATTTCCTGGAGCTGACTAATTGAACGTGCTTAAAATCTCTGTTTCGTTCTTCTGTAAGCTCTCCAAGTAGAAGAATATTACGTTCAATTATAATATCGCCATGGCACAATACTTTATGTACTGTTGGTGTCATTTCTTTCCAAGTAGTTTAGATATTTCTGTTGCATATTCTCCAAATCGAGCAGAGTTAATTTTGTGCTTACTATTAATTGAGATTAATAGTATGTTAGTCCTTTCAAGTAACTCTTTATTAATACCAGTTATTTTTGATGTAGCTTCGAAATTTCCGAGGTTTGTCCCGTATCTTCTCTGAAGTCTTCCTGGATTCTAGTTTTCTCAGATATTCTAAATGTTTTTAAATCCTCGCTGCTTCTGGTTTTGTTAAATTTTCTGGCACAATTCTATACTTTAAATCATATCTATGTACAGAAAATGCTCCATGAACCGTATTCTGGCGTGAAGTGAAGATATTCCGAAAGACAGAAATTCTTCATTAATACTCCTTGCTTTACCAATATCCGAAAATTGTATGTGTGTCATCACATTGTGAGCATTTCCAAAAAGAAGATGTTTCCGTAATGGCATTACTAACCTTTCCATCAATCATTGTTAGACTAAGTTGAAAGGATATGTTGAATTTGTATTGGTTTATGGTTATTGAAAGAGGTTGTAAATCATTTATTTCATCTTTAGTATATTCCACTAAATCCTTTGTTGTTGTCTTCGACTCCCTTGTGTATTCGAACCAAATAGGTCTGCAAAAATGTTTTGATCCTGGAGTGGTATTAAGCCATATATCTTCAAATGAGTTTTTACACTTTGATGAAGATTGCTTTAAGGAATAAGATCGAAATTTTAAAAATATGTATTCCAAATTAAGCTTATTCTTTAGCGTATATAATTTCCGATCATCTGCAAAAAGAGTCAAGTCAATATCATGCCTCATTTCAGAAATATGCACCTTTAAACTTTTATACTTCTAATTTATTGTATATATGACTATATTTTTACAAACTTGCAACTTTTGCTTTTAGCCTTGCGTGAATAATTACTTAGAAAATTATGAATATTTTTGTATACTTTTAATAATATCTATACGCAAAATATTTTTATAAAAATAATTAATAAATATTTTTTATTTTTAATAGTGTTGCCACATTTCCCTAATCTAAGTAAATCTTTATCCTTTTCTAAGCATTCACTTATTTCTATTAATGAAATGGTATTTATCATCTTCCTTAATAAATATTCTATTTCTAATACGATTTTTTATTACTTATTTACGTTAAATTTATGTAGACAATTTTTCTAATATTTTAAACTTATACTACTTATTTTCTATAAAATAATCTGTTGTATCTGTATGCATATCCAAAAGATAATAAAGGTCCCTCAAGTCTTCAGTATTTTGAGTTGATAAAGGCTCATAATAAATCCAACGTTTTCTCATTGATGATAGTACAGGGTCTGATGATTATTTCATCTTTAATATATTCCACTAAATCCTTTGTTGTTGTCTTCGACTCCCTTGTGTATTCGAACCAAATAGGTCTGCAAAAATGTTTTGATCCTGGAGTGGTATTAAGCCATATATCTTCAAATGAGTTTTTACACTTTGATGAAGATTGCTTTAAGGAATAAGATCGAAATTTTAAAAATATGTATTCCAAATTAAGCTTATTCTTTAGCGTATATAATTTCCGATCATCTGCAAAAAGAGTCAAGTCAATATCATGCCTCATTTCAGAAATATGCACCTTTAAACTTTTATACTTCTAATTTATTGTATATATGACTATAATTTTACAAACTTGCAACTGTTGCTTTTAGCCTTGCGTGAATAATTACTTAGAAAATTATGAATATTTTTGTATACTTTTAATAATATCTATACGCAAAATATTTTTATAAAAATAATTAATAAATATTTTTTATTTTTAATAGTGTTGCCACATTTCCCTAATCTAAGTAAATCTTTATCCTTTTCTAAGCATTCACTTATTTCTATTAATGAAATGGTATTTATCATCTTCCTTAATAAATATTCTATTTCTAATACGATTTTTTATTACTTATTAACGTTAAATTTATGTAGACAATTTTTCTAATATTTTAAACTTATACTACTTATTTTCTATAAAATAATCTGTTGTATCTGTATGTATATCCAAAAGATAATAAAGGTCCCTCAAGTCTTCAGTATTTTGAGTTGATAAAGGCTCATAATAAATCCAACGTTTTCTCATTGATGATAGTACAGGGTCTGATGATAACAGTAGGCTATTAAAAATATGCTCGTTTTGTGACGTTCTGAAGCATTTCCTGGATCTGACTAATTGAACGTGCTTAAAATCTCTGTTTCGTGCTTCTGTAAGCTCTCCAAGTAGAAGAATATTACGTTCAATTATAATATCGCCATGGCACAATACTTTATGTACTGTTGGTGTCATTTCTTTCCAAGTAGTTTAGATATTTCTGTTGCATATTCTCCAAATCGAGCAGAGTTAATTTTGTGCTTACTATTAATTGAGATTAATAGTATGTTAGTCCTTTCAAGTAACTCTTTATTAATACCAGTTATTTTTGATGTAGCTTCGAAATTTCCGAGGTTTGTCGATGTTTAATCCCGTATCTTCTCTGAAGTCTTCCTGGATTCTAGTTTTCTCAGATATTCTAAATGTTTTTAAATCCTCGCTGTTTCTGGTTTTGTTAAATTTTTTGGCACACTTCTATACTTTAAATCATATGCTATGTGCAGAAAATGCTCCATGAACCGTATTCTGACGTGAAGTGAAGATATTCCGAAAGACAGAAATTCTTCATTAATACTCCTTGCTTTACCAATATCCGAAAATTGTATGTGTGCCATCACATGGTGAGCATTTCCAAAAAGAAGATGTTTCCGTAATGGCATTACTAACCTTTCCATCAATCATTGTTAGACTAAGTTGAAAGGATATGTTGAATTTGTATTGGTTTATGGTTATTGAAAGAGGTTGTAAATCATTTATTTCATCTTTAATATATTCCACTAAATCCTTTGTTGTTGTCTTCGACTCCCTTGTGTATTCGAACCAAATAGGTCTGCAAAAATGTTTTGATCCTGGAGTGGTTAAGCCATATATCTTCAAATGAGCTTTTACACTTTGATGAAGATTGCTTTAAGGAATAAGATCGAAATTTTAAAAATATGTATTCCAAATTAAGCTTATCCTTTAACGTATATAATTTCCGATCATCTGCAAACAGAGTCAAGTCAATATCATGCCTCATTTCAGAAATATGCACCTTTAAACTTTTATACTTCTAATTTATTGTATATATGACTATATTTTTACAAACTTGCAACTTTTGCTTTTAGCCTTGCGTGAATAATTACTTAGAAAATTATGAATATTTTTGTATACTTTTAATAATATCTATACGCAAAATATTTTTATAAAAATAATTAATAAATATTTTTTATTTTTAATAGTGTTGCCACATTTCCCTAATCTAAGTAAATCTTTATCCTTTTCTAAGCATTCACTTATTTCTATTAATGAAATGGTATTTATCATCTTCCTTAATAAATATTCTATTTCTAATACGATTTTTTATTACTTATTTACGTTAAATTTATGTAGACAATTTTTCTAATATTTTAAACTTATACTACTTATTTTCTATAAAATAATCTGTTGTATCTATATGCATATCCAAAAGATAATAAAGGTCCCTCAAGTCTTCAGTATTTTGAGTTGATAAAGGCTCATAATAAATCCAACGTTTTCTCATTGATGATAGTACAGGGTCTGATGATAACAGTAGGCTATTAAAAATATGCTCGTTTTGTGACGTTCTGAAGCATTTCCTGGAGCTGACTAATTGAACGTGCTTAAAATCTCTGTTTCGTGCTTCTGTAAGCTCTCCAAGTAGAAGAATATTACGTTCAATTATAATATCGCCATGGCACAATACTTTATGTACTGTTGATGTCATTTCTTTCCAAGTAGTTTAGATATTTCTGTTGCATATTCTCCAAATCGAGCAGAGTTAATTTTGTGCTTACTATTAATTGAGATTAATAGTATGTTAGTCCTTTCAAGTAACTCTTTATTAATACCAGTTATTTTTGATGTAGCTTCGAAATTTCCGAGGTTTGTCGATGTTTAATCCCGTATCTTCTCTGAAGTCTTCCTGGATTCTAGTTTTCTCAGATATTCTAAATGTTTTTAAATCCTCGCTGTTTCTGGTTTTGTTAAATTTTCCGGCACACTTCTATACTTTAAATCATATGCTATGTGCAGAAAATGCTCCATGAACCGTATTCTGGCGTGAAGTGAAGATATTCCGAAAGACAGAAATTCTTCATTAATACTCCTTGCTTTACCAATATCCGAAAATTGTATGTGTGTCATCACATGGTGAGCATTTCCAAAAGAAGATGTTTCCGTAATGGCATTACTAACCTTTCCATCAATCATTGTTAGACTAAGTTGAAAGGATATGTTGAATTTGTATTGGTTTGTGGTTATTGAAAGAGGTTGTAAATCATTTATTTCATCTTTAATATATTCCACTAAATCCTTTGTTGTTGTCTTCGACTCCCTTGTGTATTCGAACCAAATAGGTCTGCAAAAATGTTTTGATCCTGGAGTGGTATTAAGCCATATATCTTCAAATGAGTTTTTACACTTTGATGAAGATTGCTTTAAGAATAAGATCGAAATTTTAAAAATATGTATTCCAAATTAAGCTTATCCTTTAGCGTATATAATTTCCGATCATCTGCAAACAGAGTCAAGTCAATATCATGCCTCATTTCAGAAATATGCACCTTTAAACTTTTATACTTCTAATTTATTGTATATATGACTATATTTTTACAAACTTGCAACTTTTGCTTTTAGCCTTGCGTGAATAATTACTTAGAAAATTATGAATATTTTTGTATACTTTTAATAATATCTATACGCAAAATATTTTTATAAAAATAATTAATAAATATTTTTTATTTTTAATAGTGTTGCCACATTTCCCTAATCTAAGTAAATCTTTATCCTTTTCTAAGCATTCACTTATTTCTATTAATGAAATGGTATTTATCATCTTCCTTAATAAATATTCTATTTCTAATACGATTTTTTATTACTTATTTACGTTAAATTTATGTAGACAATTTTTCTAATATTTTAAACTTATACTACTTATTTTCTATAAAATAATCTGTTGTATCTGTATGCATATCCAAAAGATAATAAAGGTCCCTCAAGTCTTCGGTATTTTGAGTTGATAAAGGCTCATAATAAATCCAACGTTTTCTCATTGATGATAGTACAGGGTCTGATGATAACAGTAGGCTATTAAAAATATGCTCGTTTTGTGACGTTCTGAAGCATTTCCTGGAGCTGACTAATTGAACGTGCTTAAAATCTCTGTTTCGTGCTTCTGTAAGCTCTCCAAGTAGAAGAATATTACGTTCAATTATAATATCGCCATGGCACAATACTTTATGTACTGTTGGTGTCATTTCTTTCCAAGTAGTTTAGATATTTCTGTTGCATATTCTCCAAATCGAGCAGAGTTAATTTTGTGCTTACTATTAATTGAGATTAATAGTATGTTAGTTCTTTCAAGTAACTCTTTATTAATACCAGTTATTTTTGATGTAGCTTCGAAATTTCCGAGGTTTGTCGATGTTTAATCCCGTATCTTCTCTGAAGTCTTCCTGGATTCTAGTTTTCTCAGATATTCTAAATGTTTTTAAATCCTCGCTGTTTCTGGTTTTGTTAAATTTTTTGGCACACTTCTATACTTTAAATCATATGCTATGTGCAGAAAATGCTCCATGAACCGTATTCTGACGTGAAGTGAAGATATTCCGAAAGACAGAAATTCTTCATTAATACTCCTTGCTTTACCAATATCCGAAAATTGTATGTGTGCCATCACATGGTGAGCATTTCCAAAAAGAAGATGTTTCCGTAATGGCATTACTAACCTTTCCATCAATCATTGTTAGACTAAGTTGAAAGGATATGTTGAATTTGTATTGGTTTATGGTTATTGAAAGAGGTTGTAAATCATTTATTTCATCTTTAATATATTCCACTAAATCCTTTGTTGTTGTCTTCGACTCCCTTGTGTATTCGAACCAAATAGGTCTGCAAAAATGTTTTGATCCTGGAGTGGTTAAGCCATATATCTTCAAATGAGCTTTTACACTTTGATGAAGATTGCTTTAAGGAATAAGATCGAAATTTTAAAAATATGTATTCCAAATTAAGCTTATCCTTTAGCGTATATAATTTCCGATCATCTGCAAAAAGAGTCAAGTCAATATCATGCCTCATTTCAGAAATATGCACCTTTAAACTTTTATACTTCTAATTTATTGTATATATGACTATATTTTTACAAACGTGCAACTTTTGCTTTTAGCCTTGCGTGAATAATTACTTAGAAAATTATGAATATTTTTGTATACTTTTAATAATATCTATACGCAAAATATTTTTATAAAAATAATTAATAAATATTTTTTATTTTTAATAGTGTTGCCACATTTCCCTAATCTAAGTAAATCTCTATCCTTTTCTAAGCATTCACTTATTTCTATTAATGAAATGGTATTTATCATCTTCCTTAATAAATATTCTATTTCTAATACGATTTTTTATTACTTATTTACGTTAAATTTATGTAGACAATTTTTCTAATATTTTAAACCTATACTACTTATTTTCTATAAAATAATCTGTTGTATCTGTATGCATATCCAAAAGATAATAAAGGTCCCTCAAGTCTTCAGTATTTTGAGTTGATAAAGGCTTATAATAAATCCAACGTTTTCTCATTGATGATAGTACAGGGTCTGATGATAACAGTAGGCTATTAAAAATATGCTCGTTTTGTGACGTTCTGAAGCATTTCCTGGAGCTGACTAATTGAACGTGCTTAAAATCTCTGTTTCGTGCTTCTGTAAGCTCTCCAAGTAGAAGAATATTACGTTCAATTATAATATAGCCATGGCACAATACTTTATGTACTGTTGGTGTCATTTCTTTCCAAGTAGTTTAGATATTTCTGTTGCATATTCTCCAAATCGAGCAGAGTTAATTTTGTGCTTACTATTAATTGAGATTAATAGTATGTTAGTCCTTTCAAGTAACTCTTTATTAATACCAGTTATTTTTGATGTAGCTTCGAAATTTCCGAGGTTTGTCGATGTTTAATCCCGTATCTTCTCCGAAGTCTTCCTGGATTCTAGTTTTCTCAGATATTTTAAATGTTTTTAAATCTTCGCTGTTTCTGGTTTTGTTAAATTTTTTGGCACACTTCTATACTTTAAATCATATGCTATGTGCAGAAAATGCTCCATGAACCGTATTCTGGCGTGAAGTGAAGATATTCCGAAAGACAGAAATTCTTCATTAATACTCCTTGCTTTACCAATATCCGAAAATTGTATGTGTGCCATCACATGGTGAGCATTTCCAAAAAGAAGATGTTTCCGTAATGGCATTACTAACCTTTCCATCAATCATTGTTAGACTAAGTTGAAAGGATATGTTGAATTTGTATTGGTTTATGGTTATTGAAAGAGGTTGTAAATCATTTATTTCATCTTTAATATATTCCACTAAATCCTTTGTTGTTGTCTTCGACTCCCTTATGTATTCGAACCAAATAGGTCTGCAAAAATGTTTTGATCCTGGAGTGGTTAAGCCATATATCTTCAAATGAGCTTTTACACTTTGATGAAGATTGCTTTACGGAATAAGATCGAAATTTTAAAAATATGTATTCCAAATTAAGCTTATCCTTTAGCGTATATAATTTCCGATCATCTGCAAAAAGAGCCAAGTCACTATCATGCCTCATTTCAGAAATATGCACCTTTAAACTTTTATACTTCTAATTTATTGTATATATGACTATATTTTTACAAACTTGCAACTTTTGCTTTTAGCCTTGCGTGAATAATTACTTAGAAAATTATGAATAATTTTGTATACTTTTAATAATATCTATACGCAAAATATTTTTATAAAAATAATTAATAAATATTTTTTATTTTTAATAGTGTTGCCACATTTCCCTAATCTAAGTAAATCTTTATCCTTTTCTAAGCATTCACTTATTTCTATTAATGAAATGGTATTTATCATCTTCCTTAATAAATATTCTATTTCTAATACGATTTTTTATTACTTATTTACGTTAAATTTATGTAGACAATTTTTCTAATATTTTAAACTTATACTACTTATTTTCTATAAAATAATCTGTTGTATCTGTATGCATATCCAAAAGATAATAAAGCTCCCTCAAGTCTTCAGTATTTTGAGTTGATAAAGGCTCATAATAAATCCAACGTTTTCTCATTGATGATAGTACAGGGTCTGATGATAACAGTAGGCTATTAAAAATATGCTCGTTTTGTGACGTTCTGAAGCATTTCCTGGAGCTGACTAATTGAACGTGCTTAAAATCTCTGTTTCGTGCTTCTGTAAGCTCTCCAAGTAGAAGAATATTACGTTCAATTATAATATCGCCATGGCACAATACTTTATGTACTGTTGGTGTCATTTCTTTCCAAGTAGTTTAGATATTTCTGTTGCATATTCTCCAAATCGAGCAGAGTTAATTTTGTGCTTACTATTAATTGAGATTAATAGTATGTTAGTCCTTTCAAGTAACTTTTTATTAATACCAGTTATTTTTGATGTAGCTTCGAAATTTCCGAGGTTTGTCGATGTTTAATCCCGTATCTTCTCTGAAGTCTTCCTGGATTCTAGTGTTCTCAGATATTCTAAATGTTTTTAAATCCTCGCTGTTTCTGGTTTTGTTAAATTTTTTGGCACACTTCTATACTTTAAGTCATATGCTATGTGCAGAAAATGCTCCATGAACCGTATTCTGGCGTGAAGTGAAGATATTCCGAAAGACAGAAATTCTTCATTAATACTCCTTGCTTTACCAATATCCGAAAATTGTATGTGTGTCATCACATTGTGAGCATTTCCAAAAAGAAGATGTTTCCGTAATGGCATTACTAACCTTTCCATCAATCATTGTTAGACTAAGTTGAAAGGATATGTTGAATTTGTATTGGTTTATGGTTATTGAAAGAGGTTGTAAATCATTTATTTCATCTTTAATATATTCCACTAAATCCTTTGTTGTTGTCTTCGACTCCCTTGTGTATTCGAACCAAATAGGTCTGCAAAAATGTTTTGATCCTGGAGTGGTATTAAGCCATATATCTTCAAATGAGTTTTTACACTTTGATGAAGATTGCTTTAAGGAATAAGATCGAAATTTTAAAAATATGTATTCCAAATTAAGCTTATTCTTTAGCGTATATAATTTCCGATCATCTGCAAAAAGAGTCAAGTCAATATCATGCCTCATTTCAGAAATATGCACCTTTAAACTTTTATACTTCTAATTTATTGTATATATGACTATATTTTTACAAACTTGCAACTTTTGCTTTTAGCCTTGCGTGAATAATTACTTAGAAAATTATGAATATTTTTGTATACTTTTAATAATATCTATACGCAAAATATTTTTATAAAAATAATTAATAAATATTTTTTATTTTTAATAGTGTTGCCACATTTCCCTAATCTAAGTAAATCTTTATCCTTTTCTAAGCATTCACTTATTTCTATTAATGAAATGGTATTTATCATCTTCCTTAATAAATTTTCTATTTCTAATACGATTTTTTATTACTTATTTACGTTAAATTTATGTAGACAATTTTTCTAATATTTTAAACTTATACTACTTATTTTCTATAAAATAATCTGTTGTATCTATATGCATATCCAAAAGATAATAAAGGTCCCTCAAGTCTTCAGTATTTTGAGTTGATAAAGGCTCATAATAAATCCAACGTTTTCTCATTGATGATAGTACAGGGTCTGATGATAACAGTAGGCTATTAAAAATATGCTCGTTTTGTGACGTTCTGAAGCATTTCCTGGAGCTGACTAATTGAACGTGCTTAAAATCTCTGTTTCGTTCTTCTGTAAGCTCTCCAAGTAGAAGAATATTACGTTCAATTATAATATCGCCATGGCACAATACTTTATGTACTGTTGGTGTCATTTCTTTCCAAGTAGTTTAGATATTTCTGTTGCATATTCTCCAAATCGAGCAGAGTTAATTTTGTGCTTACTATTAATTGAGATTAATAGTATGTTAGTCCTTTCAAGTAACTCTTTATTAATACCAGTTATTTTTGATGTAGCTTCGAAATTTCCGAGGTTTGTCCCGTATCTTCTCTGAAGTCTTCCTGGATTCTAGTTTTCTCAGATATTCTAAATGTTTTTAAATCCTCGCTGTTTCTGGTTTTGTTAAATTTTCTGGCACAATTCTATACTTTAAATCATATCTATGTACAGAAAATGCTCCATGAACCGTATTCTGGCGTGAAGTGAAGATATTCCGAAAGACAGAAATTCTTCATTAATACTCCTTGCTTTACCAATATCCGAAAATTGTATGTGTGTCATCACATTGTGAGCATTTCCAAAAAGAAGATGTTTCCGTAATGGCATTACTAACCTTTCCATCAATCATTGTTAGACTAAGTTGAAAGGATATGTTGAATTTGTATTGGTTTATGGTTATTGAAAGAGGTTGTAAATCATTTATTTCATCTTTAGTATATTCCACTAAATCCTTTGTTGTTGTCTTCGACTCCCTTGTGTATTCGAACCAAATAGGTCTGCAAAAATGTTTTGATCCTGGAGTGGTATTAAGCCATATATCTTCAAATGAGTTTTTACACTTTGATGAAGATTGCTTTAAGGAATAAGATCGAAATTTTAAAAATATGTATTCCAAATTAAGCTTATTCTTTAGCGTATATAATTTCCGATCATCTGCAAAAAGAGTCAAGTCAATATCATGCCTCATTTCAGAAATATGCACCTTTAAACTTTTATACTTCTAATTTATTGTATATATGACTATATTTTTACAAACTTGCAACTTTTGCTTTTAGCCTTGCGTGAATAATTACTTAGAAAATTATGAATATTTTTGTATACTTTTAATAATATCTATACGCAAAATATTTTTATAAAAATAATTAATAAATATTTTTTATTTTTAATAGTGTTGCCACATTTCCCTAATCTAAGTAAATCTTTATCCTTTTCTAAGCATTCACTTATTTCTATTAATGAAATGGTATTTATCATCTTCCTTAATAAATATTCTATTTCTAATACGATTTTTTATTACTTATTTACGTTAAATTTATGTAGACAATTTTTCTAATATTTTAAACTTATACTACTTATTTTCTATAAAATAATCTGTTGTATCTGTATGCATATCCAAAAGATAATAAAGGTCCCTCAAGTCTTCAGTATTTTGAGTTGATAAAGGCTCATAATAAATCCAACGTTTTCTCATTGATGATAGTACAGGGTCTGATGATTATTTCATCTTTAATATATTCCACTAAATCCTTTGTTGTTGTCTTCGACTCCCTTGTGTATTCGAACCAAATAGGTCTGCAAAAATGTTTTGATCCTGGAGTGGTATTAAGCCATATATCTTCAAATGAGTTTTTACACTTTGATGAAGATTGCTTTAAGGAATAAGATCGAAATTTTAAAAATATGTATTCCAAATTAAGCTTATTCTTTAGCGTATATAATTTCCGATCATCTGCAAAAAGAGTCAAGTCAATATCATGCCTCATTTCAGAAATATGCACCTTTAAACTTTTATACTTCTAATTTATTGTATATATGACTATAATTTTACAAACTTGCAACTGTTGCTTTTAGCCTTGCGTGAATAATTACTTAGAAAATTATGAATATTTTTGTATACTTTTAATAATATCTATACGCAAAATATTTTTATAAAAATAATTAATAAATATTTTTTATTTTTAATAGTGTTGCCACATTTCCCTAATCTAAGTAAATCTTTATCCTTTTCTAAGCATTCACTTATTTCTATTAATGAAATGGTATTTATCATCTTCCTTAATAAATATTCTATTTCTAATACGATTTTTTATTACTTATTAACGTTAAATTTATGTAGACAATTTTTCTAATATTTTAAACTTATACTACTTATTTTCTATAAAATAATCTGTTGTATCTGTATGTATATCCAAAAGATAATAAAGGTCCCTCAAGTCTTCAGTATTTTGAGTTGATAAAGGCTCATAATAAATCCAACGTTTTCTCATTGATGATAGTACAGGGTCTGATGATAACAGTAGGCTATTAAAAATATGCTCGTTTTGTGACGTTCTGAAGCATTTCCTGGATCTGACTAATTGAACGTGCTTAAAATCTCTGTTTCGTGCTTCTGTAAGCTCTCCAAGTAGAAGAATATTACGTTCAATTATAATATCGCCATGGCACAATACTTTATGTACTGTTGGTGTCATTTCTTTCCAAGTAGTTTAGATATTTCTGTTGCATATTCTCCAAATCGAGCAGAGTTAATTTTGTGCTTACTATTAATTGAGATTAATAGTATGTTAGTCCTTTCAAGTAACTCTTTATTAATACCAGTTATTTTTGATGTAGCTTCGAAATTTCCGAGGTTTGTCGATGTTTAATCCCGTATCTTCTCTGAAGTCTTCCTGGATTCTAGTTTTCTCAGATATTCTAAATGTTTTTAAATCCTCGCTGTTTCTGGTTTTGTTAAATTTTTTGGCACACTTCTATACTTTAAATCATATGCTATGTGCAGAAAATGCTCCATGAACCGTATTCTGACGTGAAGTGAAGATATTCCGAAAGACAGAAATTCTTCATTAATACTCCTTGCTTTACCAATATCCGAAAATTGTATGTGTGCCATCACATGGTGAGCATTTCCAAAAAGAAGATGTTTCCGTAATGGCATTACTAACCTTTCCATCAATCATTGTTAGACTAAGTTGAAAGGATATGTTGAATTTGTATTGGTTTATGGTTATTGAAAGAGGTTGTAAATCATTTATTTCATCTTTAATATATTCCACTAAATCCTTTGTTGTTGTCTTCGACTCCCTTGTGTATTCGAACCAAATAGGTCTGCAAAAATGTTTTGATCCTGGAGTGGTTAAGCCATATATCTTCAAATGAGCTTTTACACTTTGATGAAGATTGCTTTAAGGAATAAGATCGAAATTTTAAAAATATGTATTCCAAATTAAGCTTATCCTTTAACGTATATAATTTCCGATCATCTGCAAACAGAGTCAAGTCAATATCATGCCTCATTTCAGAAATATGCACCTTTAAACTTTTATACTTCTAATTTATTGTATATATGACTATATTTTTACAAACTTGCAACTTTTGCTTTTAGCCTTGCGTGAATAATTACTTAGAAAATTATGAATATTTTTGTATACTTTTAATAATATCTATACGCAAAATATTTTTATAAAAATAATTAATAAATATTTTTTATTTTTAATAGTGTTGCCACATTTCCCTAATCTAAGTAAATCTTTATCCTTTTCTAAGCATTCACTTATTTCTATTAATGAAATGGTATTTATCATCTTCCTTAATAAATATTCTATTTCTAATACGATTTTTTATTACTTATTTACGTTAAATTTATGTAGACAATTTTTCTAATATTTTAAACTTATACTACTTATTTTCTATAAAATAATCTGTTGTATCTATATGCATATCCAAAAGATAATAAAGGTCCCTCAAGTCTTCAGTATTTTGAGTTGATAAAGGCTCATAATAAATCCAACGTTTTCTCATTGATGATAGTACAGGGTCTGATGATAACAGTAGGCTATTAAAAATATGCTCGTTTTGTGACGTTCTGAAGCATTTCCTGGAGCTGACTAATTGAACGTGCTTAAAATCCCTGTTTCGTGCTTCTGTAAGCTCTCCAAGTAGAAGAATATTACGTTCAATTATAATATCGCCATGGCACAATACTTTATGTACTGTTGATGTCATTTCTTTCCAAGTAGTTTAGATATTTCTGTTGCATATTCTCCAAATCGAGCAGAGTTAATTTTGTGCTTACTATTAATTGAGATTAATAGTATGTTAGTCCTTTCAAGTAACTCTTTATTAATACCAGTTATTTTTGATGTAGCTTCGAAATTTCCGAGGTTTGTCGATGTTTAATCCCGTATCTTCTCTGAAGTCTTCCTGGATTCTAGTTTTCTCAGATATTCTAAATGTTTTTAAATCCTCGCTGTTTCTGGTTTTGTTAAATTTTCCGGCACACTTCTATACTTTAAATCATATGCTATGTGCAGAAAATGCTCCATGAACCGTATTCTGGCGTGAAGTGAAGATATTCCGAAAGACAGAAATTCTTCATTAATACTCCTTGCTTTACCAATATCCGAAAATTGTATGTGTGTCATCACATGGTGAGCATTTCCAAAAGAAGATGTTTCCGTAATGGCATTACTAACCTTTCCATCAATCTTTGTTAGACTAAGTTGAAAGGATATGTTGAATTTGTATTGGTTTATGGTTATTGAAAGAGGTTGTAAATCATTTATTTCATCTTTAATATATTCCACTAAATCCTTTGTTGTTGTCTTCGACTCCCTTGTGTATTCGAACCAAATAGGTCTGCAAAAATGTTTTGATCCTGGAGTGGTATTAAGCCATATATCTTCAAATGAGTTTTTACACTTTGATGAAGATTGCTTTAAGAATAAGATCGAAATTTTAAAAATATGTATTCCAAATTAAGCTTATCCTTTAGCGTATATAATTTCCGATCATCTGCAAACAGAGTCAAGTCAATATCATGCCTCATTTCAGAAATATGCACCTTTAAACTTTTATACTTCTAATTTATTGTATATATGACTATATTTTTACAAACTTGCAACTTTTGCTTTTAGCCTTGCGTGAATAATTACTTAGAAAATTATGAATATTTTTGTATACTTTTAATAATATCTATACGCAAAATATTTTTATAAAAATAATTAATAAATATTTTTTATTTTTAATAGTGTTGCCACATTTCCCTAATCTAAGTAAATCTTTATCCTTTTCTAAGCATTCACTTATTTCTATTAATGAAATGGTATTTATCATCTTCCTTAATAAATATTCTATTTCTAATACGATTTTTTATTACTTATTTACGTTAAATTTATGTAGACAATTTTTCTAATATTTTAAACTTATACTACTTATTTTCTATAAAATAATCTGTTGTATCTGTATGCATATCCAAAAGATAATAAAGGTCCCTCAAGTCTTCGGTATTTTGAGTTGATAAAGGCTCATAATAAATCCAACGTTTTCTCATTGATGATAGTACAGGGTCTGATGATAACAGTAGGCTATTAAAAATATGCTCGTTTTGTGACGTTCTGAAGCATTTCCTGGAGCTGACTAATTGAACGTGCTTAAAATCTCTGTTTCGTGCTTCTGTAAGCTCTCCAAGTAGAAGAATATTACGTTCAATTATAATATCGCCATGGCACAATACTTTATGTACTGTTGGTGTCATTTCTTTCCAAGTAGTTTAGATATTTCTGTTGCATATTCTCCAAATCGAGCAGAGTTAATTTTCTGCTTACTATTAATTGAGATTAATAGTATGTTAGTTCTTTCAAGTAACTCTTTATTAATACCAGTTATTTTTGATGTAGCTTCGAAATTTCCGAGGTTTGTCGATGTTTAATCCCGTATCTTCTCTGAAGTCTTCCTGGATTCTAGTTTTCTCAGATATTCTAAATGTTTTTAAATCCTCGCTGTTTCTGGTTTTGTTAAATTTTTTGGCACACTTCTATACTTTAAATCATATGCTATGTGCAGAAAATGCTCCATGAACCGTATTCTGACGTGAAGTGAAGATATTCCGAAAGACAGAAATTCTTCATTAATACTCCTTGCTTTGCCAATATCCAAAAATTGTATGTGTGCCATCACATGGTGAGCATTTCCAAAAAGAAGATGTTTCCGTAATGGCATTACTAACCTTTCCATCAATCATTGTTAGACTAAGTTGAAAGGATATGTTGAATTTGTATTGGTTTATGGTTATTGAAAGAGGTTGTAAATCATTTATTTCATCTTTAATATATTCCACTAAATCCTTTGTTGTTGTCTTCGACTCCCTTGTGTATTCGAACCAAATAGGTCTGCAAAAATGTTTTGATCCTGGAGTGGTTAAGCCATATATCTTCAAATGAGCTTTTACACTTTGATGAAGATTGCTTTAAGGAATAAGATCGAAATTTTAAAAATATGTATTCCAAATTAAGCTTATCCTTTAGCGTATATAATTTCCGATCATCTGCAAAAAGAGTCAAGTCAATATCATGCCTCATTTCAGAAATATGCACCTTTAAACTTTTATACTTCTAATTTATTGTATATATGACTATATTTTTACAAACTTGCAACTTTTGCTTTTAGCCTTGCGTGAATAATTACTTAGAAAATTATGAATATTTTTGTATACTTTTAATAATATCTATACGCAAAATATTTTTATAAAAATAATTAATAAATATTTTTTATTTTTAATAGTGTTGCCACATTTCCCTAATCTAAGTAAATCTCTATCCTTTTCTAAGCATTCACTTATTTCTATTAATGAAATGGTATTTATCATCTTCCTTAATAAATATTCTATTTCTAATACGATTTTTTATTACTTATTTACGTTAAATTTATGTAGACAATTTTTCTAATATTTTAAACCTATACTACTTATTTTCTATAAAATAATCTGTTGTATCTGTATGCATATCCAAAAGATAATAAAGGTCCCTCAAGTCTTCAGTATTTTGAGTTGATAAAGGCTTATAATAAATCCAACGTTTTCTCATTGATGATAGTACAGGGTCTGATGATAACAGTAGGCTATTAAAAATATGCTCGTTTTGTGACGTTCTGAAGCATTTCCTGGAGCTGACTAATTGAACGTGCTTAAAATCTCTGTTTCGTGCTTCTGTAAGCTCTCCAAGTAGAAGAATATTACGTTCAATTATAATATCGCCATGGCACAATACTTTATGTACTGTTGGTGTCATTTCTTTCCAAGTAGTTTAGATATTTCTGTTGCATATTCTCCAAATCGAGCAGAGTTAATTTTGTGCTTACTATTAATTGAGATTAATAGTATGTTAGTCCTTTCAAGTAACTCTTTATTAATACCAGTTATTTTTGATGTAGCTTCGAAATTTCCGAGGTTTGTCGATGTTTAATCCCGTATCTTCTCCGAAGTCTTCCTGGATTCTAGTTTTCTCAGATATTTTAAATGTTTTTAAATCTTCGCTGTTTCTGGTTTTGTTAAATTTTTTGGCACACTTCTATACTTTAAATCATATGCTATGTGCAGAAAATGCTCCATGAACCGTATTCTGGCGTGAAGTGAAGATATTCCGAAAGACAGAAATTCTTCATTAATACTCCTTGCTTTACCAATATCCGAAAATTGTATGTGTGCCATCACATGGTGAGCATTTCCAAAAAGAAGATGTTTCCGTAATGGCATTACTAACCTTTCCATCAATCATTGTTAGACTAAGTTGAAAGGATATGTTGAATTTGTATTGGTTTATGGTTATTGAAAGAGGTTGTAAATCATTTATTTCATCTTTAATATATTCCACTAAATCCTTTGTTGTTGTCTTCGACTCCCTTATGTATTCGAACCAAATAGGTCTGCAAAAATGTTTTGATCCTGGAGTGGTTAAGCCATATATCTTCAAATGAGCTTTTACACTTTGATGAAGATTGCTTTACGGAATAAGATCGAAATTTTAAAAATATGTATTCCAAATTAAGCTTATCCTTTAGCGTATATAATTTCCGATCATCTGCAAAAAGAGCCAAGTCACTATCATGCCTCATTTCAGAAATATGCACCTTTAAACTTTTATACTTCTAATTTATTGTATATATGACTATATTTTTACAAACTTGCAACTTTTGCTTTTAGCCTTGCGTGAATAATTACTTAGAAAATTATGAATAATTTTGTATACTTTTAATAATATCTATACGCAAAATATTTTTATAAAAATAATTAATAAATATTTTTTATTTTTAATAGTGTTGCCACATTTCCCTAATCTAAGTAAATCTTTATCCTTTTCTAAGCATTCACTTATTTCTATTAATGAAATGGTATTTATCATCTTCCTTAATAAATATTCTATTTCTAATACGATTTTTTATTACTTATTTACGTTAAATTTATGTAGACAATTTTTCTAATATTTTAAACTTATACTACTTATTTTCTATAAAATAATCTGTTGTATCTGTATGCATATCCAAAAGATAATAAAGCTCCCTCAAGTCTTCAGTATTTTGAGTTGATAAAGGCTCATAATAAATCCAACGTTTTCTCATTGATGATAGTACAGGTTCTGATGATAACAGTAGGCTATTAAAAATATGCTCGTTTTGTGACGTTCTGAAGCATTTCCTGGAGCTGACTAATTGAACGTGCTTAAAATCTCTGTTTCGTGCTTCTGTAAGCTCTCCAAGTAGAAGAATATTACGTTCAATTATAATATCGCCATGGCACAATACTTTATGTACTGTTGGTGTCATTTCTTTCCAAGTAGTTTAGATATTTCTGTTGCATATTCTCCAAATCGAGCAGAGTTAATTTTGTGCTTACTATTAATTGAGATTAATAGTATGTTAGTCCTTTCAAGTAACTTTTTATTAATACCAGTTATTTTTGATGTAGCTTCGAAATTTCCGAGGTTTGTCGATGTTTAATCCCGTATCTTCTCCGAAGTCTTCCTGGATTCTAGTTTTCTCAGATATTTTAAATGTTTTTAAATCTTCGCTGTTTCTGGTTTTGTTAAATTTTTTGGCACACTTCTATACTTTAAATCATATGCTATGTGCAGAAAATGCTCCATGAACCGTATTCTGGCGTGAAGTGAAGATATTCCGAAAGACAGAAATTCTTCATTAATACTCCTTGCTTTACCAATATCCGAAAATTGTATGTGTGCCATCACATGGTGAGCATTTCCAAAAAGAAGATGTTTCCGTAATGGCATTACTAACCTTTCCATCAATCATTGTTAGACTAAGTTGAAAGGATATGTTGAATTTGTATTGGTTTATGGTTATTGAAAGAGGTTGTAAATCATTTATTTCATCTTTAATATATTCCACTAAATCCTTTGTTGTTGTCTTCGACTCCCTTATGTATTCGAACCAAATAGGTCTGCAAAAATGTTTTGATCCTGGAGTGGTTAAGCCATATATCTTCAAATGAGCTTTTACACTTTGATGAAGATTGCTTTACGGAATAAGATCGAAATTTTAAAAATATGTATTCCAAATTAAGCTTATCCTTTAGCGTATATAATTTCCGATCATCTGCAAAAAGAGCCAAGTCACTATCATGCCTCATTTCAGAAATATGCACCTTTAAACTTTTATACTTCTAATTTATTGTATATATGACTATATTTTTACAAACTTGCAACTTTTGCTTTTAGCCTTGCGTGAATAATTACTTAGAAAATTATGAATAATTTTGTATACTTTTAATAATATCTATACGCAAAATATTTTTATAAAAATAATTAATAAATATTTTTTATTTTTAATAGTGTTGCCACATTTCCCTAATCTAAGTAAATCTTTATCCTTTTCTAAGCATTCACTTATTTCTATTAATGAAATGGTATTTATCATCTTCCTTAATAAATATTCTATTTCTAATACGATTTTTTATTACTTATTTACGTTAAATTTATGTAGACAATTTTTCTAATATTTTAAACTTATACTACTTATTTTCTATAAAATAATCTGTTGTATCTGTATGCATATCCAAAAGATAATAAAGCTCCCTCAAGTCTTCAGTATTTTGAGTTGATAAAGGCTCATAATAAATCCAACGTTTTCTCATTGATGATAGTACAGGGTCTGATGATAACAGTAGGCTATTAAAAATATGCTCGTTTTGTGACGTTCTGAAGCATTTCCTGGAGCTGACTAATTGAACGTGCTTAAAATCTCTGTTTCGTGCTTCTGTAAGCTCTCCAAGTAGAAGAATATTACGTTCAATTATAATATCGCCATGGCACAATACTTTATGTACTGTTGGTGTCATTTCTTTCCAAGTAGTTTAGATATTTCTGTTGCATATTCTCCAAATCGAGCAGAGTTAATTTTGTGCTTACTATTAATTGAGATTAATAGTATGTTAGTCCTTTCAAGTAACTTTTTATTAATACCAGTTATTTTTGATGTAGCTTCGAAATTTCCGAGGTTTGTCGATGTTTAATCCCGTATCTTCTCTGAAGTCTTCCTGGATTCTAGTGTTCTCAGATATTCTAAATGTTTTTAAATCCTCGCTGTTTCTGGTTTTGTTAAATTTTTTGGCACACTTCTATACTTTAAGTCATATGCTATGTGCAGAAAATGCTCCATGAACCGTATTCTGGCGTGAAGTGAAGATATTCCGAAAGACAGAAATTCTTCATTAATACTCCTTGCTTTACCAATATCCGAAAATTGTATGTGTGCCATCACATGGTGAGCATTTCCAAAAAGAAGATGTTTCCGTAATGGCATTACTAACCTTTCCATCAATCATTGTTAGACTAAGTTGAAAGGATATGTTGAATTTGTATTGGTTTATGGTTATTGAAAGAGGTTGTAAATCATTTATTTCATCTTTAATATATTCCACTAAATCCTTTGTTGTTGTCTTCGACTCCCTTGTGTATTCGAACCAAATAGGTCTGCAAAAATGTTTTGATCCTGGAGTGGTTAAGCCATATATCTTCAAATGAGCTTTTACACTTTGATGAAGATTGCTTTAAGGAATAAGATCGAAATTTTAAAAATATGTATTCCAAATTAAGCTTATCCTTTAGCGTATATAATTTCCGATCATCTGCAAAAAGAGTCAAGTCAATATCATGCCTCATTTCAGAAATATGCACCTTTAAACTTTTATACTTCTAATTTATTGTATATATGACTATATTTTTACAAACGTGCAACTTTTGCTTTTAGCCTTGCGTGAATAATTACTTAGAAAATTATGAATATTTTTGTATACTTTTAATAATATCTATACGCAAAATATTTTTATAAAAATAATTAATAAATATTTTTTATTTTTAATAGTGTTGCCACATTTCCCTAATCTAAGTAAATCTTTATCCTTTTCTAAGCATTCACTTATTTCTATTAATGAAATGGTATTTATCATCTTCCTTAATAAATATTCTATTTCTAATACGATTTTTTATTACTTATTTACGTTAAATTTATGTAGACAATTTTTCTAATATTTTAAACCAATACTACTTATTTTCTATAAAATAATCTGTTGTATCTGTATGCATATCCAAAAGATAATAAAGGTCCCTCAAGTCTTCAGTATTTTGAGTTGATAAAGGCTCATAATAAATCCAACGTTTTCTCATTGATGATAGTACAGGGTCTGATGATAACAGTAGGCTATTAAAAATATGCTCGTTTTGTGACGTTCTGAAGCATTTCCTGGAGCTGACTAATTGAACGTGCTTAAAATCTCTGTTTCGTGCTTCTGTAAGCTCTCCAAGTAGAAGAATATTACGTTCAATTATAATATCGCCATGGCACAATACTTTATGTACTGTTGGTGTCATTTCTTTCCAAGTAGTTTAGATATTTCTGTTGCATATTCTCCAAATCGAGCAGAGTTAATTTTGTGCTTACTATTAATTGAGATTAATAGTATGTTAGTCCTTTCAAGTAACTCTTTATTAATACCAGTTATTTTTGATGTAGCTTCGAAATTTCCGAGGTTTGTCGATGTTTAATCCCGTATCTTCTCTGAAGTCTTCCTGGATTCTAGTTTTCTCAGATATTTTAAATGTTTTTAAATCCTCGCTGTTTCTGGTTTTGTTAAATTTTTTGGCACACTTCTATACTTTAAATCATATGCTATGTGCAGAAAATGCTCCATGAACCGTATTCTGGCGTGAAGTGAAGATATTCCGAAAGACAGAAATTCTTCATTAATACTCCTTGCTTTACCAATATCCGAAAATTGTATGTGTGCCATCACATGGTGAGCATTTCCAAAAAGAAGATGTTTCCGTAATGGCATTACTAACCTTTCCATCAATCATTGTTAGACTAAGTTGAAAGGATATGTTGAATTTGTATTGGTTTATGGTTATTGAAAGAGGTTGTAAATCATTTATTTCATCTTTAATATATTCCACTAAATCCTTTGTTGTTGTCTTCGACTCCCTTATGTATTCGAACCAAATAGGTCTGCAAAAATGTTTTGATCCTGGAGTGGTTAAGCCATATATCTTCAAATGAGCTTTTACACTTTGATGAATATTGCTTTAAGGAATAAGATCGAAATTTTAAAAATATGTATTCCAAATTAAGCTTATCCTTTAGCGTATATAATTTCCGATCATCTGCAAAAAGAGCCAAGTCACTATCATGCCTCATTTCAGAAATATGCACCTTTAAACTTTTATACTTCTAATTTATTGTATATATGACTATATTTTTACAAACTTGCAACTTTTGCTTTTAGCCTTGCGTGAATAATTACTTAGAAAATTATGAATAATTTTGTATACTTTTAATAATATCTATACGCAAAATATTTTTATAAAAATAATTAATAAATATTTTTTATTTTTAATAGTGTTGCCACATTTCCCTAATCTAAGTAAATCTTTATCCTTTTCTAAGCATTCACTTATTTCTATTAATGAAATGGTATTTATCATCTTCCTTAATAAATATTCTATTTCTAATACGATTTTTTATTACTTATTTACGTTAAATTTATGTAGACAATTTTTCTAATATTTTAAACTTATACTACTTATTTTCTATAAAATAATCTGTTGTATCTGTATGCATATCCAAAAGATAATAAAGGTCCCTCAAGTCTTCAGTATTTTGAGTTGATAAAGGCTCATAATAAATCCAACGTTTTCTCATTGATGATAGTACAGGTTCTGATGATAACAGTAGGCTATTAAAAATATGCTCGTTTTGTGACGTTCTGAAGCATTTCCTGGAGCTGACTAATTGAACGTGCTTAAAATCTCTGTTTCGTGCTTCTGTAAGCTCTCCAAGTAGAAGAATATTACGTTCAATTATAATATCGCCATGGCACAATACTTTATGTACTGTTGGTGTCATTTCTTTCCAAGTAGTTTAGATATTTCTGTTGCATATTCTCCAAATCGAGCAGAGTTAATTTTGTGCTTACTATTAATTGAGATTAATAGTATGTTAGTCCTTTCAAGTAACTCTTTATTAATACCAGTTATTTTTGATGTAGCTTCGAAATTTCCGAGGTTTGTCGATGTTTAATCCCGTATCTTCTCTGAAGTCTTCCTGGATTCTAGTGTTCTCAGATATTCTAAATGTTTTTAAATCCTCGCTGTTTCTGGTTTTGTTAAATTTTTTGGCACACTTCTATACTTTAAGTCATATGCTATGTGCAGAAAATGCTCCATGAACCGTATTCTGGCGTGAAGTGAAGATATTCCGAAAGACAGAAATTCTTCATTAATACTCCTTGCTTTACCAATATCCGAAAATTGTATGTGTGCCATCACATGGTGAGCATTTCCAAAAAGAAGATGTTTCCGTAATGGCATTACTAACCTTTCCATCAATCATTGTTAGACTAAGTTCTAAGGATATGTTGAATTTGTATTGGTTTATGGTTATGGAAAGAGGTTGTAAATCATTTATTTCATCTTTAATATATTCCACTAAATCCTTTGTTGTTGTCTTCGACTCCCTTGTGTATTCGAACCAAATAGGTCTGCAAAAATGTTTTGATCCTGGAGTGGTTAAGCCACATATCTTCAAATGAGCTTTTACACTTTGATGAAGATTGCTTTAAGGAATAAGATCGAAATTTTAAAAATATGTATTCCAAATTAAGCTTATCCTTTAGCGTATATAATTTCCGATCATCTGCAAAAAGAGTCAAGTCAATATCATGCCTCATTTCAGAAATATGCACCTTTAAACTTTTATACTTCTAATTTATTGTATATATGACTATATTTTTACAAACGTGCAACTTTTGCTTTTAGCCTTGCGTGAATAATTACTTAGAAAATTATGAATATTTTTGTATACTTTTAATAATATCTATACGCAAAATATTTTTATAAAAATAATTAATAAATATTTTTTATTTTTAATAGTGTTGCCACATTTCCCTAATCTAAGTAAATCTCTATCCTTTTCTAAGCATTCACTTATTTCTATTAATGAAATGGTATTTATCATCTTCCTTAATAAATATTCTATTTCTAATACGATTTTTTATTACTTATTTACGTTAAATTTATGTAGACAATTTTTCTAATATTTTAAACCTATACTACTTATTTTCTATAAAATAATCTGTTGTATCTGTATGCATATCCAAAAGATAATAAAGGTCCCTCAAGTCTTCAGTATTTTGAGTTGATAAAGGCTTATAATAAATCCAACGTTTTCTCATTGATGATAGTACAGGGTCTGATGATAACAGTAGGCTATTAAAAATATGCTCGTTTTGTGACGTTCTGAAGCATTTCCTGGAGCTGACTAATTGAACGTGCTTAAAATCTCTGTTTCGTGCTTCTGTAAGCTCTCCAAGTAGAAGAATATTACGTTCAATTATAATATCGCCATGGCACAATACTTTATGTACTGTTGGTGTCATTTCTTTCCAAGTAGTTTAGATATTTCTGTTGCATATTCTCCAAATCGAGCAGAGTTAATTTTGTGCTTACTATTAATTGAGATTAATAGTATGTTAGTCCTTTCAAGTAACTCTTTATTAATACCAGTTATTTTTGATGTAGCTTCGAAATTTCCGAGGTTTGTCGATGTTTAATCCCGTATCTTCTCCGAAGTCTTCCTGGATTCTAGTTTTCTCAGATATTTTAAATGTTTTTAAATCTTCGCTGTTTCTGGTTTTGTTAAATTTTTTGGCACACTTCTATACTTTAAATCATATGCTATGTGCAGAAAATGCTCCATGAACCGTATTCTGGCGTGAAGTGAAGATATTCCGAAAGACAGAAATTCTTCATTAATACTCCTTGCTTTACCAATATCCGAAAATTGTATGTGTGCCATCACATGGTGAGCATTTCCAAAAAGAAGATGTTTCCGTAATGGCATTACTAACCTTTCCATCAATCATTGTTAGACTAAGTTGAAAGGATATGTTGAATTTGTATTGGTTTATGGTTATTGAAAGAGGTTGTAAATCATTTATTTCATCTTTAATATATTCCACTAAATCCTTTGTTGTTGTCTTCGACTCCCTTATGTATTCGAACCAAATAGGTCTGCAAAAATGTTTTGATCCTGGAGTGGTTAAGCCATATATCTTCAAATGAGCTTTTACACTTTGATGAAGATTGCTTTACGGAATAAGATCGAAATTTTAAAAATATGTATTCCAAATTAAGCTTATCCTTTAGCGTATATAATTTCCGATCATCTGCAAAAAGAGCCAAGTCACTATCATGCCTCATTTCAGAAATATGCACCTTTAAACTTTTATACTTCTAATTTATTGTATATATGACTATATTTTTACAAACTTGCAACTTTTGCTTTTAGCCTTGCGTGAATAATTACTTAGAAAATTATGAATAATTTTGTATACTTTTAATAATATCTATACGCAAAATATTTTTATAAAAATAATTAATAAATATTTTTTATTTTTAATAGTGTTGCCACATTTCCCTAATCTAAGTAAATCTTTATCCTTTTCTAAGCATTCACTTATTTCTATTAATGAAATGGTATTTATCATCTTCCTTAATAAATATTCTATTTCTAATACGATTTTTTATTACTTATTTACGTTAAATTTATGTAGACAATTTTTCTAATATTTTAAACTTATACTACTTATTTTCTATAAAATAATCTGTTGTATCTGTATGCATATCCAAAAGATAATAAAGCTCCCTCAAGTCTTCAGTATTTTGAGTTGATAAAGGCTCATAATAAATCCAACGTTTTCTCATTGATGATAGTACAGGTTCTGATGATAACAGTAGGCTATTAAAAATATGCTCGTTTTGTGACGTTCTGAAGCATTTCCTGGAGCTGACTAATTGAACGTGCTTAAAATCTCTGTTTCGTGCTTCTGTAAGCTCTCCAAGTAGAAGAATATTACGTTCAATTATAATATCGCCATGGCACAATACTTTATGTACTGTTGGTGTCATTTCTTTCCAAGTAGTTTAGATATTTCTGTTGCATATTCTCCAAATCGAGCAGAGTTAATTTTGTGCTTACTATTAATTGAGATTAATAGTATGTTAGTCCTTTCAAGTAACTTTTTATTAATACCAGTTATTTTTGATGTAGCTTCGAAATTTCCGAGGTTTGTCGATGTTTAATTCCGTATCTTCTCTGAAGTCTTCCTGGATTCTAGTGTTCTCAGATATTCTAAATGTTTTTAAATCCTCGCTGTTTCTGGTTTTGTTAAATTTTTTGGCACACTTCTATACTTTAAGTCATATGCTATGTGCAGAAAATGCTCCATGAACCGTATTCTGGCGTGAAGTGAAGATATTCCGAAAGACAGAAATTCTTCATTAATACTCCTTGCTTTACCAATATCCGAAAATTGTATGTGTGCCATCACATGGTGAGCATTTCCAAAAAGAAGATGTTTCCGTAATGGCATTACTAACCTTTCCATCAATCATTGTTAGACTAAGTTGAAAGGATATGTTGAATTTGTATTGGTTTATGGTTATTGAAAGAGGTTGTAAATCATTTATTTCATCTTTAATATATTCCACTAAATCCTTTGTTGTTGTCTTCGACTCCCTTGTGTATTCGAACCAAATAGGTCTGCAAAAATGTTTTGATCCTGGAGTGGTTAAGCCATATATCTTCAAATGAGCTTTTACACTTTGATGAAGATTGCTTTAAGGAATAAGATCGAAATTTTAAAAATATGTATTCCAAATTAAGCTTATCCTTTAGCGTATATAATTTCCGATCATCTGCAAAAAGAGTCAAGTCAATATCATGCCTCATTTCAGAAATATGCACCTTTAAACTTTTATACTTCTAATTTATTGTATATATGACTATATTTTTACAAACGTGCAACTTTTGCTTTTAGCCTTGCGTGAATAATTACTTAGAAAATTATGAATATTTTTGTATACTTTTAATAATATCTATACGCAAAATATTTTTATAAAAATAATTAATAAATATTTTTTATTTTTAATAGTGTTGCCACATTTCCCTAATCTAAGTAAATCTTTATCCTTTTCTAAGCATTCACTTATTTCTATTAATGAAATGGTATTTATCATCTTCCTTAATAAATATTCTATTTCTAATACGATTTTTTATTACTTATTTACGTTAAATTTATGTAGACAATTTTTCTAATATTTTAAACCAATACTACTTATTTTCTATAAAATAATCTGTTGTATCTGTATGCATATCCAAAAGATAATAAAGGTCCCTCAAGTCTTCAGTATTTTGAGTTGATAAAGGCTCATAATAAATCCAACGTTTTCTCATTGATGATAGTACAGGGTCTGATGATAACAGTAGGCTATTAAAAATATGCTCGTTTTGTGACGTTCTGAAGCATTTCCTGGAGCTGACTAATTGAACGTGCTTAAAATCTCTGTTTCGTGCTTCTGTAAGCTCTCCAAGTAGAAGAATATTACGTTCAATTATAATATCGCCATGGCACAATACTTTATGTACTGTTGGTGTCATTTCTTTCCAAGTAGTTTAGATATTTCTGTTGCATATTCTCCAAATCGAGCAGAGTTAATTTTGTGCTTACTATTAATTGAGATTAATAGTATGTTAGTCCTTTCAAGTAACTCTTTATTAATACCAGTTATTTTTGATGTAGCTTCGAAATTTCCGAGGTTTGTCGATGTTTAATCCCGTATCTTCTCTGAAGTCTTCCTGGATTCTAGTTTTCTCAGATATTTTAAATGTTTTTAAATCCTCGCTGTTTCTGGTTTTGTTAAATTTTTTGGCACACTTCTATACTTTAAATCATATGCTATGTGCAGAAAATGCTCCATGAACCGTATTCTGGCGTGAAGTGAAGATATTCCGAAAGACAGAAATTCTTCATTAATACTCCTTGCTTTACCAATATCCGAAAATTGTATGTGTGCCATCACATGGTGAGCATTTCCAAAAAGAAGATGTTTCCGTAATGGCATTACTAACCTTTCCATCAATCATTGTTAGACTAAGTTGAAAGGATATGTTGAATTTGTATTGGTTTATGGTTATTGAAAGAGGTTGTAAATCATTTATTTCATCTTTAATATATTCCACTAAATCCTTTGTTGTTGTCTTCGACTCCCTTATGTATTCGAACCAAATAGGTCTGCAAAAATGTTTTGATCCTGGAGTGGTTAAGCCATATATCTTCAAATGAGCTTTTACACTTTGATGAATATTGCTTTAAGGAATAAGATCGAAATTTTAAAAATATGTATTCCAAATTAAGCTTATCCTTTAGCGTATATAATTTCCGATCATCTGCAAAAAGAGCCAAGTCACTATCATGCCTCATTTCAGAAATATGCACCTTTAAACTTTTATACTTCTAATTTATTGTATATATGACTATATTTTTACAAACTTGCAACTTTTGCTTTTAGCCTTGCGTGAATAATTACTTAGAAAATTATGAATAATTTTGTATACTTTTAATAATATCTATACGCAAAATATTTTTATAAAAATAATTAATAAATATTTTTTATTTTTAATAGTGTTGCCACATTTCCCTAATCTAAGTAAATCTTTATCCTTTTCTAAGCATTCACTTATTTCTATTAATGAAATGGTATTTATCATCTTCCTTAATAAATATTCTATTTCTAATACGATTTTTTATTACTTATTTACGTTAAATTTATGTAGACAATTTTTCTAATATTTTAAACTTATACTACTTATTTTCTATAAAATAATCTGTTGTATCTGTATGCATATCCAAAAGATAATAAAGGTCCCTCAAGTCTTCAGTATTTTGAGTTGATAAAGGCTCATAATAAATCCAACGTTTTCTCATTGATGATAGTACAGGTTCTGATGATAACAGTAGGCTATTAAAAATATGCTCGTTTTGTGACGTTCTGAAGCATTTCCTGGAGCTGACTAATTGAACGTGCTTAAAATCTCTGTTTCGTGCTTCTGTAAGCTCTCCAAGTAGAAGAATATTACGTTCAATTATAATATCGCCATGGCACAATACTTTATGTACTGTTGGTGTCATTTCTTTCCAAGTAGTTTAGATATTTCTGTTGCATATTCTCCAAATCGAGCAGAGTTAATTTTGTGCTTACTATTAATTGAGATTAATAGTATGTTAGTCCTTTCAAGTAACTCTTTATTAATACCAGTTATTTTTGATGTAGCTTCGAAATTTCCGAGGTTTGTCGATGTTTAATCCCGTATCTTCTCTGAAGTCTTCCTGGATTCTAGTGTTCTCAGATATTCTAAATGTTTTTAAATCCTCGCTGTTTCTGGTTTTGTTAAATTTTTTGGCACACTTCTATACTTTAAGTCATATGCTATGTGCAGAAAATGCTCCATGAACCGTATTCTGGCGTGAAGTGAAGATATTCCGAAAGACAGAAATTCTTCATTAATACTCCTTGCTTTACCAATATCCGAAAATTGTATGTGTGCCATCACATGGTGAGCATTTCCAAAAAGAAGATGTTTCCGTAATGGCATTACTAACCTTTCCATCAATCATTGTTAGACTAAGTTCTAAGGATATGTTGAATTTGTATTGGTTTATGGTTATGGAAAGAGGTTGTAAATCATTTATTTCATCTTTAATATATTCCACTAAATCCTTTGTTGTTGTCTTCGACTCCCTTGTGTATTCGAACCAAATAGGTCTGCAAAAATGTTTTGATCCTGGAGTGGTTAAGCCATATATCTTCAAATGAGCTTTTACACTTTGATGAAGATTGCTTTAAGGAATAAGGTCGCATTCTTAATGGCACCAAAGATGCTATAAATACGCTTTTATAATCCGCCATTTTCTTACTTCCACTAGCATGCTTCTATTCAGGAAGGGCTGATAGTCCCTCACATCCCCACTTACAGATTAATACAACTTCGCTGTTATTTACTTTTTCCAACTGATCCGCAGAAAAATCTGCAACTATCCTGGTAGCTCTCAAGCAAAGAAGATAGCTCTACACATGCTTCCTTTTCGGTAACCGAAATAGATGGTAAAATAATTTGTTTTTTTCTTCTTGAATATCCTTGTATGATGGTAGAATTGAGTGTCCCTTTTCAAGCAGAGATTTTCTTAAAATGGGATATTTGTTTCGGCTGAGGTCCAGTTCAAGCATTAAAGCAATTGCTTCTTCCTCTGTAAAATTGGATTGTGATGTTGGAGTAGGTACACTTTCGGCGATCCGTTTAAGACGTTTTGGTGATGCAGTTGGCAGTATTTCAGCAATATTAATTGCTTCTCCTTTTTTAACATTTCTTTGAATGTATCAGAAACTTCTTCATTCGAAATTATAGGAAGCTTATGGGCTAGTCTTTCCTTCTTAGATCTTTTACTTAAATCATCATATGTCTTGCAGGATGCTCCAGTTGATATTTTGCACGCCGATATTTCTATATCAGTATCCATCCAATCGGAATCGAATTTTTAATCTGTTAGTACGCTGATTCAATGACTTCATTTTTACGCCATACAACTTTAAAAAGCTCTCTATCTGAGATTTACCAATGCGTCGACTTTTGCATGATATATAGTTTTTATGAATTCCACTATAGCTTCTAAACGATTAAGATCATTTTTAGATAAACTCTACAGAACACAACACAATTGTTCATGTTTCAATGTAATCACCATGGTAATCAACGTTGTTATGATGTTGATAAGAATTAGCTGCGCATTTATGTATACTTATTAGATATATCGCACAGGTATATATATTTACAGGTATTCTGAAAGAACTGAATATCTGAAAGAGTCAATTTGGAAGAGTACCTATACCGAATTGATAATATTTGTATAAATAAATTAAGGAAAGTCTTTAAAGGTATATTACAAAAACATCATATTTAACTATTCTTCCGATGGAATAATGTAACAAGTCTCTTTCCACATTGAGAAGCTTTCGGAAAGACTTATTAGGAAATTTCGTTGCTCCTCGTAAAGAACATTATTTTTCCTGGTAGAAATCCAAAATTTGTCTGCCGCCATGTGTATTTTTTAAAGTCTCCATTACTGATATTTTTGTTTTGTTAGATTATATCGATTATTATTTGTTATTCTATCAGAAAAAGAAATTAAAACAATTAGAAAATGAAACATAAAATTACATATATGTATATTATACAATGTATTATGCAAGTGTGCTAACTTCCATTTATTTAGAAGACAACATATGTCAGTCCATATTAATGCAATTATCCATTTTTAATTGTATATGTTTTTGTAGAATTCCTTTAACTTGAAGATTCTACTTTTTCTACAGGGCCAGCAACATCGCCAATATTTATTATTTTATGTTGATCTGAAATATTGTCAAATTCGTGGGCAATGCCACGCGAAAAATATTTTTTTAGCCCGAAACTAATTTATTTAGTAAATTTAGTATTTTTAACAAATTTCTTTTAGCCCTCTTTGCTCTTTTTTTACTTTTCTCAAAAATGGAAAATTATTTTAATGGGGTAACTATTTTAAATTTTTACTTTTATTTGGCAATTTTTGTATTGTTTTGCTTATATTTGTGAAAAAAACTAGTAAACATATAAAATTGTTTGACTGGAAAAGTATTGAAAGAACTGAACACTTTTGGATCGAGGTTAATAATAATAGAATCTCTATAACCTGCATTTTGATTTTCCCAGTTTGCTATTAATATTTTAAGATGTACGATCCAAATGGTTGATTAATGGTAAAAACGTTACTTATATCATTCTTTTTACCTTTCAAAAGAAATTTTAACTTAAGCCCATTTTTGCGCTTTTTCACAAAACTTGTCTTGATTGTACCACACAAATATTGTCTTTTAAAATGTAGCCCTTTTTATCATAATTATTAAAAAAAACAAAAATATTTCTTTCTTTATTATTATCTCCTTTCATGATTGATTGATTAAACTTTAATAAATTTTTTGTTTACCGGCATATCGTAACAAAGAGATTGGATAAAATTGTAACAAATTTAAAATTCGTCAGGACATTGAAGGTAGAAAACAAAAAATATTTTGAAATGTACATTAACTCCATTTAAAATTTAAATAAATGTATACCTTAATCCTCAAAATATACATATATTTCTTTAACCTTCGGGATATCACCAATAATAAGCAGCTTGGGTTAAATTCTTCGATCCTGAATTTTTAAAAATTTTAGTTTGGTGTCTAATTCTGATTTTTTTTTTCATCTGTACTAATTTTGAGATTATGACAGTACCACAAAATCGTAAAAATTTTAGAATCTGTAAATATATGAAATTTACATTTTATGTCGTATGTATTATTTTATCTGATTTATTTTTTACCTTCATCAATTTGTTCACTTTAAAGTAGTTTCTTCGATATTAATGAACACGTAATTTTTGTTTTTAAAATAAATAAAGTTTCTTCAACAAAATATGGCCAGCGATCCTGAAACTTTTCTGCAATGAGAAATTTTTGATAAAGTCTATGTCAATCTGAAAGTAAGCAAGGACAAGCAAATTAATTTTAATTCGAATCAAACTAGACATAATTTTTACCAAAAGATGCCCAGAAAGCTTTGAGTATTCTGGCCATAACTTAGAAACTTCGGCAGTGTGCTTAGAGTAGGAAATTTGTTTGAAACGTAATGGGGCGCACTTCTCTTAGCAGAGAGTAGATCTTGTGATATTTTAGAAGATCTTAAGCAATCCATTTCAAAAGTGCAGTTTTCTATTTTTTCTGGAATAAGAAATATACAAAATTTTGAAATAAAAATGTACTTCAATAAAAAGTATAATTCAGTTATGTTTTTTACTTACCAGATATGCTTTGGATAATGCTTTGGAGAGCCTCTTATAATTTGCAACTTTGTTATAAATTTTTCCTATTAGTACAAAATTCCTATAAAATAAATAAATGAATAAATAACTAAATTTTATTAATTAAGATATTTTCTCGTGTATGTTTACCAATTTCTCCGTAGGGAAAATCTGACATATCTGTTTTTCAATATCTTAACAATGCATTACAATACCATTTGATTTTGGATTATTATTAATTTGAAATGATTGCACATTTTCAATTAGATATTTTTCTTGTAGCAATTTATTTAATTTTGTTTCAGTATGTATATTTTCAAACAACATTCTAGTATCCCCTAAAACTGAAGAAATACTTTTATTCAATAAGCTCTAAGGATTTTGAGCTCTTTATTTCTTTTATTACTTTCATCTGATCGAGATAAATTTTGAAAACAACTAAGTTTTGTTATGAATTTTGCTGCCGGATTGTTATCGTAATTAAAATTGTTTAAATTGACATTACTATCAGCGTCAATGTGAGATATAGGGATCGAAAGAAAATTTTCACAATTATCAATTGAAATGTCAATTTTATCAATATTGTTTTTAAAATATTTTACTACATGTTTTTTACAAGCATTTGTTATTGAAAATATTTGAAAACAATTTTCATATGTGCATTCATATGCAATATTTTTCGGAACAACATGATGTTCAAAAAATTTTTGGAACAGTCAAATGTATCAACGCTCATGAAACAAAAATCTTTTTTAAATTATTAAATTATTGGGCAATGTTTGCTTTCATTAAATAGTTAAGAATTTATAATTTCCATAGGTTATTTTAATGCACTTAATACCTACTGTTTTAAACAAAAGGATGACTATTTTTGAACATTTTTTTTTTTAGAAAATATATTAATAACTGTTTAAAACCTTTTTGCACACACAAATCATATTTTAGATTTAAAGTAATTTTTATATGCAAAAAACATCATTAAACTAAAATAAGAATAAAAAGTGTGTAAAAAAAGTTCATCAAAAACAAAACCCTTTGTATATTAACCGCTACACAAGTACAGCAAGAAAACAAATGTAGCAACGCACAAAGAATATATATATATGTATTTTTTATACATGCATAACAAACACCAGCATGCTCTTGGCTAAAATTGTACATATGAAAAGAAATAAAAGCAAGTTAATGTAACTTTTATTTCATTATATAAAAAAATTCATTTTAAATTTTTATTTGGGAGTATCCAATCCCTCCTTCCTTATTGAGTAATTATTATAAACTGAACTTAAAAACTAACAGATACATTATTTGTTAAATTATTGTTTTTTTATGTTTACCTAATTACTGAGAAATCACCTGTGTACTTATTATTACTGGTAGACATTGTGTCAGCAGTTTTAATGGGAACGGAAGACAACATGAAAAATTATATGGAAATCTAAATATTGCAATTTACACATACAATAAATTAACGTTAACATTTTTTTTTTTTTTTTTTTTTTTTGTTAACTCCTCCGCCCTTAATTTCGAACGTCCGCGTTCGTTATGGTGAATGATGGGTTGTTGTCAATTATTTGCAGTGGTGGAGATATTTTTAGTTTTGTTGGTTTAGCACTTTTAATATACTTGGAGATTATTGCTATTGTTATGATTAAAATTATAAGAGAAATTGATGTAAGGCTGACAGTAAATCCTCTAATTTGTTTTCTTTCTAATAGTTTAATTATTGACGTATTATTAAGGTGCTGCTGTTCTAAACTTTGTAGGGTGTCTCTTCATAGGAGCTTATGAATGATGCATGTATAATGGCAGGCAAAGGTTTGTATCGGATTGTCTCAGTGAGACTATATTCTTGATTACCAATTTTTATAGATGTATTAATTTAATTATTAATTTCTATGCTATCATTAAACTCGTTCAACATTAGCAGACCAGGGATTACACTTTCAACTTTTGGTATGTGGAATCCATTTGTGGTAGTACAGTGTGATTTCTTCCCCTTAAGTAGATTAGGCAGACATTTGTCATTAGTTATATCTAACAAATTGCATACTCTTAAATCGTTAATTGTCTTACATGGTTTTCTTACGGCTAATAAATTTTTTTACATATTATTATTTCATTTTATTTAATTTTTTGATATTATTTTTCTTTACTGATTTTATTAGTTTAGACTCGCAGGTCTCTTTATCCGTAATTGGTAAATCTATAACAAATATCAATTGATCTGAGCTACTCGCTATTTTTGTTTCGCTAAATTCTAAAGCTTCTTCTAAGTTAATATATTCTAGTTTAGTTTCATCAATTTTTCTTTTAAAATATTAATTTCATCTTCTGATAAAATAAATGAGTTTATAATTCCTACCTTGGACCAATTAATTGCGTGCTCTATATTTATTAATTCTTCTTTTGTTATTTTTATTTTTTCTTGTATACTTATTACTAATGCATTCTTCACTGATTCGCTATCTGTAAAGACTTTTGAAATATGATTTTTCCTTTCTGTTAATTTATTAATAACGTTAATGACATTTCTATTTATTACAAATTGTTTATTATTGTCATCAGATAATTCGTTAAATTTTGAATTTAAAATCATTAAATCATTATGATCCGGTGTTCCGGCGATCCATTTCCATTTCGTTCCTAGGAAATCGATTGATCTTTTATGTTTCTTTATTAATCTAAGCTTATTTAAAGCTAGTTGGGATTGGGATAATTCGTAATTAAGGAAATGATGGATGGAATTTTTAGGATTTATCCTCTGGTAGATTGTTTGATTTATTTCCTGCAACGCTATTTGATATTCAGAGATGTTAACCGAATGTAATAATTTAAAGGATCCTATTTGTAGTTTTGAATATCCTGTATCAAATGTTATTACCGGTGAGTTTGAGTAATTTAGTATTTCTACTTCAGAAACACTTAGAGTGCTGAAAAACCTGAAAATAATAAATTTTTAATTTCTAATAATACTTCTATGTACTATTTTGTTTTTGTTTGTAATAATTATATCTGGTTTATTTTCTGAAACTATTTGCTTTCTATACCTCGGTGAGAATTTGTTTCTTGGGTGCTTATTTATTGTCACAAAAATTGTTTCTCCTACTGCATAATCTTTATAAGGCTTCCTATTCTTATTGTGATACCTTAAATCTGTTTCCTGTTTTGTTTTTAATCTTTCAATGTTGTCTTTCCTAAACTGCTCTAACTGTATGGGTGTGTTGTTACTCTATGACCAAAGAATACTTCTATGGGTTTGAAATTAGTGGTAGTGTGGATAGAGTTATTATATCTATATAATGCCTGATACAGCAGGTCCGAAAATGAATCATAAGTCTTTTCTGCTTTGATACAGCGCATGATTTCATTCAGGGTAGAATGAAATCTTTCTACTTGTCCGTTCGTGGTACTTACTTGTGGAGGGGCTTTAAAGATTTCAATTCCATATTGGTCTTCTAACATGAACTTTATTGAAGTGGCTGCTAGCGATTTTTCATTGTCAACAACAATTTGTTTAGGAAAACCAAATGAAGTTATTAACTCGCGAAGAGGTTCTTTGATGTCCTCCACAGAACGTGATTCTACTATTTTTACCTGAGCATATTTAGAGAACTATTTGACCGGCATATTTTGGAATTGGTGTTGCCTTAAGCATCGGTTTGTTTGGATGTCGTTTATATTTTTGCTTTTTACAAACTATACATTGTTTAACTATTCTGTTAATTTTAGCTTGCATGCTAGGAAAATATAATTTTTTTATAAGTTGACATTTATTTTCTTTCGCGTTCCTGTGTGCTCTTTTGTGTTCTTTCATTATTTCGATTTCCTGTGCTGATTCATTTGTCAGATCGGTAACAACTTCTTTTGAAAATCTTACTTTGTAATTTCTAAAATGAATAGCATAGACTCTTTGTAATCCTCCTAAAGCTTTATCGGTAGTGATGCCGTTAACCACTGATGGGTTAAGATATCTTTTGAGCAAAGATACAAGTTCTTCATCGCTGTAATTGTTTCGGGTAATGGTATGACGATGATAGGTACGGAAAACTATTTCAAATTTATAAGTTGGAATGTCATCAGTAAGCAAAAATATTTGATTCTTAAAATTGTTTATAGGCGCATTGGCAAATACTATCAAATCTTCGGATGAACTGTCATCGCTGTGTTGCGTGGGTGTTAATGAATTTACTTGTGGTGCTCTTGAAAGGGCATCAGCCACGACGTTAGTTTTTCTTGGCTTGTATTGCAGTTCGTAGTTGTATTCTTCTAGGGTAGCTTTCCATCTTCTTAGCTTGCTGTTAGTATTTTTGTTACTAAGAGCATGTGTGAGAGGCTGGTAGTCGGTTATTATTCTTACTTTGGCAGATCCATAGAGGTAATTTCTTTAATTTTGTGAGGCCCATATGATAGCGAGCATTTTCCGCTCATTAGTGGCATAATTCTCTTCAGGTTTTATCAGAGTCCTGGAAATATAAGATATTGGACGATCCTCCTGTGACAATACCGCACCTAACACGAAGATCGAGGCGTCGGTAGTGAGCTGAAATTCCCTTTTGAAATCGCGGTATACTAGTACAACGTCCTATCCAACTAAGGCGTTCTTAAGCTTATTAAAGGCTTCTACTGCGTTTTTATTAAGAGACATTTTTTTTTTACCTGATTGAGTTTTTGGCAGGTTGCCTTCCTCCCCCCTTAAAAGGGCTGTCAGGGATTTTGCTATTTTCGCGTAGTCTCTAATGAAACGGCGGTATAACCGGACAGACCTAAAAAGGATCTAAGCTCTTTTACCGTCCTAGGTTGTGGGAACTTTTTTACGGCCTCCAATTTTTTCGGATTTGTTTTGATTCCATTGCTTGAGGCAATGAACCCCAGAAACTCGACTTCTTTTTTTATTAACTCTCTCTTATCGAGCTGTACCTTCATATTTGTGTTCTGTAGTGTTCGAAAAATTGTCATATTTTTCCAATATGCTGGCGTGTTCTCTGGAAAATTGCGGGTGCATTCTTTAATCAAAGGGGAGTCTCGTGAACTCATATTTGCCGTTGTTCACCGAAAATGCAGTCTTCAATATCTTGCTGTCTCAATGGGATCTGATGGAATCCGCTTTTGAGATCTATAACCGAAAACCATTTTTTATTAGCTAACTACATCAAGATATCAGATATTTCGGGGATGGGATATCTATCTGCTATTCATATTTGGTTAAGTTTACGATAATTCACTACCATCCGAAATTTTCTCTTTCCAGAAGCATTTTGTTTTTTGGGCACTATCCATACAGGTGCGTTGTATGGAGATCTGGATGGCCTGATTATACCGTTTGAGAGTAGTTCAATAATCTGTTTTTCTACTTCTTCCTTTAGTGAAGCAGGATAAGGGTAACTTCTGGAATAAACCGGTTTGTCTGAAGTTGTTCCGATTTTGCCTTCCACCATTGTTGTGTAAGTAAATTTTTCGTCTTGGTACAAAAATAATTTGGAGTATTTGGCTGTTCATTTTCTGGTGGCATCTTTCTGATCTGTAGTCATATGTTGGGTTCTAACTCCAGTTGTGTTAACAACACTAGAAAATTCTTGGTTTATTTTCATTTTCCGTCCGCCTCTTATAACCATCAAACTGCATTCTATGTATATTATTGCTGAGAACTGCTTTAAACTATCATTCCCTAATATGGCATGAAAATATTTGAGGGTTGGGAGTATGAAAAATTTTATAGGAATTTCGTTGTTTCCAAAAAGATGTGCAAAGACATGGTGAGTTATTTTGTTAGGACCTCCAATTGAATTAGCATAAAATGGATTTTCATTCTCAATAGGTTTTTTGCTAAATTTGGTTGAATGTAGTTTTTATTCGAACCTGTATCTAAAAGAATTTTTAGAAATTTTCCGCCGTTAGTCCTTCAACTACAACTAATATAGGGTAACGCGGATTGGGTTAATCTAAAAAAATGGATATCTGTAAAACTTTCTTCGGGGGTTTCAAGGTTTTCTTCTTGATATTCCGAAAATCCGTTCATGTATTCTTGTAAGGTTTCATGATGGTTTTTATCTTCTTCCATTTTAGCAAGGTTGTATTTTTCTTGTTCTGCCAGAGTATGAAAATTCCGCTGTACTTTTAGAGGCGGTCTTGCTTGAAGAGAAGATTTTGGTGGTCTCTTTCCTTGGAACTGATGCATAGATCTTGGCCTGTTCATATAGTTTACGTTACGAGTTCTTATACTTTCGTCAACTTCCATTGTTGATTATTTTGGAATGAGCTAAATTGTAATTGACTGTTTCTTGGTTGGAAAAACTGATTTCGTTGGTCAAACCTGGACTGACATGGTGGAGGGGTAAAGAAAAAATTTGGCTGTGGTTAGTATGCAAGGTGTGGAAAATTTGTCGTTGGTCCATTTGAATGAGTGTTGTACCTTTCTGAAAGTTGTGGTGGAGCCACGTATTTTTTTTGCACTTGAACGCGTATTTTGAACATAGTTGGTTCTAAACGCTTGTGACAGATCTCTCGGTTCTTTTATAGCTAGGAGTCTCGGCATATCGCCATTCAATCGCTTTCTCGCGGTAGGTTTTGTTAAGGACGTTGATAGCTTCACTTCCCATTTCTAACGATGACAATTTGTTAAGAATCAGTGAAATCATCCATAAACTTCGTGGTAGAATTCCCGAATACTTTGTCTTCCTTGTACGAGTGACGTTAGTTGGTATTCTAGGGATGAAACATCTCTTTTATCCGCGTAGTGGGTAACAAGGCACCGTGTGATACAATCCCAGTTCAGTGGTGTATTGTATGATTCCAGAACATTGTCCGCTTATCCTACAATTTTATTCCGTATGACGCTGATAATCCCTTAATATTTGGCAGTACCTTTAACTGGTTCGCAAATTTTCACTTTTTTTCTACGAGATGAATTCCATATTATTTCCCGAAAACTCTCTCAAGCTTTTAACTATATCTGGAATCTTATCCAGATCACCTATATTTGCCCTATGTTCCTGAATTATTAGCTGATCTATTCCGGAAAATTCATCAGAATTAGTGTTTATAATTGAATTAAGAATCTGGACTCCCTTTATTCTAAGAGCTTGTGTAACTATACCTGTTATTGCATTTCTAAGTTTCACTGACATGGCAATTTTATGTCGTTCTTGTCTATTTTCAGGCGGGTTTATTAAAGGTGGACGAATTAGGTTATTTCGATTGGACATGATGGATTTTAAAGGATATTTGGGAAAAAAAGATTTTAATTTTCCACCTAATGTTTTTATTAGTTTTTGATCAAATTTTTAGCGGATGCAAATTTTAATTTCACTAAATGTTTAAAATTTATTTATTTCACTTTTAGTGATTTTAATTAATTGGATTTTGAGGAATTCTTTATAAAAAAAATACGAAAGTTGTTAATTTATTATATATTTTTACACTTTTTCTTTTCCTTCTATATTTAATTGTTAGAGAAAGAAGATAAAAATTTGAACTTTTGAATCTTTAATTCGTTTAGATTTCGAGATTTTTCTTTTCTTGTAATTAATTCTAAATTTATTATATATATTTTTTCTAATTTAAATTTTTATAAGAACAGAATTTACTTTAATTCATTTAGATTTCAAATTATTATATATATTTAATATATTTTCACATTTTATTCTTTCTTTTTTTCTATAACTTTTTTATTCTTTCCTTTTTTTCATAACTTATTTTGTATTTCTTTTTAATTTAATTTAAATGAAATTAATTTTAACACTTTTCTCTTAAATATATAACTTACAAAATAAATATGATGTGCCTCATCTCACAATTGGTTTGGATTTTTTCCTTTTTGCTTTAAGTTTCCGCTACTGGGGATCCTCTCCAGACGTATTCGTGTAGATATCCTGGGTTGAGCAAACTCCAGGAAACGGGTTCAGGGCTGTTGCAATGTCACACTATTTTCACTATGATGTCAAATCAATTATAATTTTTTTTTTTATATAATTTGTATGTATGAACGGTATGAACCGTTTTTTAGCGTCACAACGCTGAACAAACCCTCGAACGTTGATCGCCAGTTAATGGAACTTTTGTTTTATTATATAAAAAAAATAATTTTTATCTTTTTATTTAGGAGTATCCCTCCCTTCTTTATTGAGTAATAATTATAAACTGAACTTAAAAACTAAAAGATACATTATTTGTTAAATTATTGTTTTTTTATGTCTACCTAATTACTGAGAAATCACCTGTTTAATTTTTATTACTGGTAGACATAGTGTCTGCAGTTTTAATGGGAACGGAAGACAACATGCAAAATTATATGGAAATCTAAATATTGCAGTTTATACATAAAATAAATTACCGTTAACATTTTTTTTTTGTTAACTCGCACGATATCAAACGTACATACGCAAACAATTCAGTTTTTTTTTAACAATGTACAATAAAGCTTGAGTGTTCTCAAAGAAAAAAAATTTCAGTATTATACGCATGAGTGAAAGGGTGCAAAAACTTTTAAAATGGTTTTATTTGGCCTGCCAAAACTGGACACAAATATAATTGGCGAAGAATTTGTCATCACACACAATATAATATGTATTGGAGAAAAAAGAGCAACAATGCTCCAAGTGTGCTATGTGTGGACATTGTGCTAAAAATTTTAACCGTATCGTAGTGTGTTCAGCCTGCACCAGAAATGCAGTTTGTTCACTCATCAAAAGTAATAATGATGGTAGTGTAATTTATAAGTGCTACAATTGCATAAAGAAGAACTTAAAGACGTTAGTCATAGACAAGATGACCTAAAGTGCCCGTCATCAAGAATACTTGGAAATCCAACATTGGGTGACATCTAGATATAAGGCGACCAGTAGAAGAAGAATCTTCTTATTTTAGACAAGATGATCATGATTTTCCTGATTTGCCAACACAAGAACCACAAAATAATGCATGTAATTCCTACGTAATTCCTAGTACAAGTTATGATTAATAGAAGGCCAGTTATATTCATTTCATTGTAAAATCCAGTTCATACTGTCAATTTTAAAGCTGATTTGGATAAATTAACTTTATTTTCAAACGACTATTTTATTTTCGGTAAACAACATACACATTGGAATTGTAAGTGAAATAATTCAGCTGGTGATGAATTCTACAGCCACTGCCTTCAATCCAATATTACACAAATGAATATACTCGCTTTGGACAAAATATCAACCTTGTTCAACCGTCTCCAGTAGACATTCTTTTATCTAATTCGTGTCTATATTTTTCAAACCTGTACTTCTATCTTGCGTTATTTCTGCGTTATATTATCGCGCAGACTGGTCAGTAATCAGAAACTGGGTGGAAAATGTAATTAGCTGTCAGAACATTGATCAACCTGTTTCTAATTCAGGTAATCTAGATTTTTATTTTAATAAATGAATATCCATAGTTAAAGAAGTTTTTAACAAAATACTCGTCGGTCATAAAAATTCTTGGCAGCAAGTAATCTCTGATATTAGTAAAATTTTGATTAGCCAGAGAAATAAATACATACGTAAATTTCAAAGATGTAATATTTTGAAGCTATTAAATAATCTAATTGACTTCCATCTTAATAAAGACCGAAATGAATCAAAATTTATTTTAAATTTGCTCTCGGCCTCTAAAAAAATTTTGGAAAGTAAAAAAGTCCTTAAAGGAAACAAAATGTCTTTTACTGATCTTCATGTAAACGGTGAAGTTTTAAAAACTGGCGCTGAAAAGGCCACTATTACCTTAAATAATTATTCATCTGTGGACATAGCTGTCACTAGATTTGTTCATGATCTTAATGATAAGATTCGTGACAGATCGACCGTGGAACTTACCAACTCATGTGAAGTTAATTCATTTGTACTTTTATTAAAAAACAATAAAGCCCCTGGGTTACATGGCATTAGTAGCATTATCCTTAAAAACATGTCCCGTTTACTTTTTTGGAATCTTAAGTAAAATTTTCAATTCTTGTTTAATAGAAGAATATTTCCCTACAATTTTTAAGAAGGCAAAAGTCATATCAATGTACAAACCTGGAAAGGATCCGAAACTACCTTAAAGCTATAGACCAATCAGCATACTAAGCGCATTGGATAAAGTTTTTGAAAAAATAATAAATAAGAGAATTTTAGATTTTTCTAGTCTACATAATATTATTAACACTCAACAATTTGGAGCACTCTACTGTACATCAACTGAAAAGAGTAGTTTTGACATTGAAAAAGCCTTTGATTAAATATGGCATGATGGCCTAATTTTTAAACTGAATTTCTTTAATTATCCAATGTATCTGCAAAAGATAATAAAGAGTTTTCTAGATCAACGCACATTTATTGTGTCTACAGATAACACTCTATCTAGTGATAGACAAGTATACACTGTTCACAGAAATCAGGAAGTAGCTTTCGAAAGAATGGAAGGCAGTTTAAACTTCACTCACAAATACTTTGATAAATGGAAGCCAAAAGTAAATGTTAGCAAAACACAAGCTATTATATTTTTTCATACAGTGCGTCGCAGAAACATATTCCTATGAAACATTTATATTCAAGGGAAGTTTTTATCCCCCTACAAGCTTCAAATTTCTAGGAATATTTTAGATAAAAAACTTTAATTTAAACATCACATACAATCGGTCAATTAAGATTATGATTCAATTTTGGTTTTAATTAAAAAAAATTAGTTCAATTAAAATGTTTAATAAAAACTCAAAAATTGCAATGTTTGTGTGTGTTTTCATATTTTAGCTCAGTGATGCATAATGTAATACACTGAGTACAAAAATTTGAATACTTAGTAGACTTACATGTGATTACTCATTATAAATAATTAGTGAATTAACAAAAAACTACAAATAATAAATAAGAAAAGTATAGTTTTTGAAATTTTATAAAAAAATATATTCCATAGAAATGTTTTTAAAATAAAAAAGTAATTTACCACATTAGTTATATAAAGACACGAAAATCTCTTTTAAAAAATTGTGTTTTTTACGTTGTTGTAACGGTTCGTTTGGTCATATGTATAACACAAAAAACAAATTCAGATAAAAAAGTATTGCCCGGCAAACACTATGTCAAACTTTTGAAACATGATGACTTTAACGTTTGATATCAAACGTTTTTCTAAAACTTGTTTCAAATGTAGGTAGATGTTTGAATTTTAAGTTTGATTTCAAATTGAGAATCATTTGAGAAAAACGTTTGAAAAACTGTACATTCTCTAATTGATATCTAATGTTATTATTGAATCTTTCTCAAACCTAAAGATAACTTTAACATATTTGAAAGATAGTATATTCCCAGCAAAAACTTATTGGTTTGAGTAGTTTCTTGGTAATGGGACGTCATTATTATTTGCCTACCCTATATTACATAAATAAGTACTCAATAGTATAATTGCACGGTAATACTATAATCATATGGATCAGTTGGCTAGAGAGCTGGATTAACAACCAGAAGGTTGTTGGTTCAACCCCAATCTGACGCTGTTAGTTCTTTTTAACAAAATGTCTTAAAACAATTTTTAATTTTTATACTAAAAAATTTTTTGTCACTTAGAAAATTAAGTGCGAGATGGTGTACTGAGAAAGACGTTTATCATTAAAAACGAATGGTTAATTTGTGTCGAAGTTCAAATCAAAACATTTTTTTATTTATAACAACATGAATTGGTGAACAACTCGAACAAAAATAGCTAGTTTATTTTTGTTTAAAATTATACCAGCTAATTTGATTTGTTGATTTAATGTTATTATCAAATCATTCATAAATCTAAACAGAAAAAATAACAAATATTTGAAAAATGGTATTCTTAAAGATATATGAAACAATATATTAAAAAAAAAATATATAATAAATAAAATTATATAATCAAATATTTTCCAATTAATACATTTTCCAGCAATTATTCACATCTCTCGTAAGACCAATCCTGGAATATACTTCCGTTGTCTGGGATCCTCAATACAGATTTCATATAAAGAAAATTGAATCGGTCTAGAAACAATTTCTCTTATTTTGTGTTCATAATCTTCCATGGAATCCTAATATTCATTTACCATCATATGAAAGTCGATTACAGCTTATAGATCTCCCTACTCTTGAAAGTAGGAGAAAATATATGAATAATTCATTTGTAATTAATTTAGTAAACGACTCAATTAATTCTGAGTTCCAGCTCCGTATGAGCGAATTCGTAATCCCAAATCGTCCAACTAGAAATTACACTCCTTTAAAAATCAAATATTTTCGAACCAATTATGCCAACTTTGATCCCATGAGACGTATATGGATAAATACTGCAATCAACTCAGCAGTATTTATCCATATATTGACTTCTCAGTAAATCCAATCCGTATTAAGAGGAGTATTTTTAACTTAGTTAAATAATATTATTGAATGATTATAAAAAAACATTTTATTGTAAATAGCTTTAAGAATAATATATGTATATGCTAACCTTTTCATTGGCTACTAAATAGATTAAATAAATAAATACGTATATTAATAGGACTTTAAAGATTAAAAATTTATATAAAAGAAAACTTGACAAAAAAATAAAAATACTAATTACTTTTATTTATGTACCACATGTGATCACAATCCACGTTTGAAAAAAGTTTAAAAATTACATATAACAATTATTTGATAATAACAGCATTTCTCAATTTGACATTTAATTTTCCTTTTTGCAGAGAAAGCTATCATTTTCAAGTCATTTTCAAATAATTCTTAAACGTTTGATATTTGAGAAAGGACTTGATTTCAAATCACTCTTTGATATCAAACATTTTTTTATTTTTTAACTTGACTTTATTGAAACCTTTATAAAACAATTAGTTACAATTTTATGAGGATTTAGTTAAAAATATTGCAGCAATTAATATCTAAATATTTAAATAAGGAAACTACTAATATTACAATATTAAGCAAAAAGGTTGACTAAAAATCCTTATACATACTTGAATGTTATAAGAATTTTTAAAAACAACCACTAAATATCGCTCTTTAAATAAAAAGGTGTCTTAGGGATTGTTTAGCAAATCTCTTATTATTTCAAATGTAGACGTTCTGCATTTTTCAATAAATGACAGATTCAGTTCCCTTTCAAATGAATTAAACATTTTATATTTAAAGTTTCTATTCTGCAGTTTAGTAGAATATCTGAGGTGTAGGTTATGAAATATTTTCAGATTTTTATTTTACATTATCTGCAGTTTTCTTGTGTAAGTTTTAGCAGCTTTATGAAACCAGACGTTGCCAAGTCAAAATTGGCCGAATACACACTTTATAAATAAGAGTGTTGTATTTTAAATTAAACAGTTTAATTGAACCAATTTTTTTTTTTATTAAAACCAAAATTCAATCGTCGTCTTAATTGACCGATTTCTTGAAAATATTTTTTCTGTACGTTTTTAATACCTACTTTAAGTTTATTTATTGTATGTATTTCTTTCAGATTAAACTAAAGCTATTGAAAGGATTGGGTATCTCTATAGTGAACCGTTCGCCTTGCGAAGAATTGGCATATGTAACTTTAGAAGACATCTCTGTTGACATAATGTTGTTACCTTTTACGAAATCTATTGAATTAAAAGTTGGAGAGTTACAAATAGATAATCAGCTTTTGGAAACACAATGCCCTATAATACTATACAGTTGGAAGTCCGATACAGAAAATGCAAATCGAGAAGCAATGATTTTAAGAGCAAAATTATTACCAAGTCCAAATAGAAATGCTGTTATATTTGAATATTTCTATTTTGATATGAAACCATGTACTGTTATAATCGAAGAACGTTTTATTCTTAAGACGGCATTATTTTTGGGATACCAAAAACATATGCATCGGCAGGATAAGCTGGCTGCTAATCACATATATCGAACATACGAATATCCATTTTCAAAAAATGCCAAGCGATTTTATTTTGAAAGCTGTTCAATTAGCTCAACACAGGTAAGGAAATGTATTAATATGATACAAACTAAGGTTCAGCTATAAAAATCATTATATGGAAGGCTCGTTATGAACACACTAAAAAAATCATTCCTTTTAGTAAGAAAAAGAGGAAAAACTGTATTGTAGTACATTTTTGTCTTCTTATGCATATTTCAAACCAATAAACATAGAAATAAAATTTATATCGTTACAAACAAAAATTTAGTACTTTTTGGAAATTCGAACGTTCAAGGGTCAAAAATCGTACCTATTTTTGGCACTTTTTTCATAAAATATTGTTTTCTGTTTATAGATAGGAATATGTTTTATTATGAGATCCTACTACAATTTTGAAATTTATTAGAATATAATTTTTGTTACATCCTTGGAAGAAAAAGTACCAAAAAGGGCGATAAAAACATTACATTACATTTTATTAAAACTTATTGTGCCAATTTTGATAAAATTTGAAGAATTGCTTGGTTTATTAGTCACACAAAATAAACTAATTGGACGTTATTTGGAACTCTAGTACCAAGACGTAAATAGGAGCAAATTCGGATTAATAGTTGGAACCTTTTTTAAAACTTAATTTTTCTAAAGTAATTGAACGTAGTTTTGTATCGTTTGAGTCATATATGTAACGTACAAATTTAAACGTGGTACACATCTTAAACTTGGAACTTTTTTGCTTATAATGATACCTTTTTAATGTTTTCAATAAATAAACCTACCGGTATAAAATTTAGCTAATATTATATAATATAATAAAATTTAGCTAATATTAATAATATGTTCTGAGTGAATTAAAATCAAGGATATTGGTGATTTTTCCATCAAAGAATAAGTCCAGTGGTACTTTTAGAATTTTCTATAATATTGAACGTACAATAGAAGCATGAAATTAAACATAAATGGTTCTAAGTGAATGAGAATCCACAAGAGGGGGAAATTAAAGACTATATAGGCCGACCTATGGGGCAAAAGTCCACAAGCAGACACTTTTTGGTACATTTTAGTTATTCTGATAGAAATTTTCTGATTTTTTATTTTTTTGATAATAGTTAACCTAGGAACATGAAATTCAAAATATATGGTCCTATATATGTTGGAATCCTGGGAATCCACAAGAAGGTACTTTTCGAATTGAATTTGAAACATGAAAATAAAGATATATGATTCTATGTGGATAAGAATACACAAGCGATCATTTTGTGGTAATTTTTTGTTCTTCTAATGATACTTTTTGAATTTTAAGAAATAATGGATCTAGAAACAGTGTTGCCAAAACTTTGAGGCCATTTCCCACCAGATTGTATTATATTGCTAGAAACCGCCTACACTTTAAATAAAAACGCTAACTTTTACCGCTAAAATATTTCTTATTAAAGGCACTAAGTCATTGTTATTTTTTAAGTTTTAATCATGTTAAAAATTAATATCTATTCCTTCAAAATCTTCATTTTAAGAACTTGAAAGCATTCCAGTCATCAAATCAAATTTTAAAACTTGTAATATATATTTTTTTTTTTTTTACATATTACTATAATTCTTAAAAATTTTGTTTTTTGTATCCTTACTGCAAAACATCAAATCAAGTGACTTGTTGTATATTTCGATTGTATTTTAAATACATTGACTTCCGAAAAAGTTTTCTTTCGAATCGAATTACACAAAAATCCTCCAGAATTTTAAAGATGCAATAATGTTGAGGTGATTTAAAATTTTGAGAAAAAAATTTTAATTTCTATACCTTTTTTATAGTATTTTTTTGTCTTTGATATAATTTCCTGGTTTCTAATAACTTTATATTTTAAATAAATTAGTTATTTATAGAAGTAAGAAATATCTTTGAATTTTCTTATTTCTGTTTCTAAACCATGTTTTCATAATAAAAGGAAAATCGCTAGTTAAAAAAATGTCACTTAGCGGGTTTTATGGAAAGTACCCGCTAGGGTCAAAAAAATACCACCAGATATAGCGATAAAACTGCTGTTTTGACAAAATTGTCTATGAAATTAAACTTTATAAATTTTAAGGTAAAATCCAAAACGAATGAATCTGTGTGTGTTTGTTCTATAGTTTTTTATACTTTGTAGGAGGATAATCGCAAGGAAAATTTGGCAGATATTTTTAGGTCTAAAACAAAGTAAAATATTGTATAACATATAATATTGTATAACGTATAATATTGTATAACGTATAACTAAAGAAACGTATCTGTGGAAGCCTTAACATTTTGTTGAAATAATTTTCTTAGTCAACGGGTAGGTCTAGGAGGAGTCATAGCCCGGGTCGAAAACAATTATAAAATTTGACACAATAAAACAATTATAAAACAAGCGTAATTCCGATTTTTCAGCAAAAAATTAAGTTTTTTTTTCCTAAGAAAAAAATTTTCACCAAAAATGCTAGGAACGAAAAAATGTTAACGTTTTGTCAAATATAATATTAAAAAATAATATAACGAAGGTCTACATTCAAAAACTCTATCTCGAAAAACTTAACTTTTCAGCAAAGCAAACAAAAAAAAAAGCATTTGCATTTGAGGAGATGCATTTATCACATTATGTTTGTCAATAATGCAACTTTTATGGCACTCAATGAACTGTATTTGATAAACATTAACATAAGTAATTGAATATTTTTAAATTGTCAATAAGAAAATAACTTAAACTGCATTGATTTAAATTGTTTTATATCTGCATTTATTTTAATTTTATAGGTTATTTTGAATTTTAGCATGATTTAGCCTGCATCATGTGTGCCTACGGTTTAGGTTTCAACACAAAATGGAAAACTGGATACGCGGTCCTACCATAAAATTATTGATTTACATATACGTCTTCGATTTAAATATCAAAAATTTTTGCTCATATAATAGATACAATTGATTAGTGTGTAATTTTTTTATATTAAATCGAATAGGAGAGGAAAATGGTTCAAATCAAGAGAAAAAATGGAAACGCTGATATCATATGTAAGATAACGCCAGCAGAAGAGAATAAACATTTTGTTTATTATGTTAAATCTTAAATAAGACGCGTATTCTAATAAATCCTATAAGATATCGTTATCAATCAGTCACAGAGTAAACATGTCCTCTTTATTTAAAAAATTCGCACTTTTTTAGCACAATTTTTATAAATTTTTTTTTAAATGTAAAACAATCAAAGAAAACAATTTTACAAAAACCATTCTTTTCGTATATGTGTATTTTTGGCAGTTCATCTTATAAGATAGTTGTGTAGAGAAATCTCATCACAACAGTCTCATAATACATCTTATAATACTAATATTTGAATCTACACTTGAGATAATTTTCTCAGAGAACGAATTTGACACTCTCTGACAGAAAAATCTTACATATTATGTTACGTCTAGATGGGCTGTAAGATGATTTAAAATCGACTTCGCACAGTAGCTCAGAATCGTTTTTCATCGTCCAAAACTTTGTAACTTGTAAATCGATAGAGATATTTTAGAATTTGTTTATGGACAGATATTTTCTTGAAGTTTTCTCCAGTTTTCGTTTCATTAAAATCGGTTCAGCAGTAGTTGAGAAATTTAAGGCTAAAGTTGAACTTTTAATTTTTTATAGCATTAAGTATGAAAATGCGGATTTTTTGTTTTTTGAATCAGCTTTACATATAAAAAAAGTGATAAGCAAATAAAAAAAAACATTTTAATATAGTAATATTTTAGAACATGTTCCACTAGAACGGGTTCTTGAAGAATCGGTTGTTTTCGGAAAAATAACGATTTTTTAACGTTTATTTTGTTTTTTATTTAAATAGCAATAAGGACAAACATTTTTATTTTTTATAATAACTAAAAGCAAATATTCCATATTTAGTTCGATATTATTTCTGTCCTCTAGCAGCTCTTTTATTTCTTCATCTATGTCCCGATGTTCTACTTTCCATTGACTTCGAATGCTAGAAGTGAACGGATCTGACGTTACCAGTAATATATTAAATAGATCTTCATTTGCAGAATTCGTGATATTTCTCTGGTATTGTGCCCTATATAAAATTTGTAATCCTTATTCCTTTTTTCCTCGGCTTCCTCTGAAAAATCTCCAAGTATTACTAAATGATGCTTAATGACGTCTTCTTAATGATAAAGGATTTTTTGAACTGTTGCAGACATATTTCTAATCACCAAAATTTCTAGCATCAATTTGTTCATTGTACACAAGTACATCGATATTTGTTTTAAATCTTGAAATAATATTTGTATCCACTTGTTATTTCATATGCTTTTTTGGGATCTGAAAAGAACCTTATTGCTGTGTTCTTTGTATTGGTTTATCTATATTTGAGAGATTTATCCTAGACATGTTTCTTTTTTAAAATTCTTAACTCCTTATTGGTGTCATTGTTTCTTATTGATCCTGTAGGTTTATAATCCAAATCATAACTGATTTTTAGTACGTGTGAAAAAATTGTGTTAGTAATTTCATTCAAATGGAAAAAGTGCTCTTCAGACGGGTCCAGACAGGTACCCTCAAAAGTTCTACTACACTAAATTCAAATTTGACTAAAATATAATACCTGAGAAAACAGTTTCTTAAAGACTGTTATCCTACCATCATAAAAAATACAGCCAATTATCGATAACACTGCGGAACAGTCATTTTGCGGTCTGGAACTTAATTGCAAATTTTTACTAATTTGAGGTCGCTGATTTCAAATCTAATCTCCACTTTTCTCTATCAGCACGACTTTTCGAGATATACCGTTATGTCCAAAATTAAGGCACTTTCACTACATATATGAGAATAACTTGAAAACGGTTCACCATATTCAGTTAAAAAAATCCGAAAATCGGCCAAAATATTATCTTTAAGCTGTGCTTACATTGTTTTTAAATTTGTCGAGTAGTTTCAGAGATATCGTTGAAGTTTTGAAAAAAAATAGCAATTAAAAAAAAAATTTTTGCTCCAAAAATGCATAAAAAATAAAAATGCGACAAAAATCACAGTTTTGGTCTAAAAGCATTTAGTTAAACATATTTCGAACGAAATTAGTTTTATTTCATTGTAATCGGTGCACAACTTTTGATTTTATTCACAATTTACTGAGAAAAATCGCGACTTTCATAAAAACAAAAACATTTTTTAATGTGTATTTTGGAACAAAATTTAACTTTGTTTATGTTGACTATATATATATGCATACACTTACAATTTACGACTTAATAGTAAAAAAATTACCCAAAAAAGTTATGACCTGTGCACTGATTTTATTACCTGTGCACTGATATTTATTGACCTTAATGAAAAAGTCACGAATTCATTTTAAAAAAGAATAAAGTTTTATAACCTGAGCATTTAACCGATTTTTTATGTTTAAAAATTAATAAAGTTTTTGACCTGAGCGTTTAAAATAATTTTTTATGCTCAAAACACCTGAATGAAAAATGTTTTTTTAAGTTTACTAAGTTTTTTACCTCTGTTTTCCCTAAATTCCTCTCATTGTCAAAACAATTATAATTATATATTTATAACTGTTTTTTTTTTTTGCAATATATTGCATTTACTTAAATTAACAGTTCAGTTGAATCCTAGGTTCCGTATATTGTAAGTGCTTTTTGTATTGAAAAATATGAGTTCGTTACGAAAACCTTGTGTTAACAACCCCTACAGTTTTTGTTATATATGTGGCAAATTTTGTATACAAAAGCAAAGGAAAAAGATCACGGAGGTTGTGACAAAAACCTACGAAGCATACTTTGGGAGAAAGCTTGCACAAAAGAATAAATATTGGGTACCCAATATCGTCTGTAAGACTTATGTAGAATCTTTGCGATACTGGAGTTAAGGAAGTCGCAAAGGGCTTCAATTTGAAGTACCGGTGATATGGACTGAGCCTACTAATCACTTTTTTGGGTAAATTTTTTACTATTAGGTAATAAATTGTAAGTGTGTGCATATATATACAGTCAACACAAAGTTCAATTTTGTTCCAAAATACACATTAAGAAATGTTATCAATTCAGTTTTCTCAGTAAATTGTGAGAAAATCAAAAGTTGTGCACCGATTGCAATGAAATAAAGCTCATTTCATTCGAAATATGTTCAACGAAATGTTTTTAGACCAAAACTGTGAATTTTGTCGCCTTTTTAATTTTTACGCATTTTTAAAAAGCAAAATTTTTTTTTAAATTGTTATTTTTTTTAAAACTTCAATGATATCTCTGAAACTACTAGGCAAATTTAAAAACAATGTAAGCACGGCTTAAAGACAATATTGTTGCCGATTTTCGGATTTTTTTTTGACGGAATATGGTGAACCGTTTTCAAGTTATTCCAATATATATAGTGAAAGTGCCTTAAATTTCGACATAACGGTATATCTCGAAAAGTAGAGCTGATAGAGGAAAATGGAGATTAGATTTGAAACCAGCGACCTCAAATTAGTAAAAATTTGCAACAAAGTTCCGGATCGCACAAAAAAAGTTCAATTTTGTTCGCTTGTGTAATAGTATGCGAGTAATGATAATTTATCTCTGATCAAATTTAAAAAATCAAAATTTTTTATAAAAAAACATAAAATATTTGTCTTTAAGAGAATGGCACGCCCACAGTTACCACTATTTTGATCTAATTTTTGGTCACCTTAGTTTCAATATATTTACTATTGAATGGCATTGAAATTTTGAAAATCGGTGTTAACAAAAAATTGGACTTTTGGCGAATGAAATTAATTTCTGAGCCACCGTGCGTAGAGTTGAGACGACTCAGATTTTGTCAACACATTTTTTGATGTCGACTCAAAATGAAAATTGATGGAATGAAAGGAAAATTATAAAAGCTTAACTCTTTTAAAAGCGAAATGTAATTACATATTTCTTTATTTGTAATAGAGAATAGATAGACGTCAACACAATACTATTAGCAAATACTGATTTAGCGTCGAGGTAATGTCGATGTTGACTTAAAGTTACAACGGGTACGAATTGACGACGACGTCGGCAATGACTTCCAAGTTTCTCACTAATACATAAGCAATTTAACAAAAAGCTTTCTTTGTCATTCTCTCCTAGATAATTAAGATAAATCACAATTAAGAGATTTTAATTAAATTTAAACAAATAGACGTTACAAACTCGAAACTTTTCATTACGTTATAATCTAGAAACTTCGAATATGTTACAAAATATAAAATTCTAAAGTCGCACAATGAACTGTTTCTAGTGGAAAAAATCAAGTTTTTTTATTTTATTTTTTTATTTAATAACAAAATTTGCATAAAATTACAGCTAAGACTTTCAGCATTCCAGATATATTTCGCTTTTTATTGTGAAATAAGTCTGCATAAAGTAGGACAGGGAATTTTTCAAGTATTTTTAAAATTTTAGGTAATAACAAACTAGTCTGGAAAAAAATTCCAGTTTTAAATATTTAGGACTTTTTAATTATTATATGTATTAAAAATCCCATAAGGAACAATATAACAAATAAAATATGAAATACTTTGTTTTACAATAATATGCCAGCAAAAAAAGACGCAACGAAAAACCAACTTAAGTATGAATGGTTTCCAATATTTTAAAATGTTTTCTATACAACCCACATTAAATTATATATATTTTCTATGCCAAATTTTGAACTAGGTTAGTTTTAAAAATTGTCCATATTAAAGATTTCACATTAAATGTTTTATGTTCTTCGATTTATCTATTGAATATATTAAAGTTATACAGTGGGACAGAATCGAAATTTTTTGGAAATTAATCTGTAACGTGTAATCGACTGGTTGTATTTACATAATGTTTCACATAGACATAGCAGAGGAGTGTAAAATTTTAAATTTAAAAGGGAGGTTCCACAGACCTCTCAGGAGTGAAGCTATTGGGGCTCAAAATAGGGTACCTCAGACATAGACAATTTTTAAAAACTTGCTAAATTTTTGTTTTTATCTGAAATATTTTTACGTATTCTTAAAGTTCTCGATAAGGTCTACGAAAAACATGCTTGCATGTGCTATCTTTTATGGTTTTCAAGTTATTTGCATTTGAAATTTCAACTATCTCAATTTTGCAATATCTTGGTCCAGTTTTTCCATATATATCCCAATAACTCTGACCGATTTAATTAGATTTTTTTATTAGTAATTAGTTAAAGAATAAAATTATCTATTGAAAAAAAAAACAATTTTAAAGTCAATATCTTTCTCGAGTCCAAAAATAAAATTGCAAAAATTATAACTTTTTTTCTTTTCTCTAAAATAAAATTTTCTTTAAGGACATATAACAATTTTATATCTTCCGAAATGTATCTTCACGGAGATGAAAACAAGTTCAATTACTCAATAGGGTTCCTCCCGAATTTGGCTTGTTTTGTATCAAAATTTTAATTTTAGCCTGTATTTTCTAAAATCTAAAAACTTTGCAAACGTGGTAGATGGACTTACAACAATTGTGGACTTTATGGACAAAATTCGAAAAAGTCCATTTTCGGGATTTTCCTTTTATAAAAAACTTAAATTTTTTTACTCTTTATCACTTAATCATAATTAAAGTCCACAATCATCGAAAATTTCGTTAAGATATCTTAACTAACAGAGATTTTATTACGGATAAAATATTTGTAGTTTCTCTAAAAAACAATTTTGTATAAAAATTTTACTTTCATTACAACAATCAAAAATCTCTGGACTCCGAGTTTTTCAAATAGTTCTTAATATCTTTTAAATCACCTACGCTACTTTAAAAAGTGCACTTTTTGCGAATTTGTAGCACAAACTCACCTTCGAACATTGGCTACGGGGGAATCGCCCTAAAGTGCATAAAATCATCTAGATGTTAGTATCAAAACATTATTCTGTATTTGTATATTTTATTTTACATTTACTAAAATTGGAAACAGGTATAATATAAATCCCCTTCCAGAATTTTTATACTCGTATACATGGTGTAGGGTATCATATAGTCGGTCTTGACCGACTATATATTTCGTTCTAGTTTTCTATGAGATCTCGATTTTTTTAATTTATTTTGTCTAATATTTCCCTATTTATTTTAAAAAATAAATTAACTTTTTTTCTGATTTTTGGAATTAAAATAAATTTTTTGTAAATATTTTGTTCGTAATAAAATATTTGTAATTTAAGGTGTCCTGTGATTATTGACTTGATCATTTTAAATGATGATGTGTAAAAAAATTTAAGATTTTGTTAAAAGGAATCTCTAAATTACCAAAAAAGCCGTCAAAAACCCCGAAATGGGATTTTTTTAGTTTTGCCTATAAAGTACGCATTTATTGCAGATCTGGAAAAAGCCTTTGGAAAACACTTAAGAACGCATTAAAGTTTCCAAAACTTTATTCCGTTTGTAGATCCATGATTTGGGACTTTAGAATATATAGATCTAAAGTCAAAATAAGTCAAATTCGGCACGATCTGTACTGAGCCATATTGGGTAATTGGGATCGTTTCCGTGAAGATATCATTTAGAAAAGTATCATTACATGTTCTTAAAGGAAATTCTGTTTTCTTTTTTTTCAATAATTTAAAAAATTTTCAATAATAAAAAAAAAATCATAATTTTTTCAATTTTAAAATTCAAAATCGTTTACTTATGGACTCAATAAAGATATCGACTAATAAAATCGGTTAGAAATATTGAGCTATATATGGACAAATCTAGACCAAGATCTTGCAAAATTTAAATAGTTTAAATTTCAAATGGAAATAACTCGTAGGACTTATCAAGAGCTTTAAGATGATATAAAAATCTTCGCAATCGGTTAAAAGTATGTAAATAATGTAAATATACTAATAAATAGTCCCTAAATAAAATAAGGTGCATACAAATGTGATTAGATGATATAAATGTTAAAAAAAAGTTTGGTACACAGATATTACGTTTCTTGGAAAGAACTATATTCTACACCAGATCCTAATTGAATGCTACGCCCCTCTTTATACCCATGTTTTATAAAATATATATTTTACTTAAATTTATTTAATTTTTCCCCATTCCCTGAATCGATTCCCGTAAAATTTGACACACAAATAGTTCGGAAGGAACTTATATTTATTATATTTATTATATTTATTCTTTTTTCTTTTTCGAAAAAATTCTTATATTAAACTTTTCTATTTTTTTAAACAACCATTGTGTAAAGTTTTTCATACATATGTATTGAGTACGAAGTAACTAATGCTGATACATCTTTTGGTTCTATAGGCTATTATTGGCTTATTCTTTTGTAAATATATTAAAATATATTAAAATATTAATTCGGAGTTGTAACGATTCTTCTGTCGAGGCCGTATCTCTCTTTAGGCAAGGCTACCTGGTAATACCTACTAATAATATATATATATTCCTTTTTCTTTTTTTACAAAAAAATTAAAGTTTAAGGATTTGATACTTTTCTATAAGAACTTACATAAAAAATATCTAATTTTCTTCAGTTGTTAAAAAAAATATAGTTAGGCAACCGTAAAAAAAATGGTGAGATTAAATTATAGAACTTATTTATCATAAGATTAGATATTAAAAGAAATGGAATTAAGTTTATATAAATTATTTAAAAGTTAATAAAGTTATAAATTAGTTAGATAAAATTGATTATAATATTAAATAGAAGAATTTTATATCAAATTTCATCAAACTTTTGTAACCGTGTTTTTCTATTACTAAGTCTGTGAGACACTGGCGTCTCTGTGTGTCTCTGAGACACTCCCTCATCCTCGTCGGATGAGGAAGTGAGTCTTTCCAATGTACTCAGAGATATCACATTACAAAAAAAAAAATATACGTGCATAAAAAATTTAATGCTAGAACTACAGATTAAAAAAAAAGTTGATTAGAGATAATACTTACATTGGTCTATGAAGATTATTTAATGTTATATTTATATTATATAATTATGTCAGTATTTTCCCTTATTAGAAAGGAAATAAAATTGATTTAGTCACAAAGAAAAAAGTTAAAATAAGAAGGAAGAAGTGGTGTGTTTTGATACAATAAAATTTCATTAACTATATATATTTTCTAGGTACTTACTCGGCTTGCTGGTCTTCCATGATGATCCGTCACCCTTTCGTTCGGTGGGAGTGATATAACCGAATACCATTACTAATATAATTATAGAAATAATATTGAGATCCAAACGTTTCATTTCTTAACAACAATAAAAAAAAACTATTCCAATAAATTATAAACGTAAAACTTATAAATCAATTTTATTTTGGAGATTATATAAGGGATTAAATAATTTGGATCTATTCCAAGATAAGGTTCTGATCTGTATTTGTTCCTGGGAAATGTGACGATGTCCAATAGACCAAGTTTATGAATAAATTACAATTTATAAATCAGAGAATAATTAGGAAGTCCCTTGGAGTTATTTTTATATTATGTCTCTCAATAAAATTAATTTAATTTGGTTGTGGACTAATAAAGTTGATTTCTTTTTCTTCTCGTGACTATTTTTTTTTTTTTTTTCTTTAATATAGTTATTTTCAATCTTTATTCTTTATCCTCTTAACTTAGCGGAACTGTCCCCTTCACCTTTATCTCCCATTTATTCTCTCCTGACCTCTATTACTCAACTTAACTACTTCTATTTATTAGCTCTTCCCATTCATAAAAATATTCTTAATCAAACGTCTTCATACACGGAATACCTTTAGTTATTTCATAATACTTTGTTTTCGAACTAAATTAATGTACGCATGAGTCTTTAATTACGCACTTTATAATAGCATGTTTTTATAGTCAAGCTTTAAAGTAGGTGCATCAATAATAAGGTTGCCCAACAAACAGTTTTATGTTCGTGTAGAAATAAATATTTTACTACTATAAACAAGTTCATTTGTAAACTATTAAGTTGAGAAATGAACTGGAAAAAGTAAAATTTCGTATTTATTTTCGTAAATCCTTTGCATGAAATACTCCAAGATTCTTACCATTTAGATCAGACAATACAAAATAACAATTTCCTAATTTTTTTCACAATTTGAGCTAGTTTAGAATTAAACCTAGAAATTTTGCTGCTTTGAGCGAAGTTACGTTGATAAATAATATCTCCGGGCTTAAAGTCGATTGTTGCAGATCTAAGGTCATAACGATGTTTATTGCCTTCAAAAGCTTTTCTTAAATAAACTATTTTAGATATATCCTGCCTATCGAGAGCTGTTTTACCCTCGAATAACATAGAAAGCCTTCTCAAAATGTTGTAGGAATCAGCATGGGTTACCATCTGTTGATCAAATAATAGAAAATATGGAGAATAACCAGTGGAGCTATGGTGTGAGTTTCGTAGGGTAGCTGCTATCAAAGGTAAATTTATATCCCAACATCGTTGATCCCTTTATAAATAATATCTTATTTCAATAAGGGATCTGTTAATTCCTTCAGAAGAATTAGATTGTGGGGAATAGTTAGCAGTGAAGGTGTGTCTAATACCGTGCTTGGCTAATTCCGAACCAAATAAACAACTTTTAAACTGCGCTGCATTGTCATGGACTAATTTCTCTGGAGCACCAAATATCGAGAATAATCACAAATATTACTTGACGAAAATTTTTTTAATATCTTAAACAGTGGACATTTTGTATGGTGGTCTAAAATCTCTAAAATACCTATGTTGACTAGTTTTGACCTCGGGAGTGGGCAAATAATATAGTTTTTGAAACGGTCGCTTAGATTTAATTTGACTACCCATTTGGGGTAGCCTTACACTGTTTACAAGTTTCGCAATTGGAAATAAAATCGTGGACTTCCGATGACATTTTGGCCAATTAAAATTTCGTTTTTATTTTTCCAAGGTTATGGCAATTCCACGGTGAGACGAATTAAGGGGACAATGGGCGCGATTAATAACGCTATTTGCGAGCTTTGAAGGAATCCAGAGCTTCCATTCATTACTTTCTGAAGTATAATCACTACGAGCAAACTCATTTCGTTTATATATATAACCATCAATTACTATTAAATCCGGCAATTTGTTCTTATTTGCTTCAATTTCTTCTTGCAAGTTAACATAACTTGGGGATTTGAAATAGGGAGGATTAAGATCAGCCTCGAGTGTAGACTTTCTAACACCTCAAACCCTAGCCGAGTTAGGGTATCAGGAGCGGTATTGAGAAATCCTTTCCTGTGTTGTGTAGAAAAGTCAAACCCTTGCAGCTTTAATGACCAGCGTGCTAAGCGACGATTAAAATCGTTTTGACACATAAGCCATTGAAGACTGGAATGGTTCGTTATGACCTTAAAAGGATGGCCCTCAATATATTCCCTAAATTTTGGAATACTACGAACTGCAACCAAACATTCTAATTCTGTTGTGGAATAATTCCTTTGCGCACGATTTAGTTTATGCGAAAAGAACGCAAAAGGCCTTTCTATGCCTTTATCATCCTCTTGGGCTAATACTCCGCGTACTCCGCACGTTGAGGCGTCACACTTAATCACGAAAGGTGTGATAAGAACAGGGGCGCTAGTCAGTTTTCCCTTGAGAATCTCGAAAGATTTGTTTGCTTCATGGGTTCATTCGAACTTTTTATTTTTAGAAATCAAATCCGTTAAACGTGAACTTATATCGGCAAAACCATCAATAAACCGCCGGTACCAATTCTCTCACTGATCTCGGTGGTTTAATCTCACGAATTGCGCATACCTTTTCTGGATCAGGTTTCATAATACCCTCTCAAATTATAAATCCCAGATATCTTACATCTTTTATATAAAATCCACACTTGGCTACATTTGCAGTTAAACCCGATTCTTTCAAAATGTTGGCTACCCTAACTAATAATTCAATATGAGCGTCAAACGAGTCCGAAATCAGAAATAAATAATCGAGATAGATGAAGACTCGATTCTGTAACTCACTTGAGATAATAGCATCCATAAGCCTACTCATCGGCATTGGAGCATTGAAGCCAAATGGCATAATCTTGAAAGTGGTCTATTGGGAAATGTAAATGCGGTCAAGTCACGTGAAGGCTCCTCTAATTCCACTTGCCAAAAAGCATGTTTGAGGTCCAAAGACGATATATATTCTGCTCGAGACAACCTACTTAAAATCCCGTTTATTTTTTGCAGAGGATAAGCATCGCGGATGGTAACGCTATTCAACTTTCGTGAGTCAAGGTACAATCTTATTTACCCCTCTTTTTCAAACGTCGCAACTTGACTGGACTAAGGACACTTTGGAGGTGCTGTGATGCCAAGTGATAGCATTCTGTCTACTTCGGCGTAGAGTTTTTTCCACCGCAGGTGAGACAGAAAAACACCTTTGTTTAACCGGTTTGGTAGTTGGTTATAATTCAATAGTATTTGGTTATAATTCAATAACATGTCTAATCACCTTGGTTCGGCCCAAACCATATTTCTCAAACGAAGGAAACATTTCTATAGCTATTTTCTCCAAACTAGAACCTAAGTTCATTAACGCTCAAATTGTGAAAAAAAATAGGAAACTGTTTGCATTGTCTGATCTAAATGGTAAGAATCTTGGAGTATTTCATGCAAAGGATTTGCGGAAATAAATGAGAAATTTTACTTTTCCAGTTCATTTCTCAACTTAATAGTTTGCAAATGAACTTGTTTGTAATAGTAATATATTTATTTCTACTCGTACATAAAATTGTTCGTTGAGTAACCTCATTATTGATGCACCTGCTTTAAAGCTGGACTATACTATATATATATTTACTTACATACTACGAGGGCGGATCAATAAGTCCGTGACTTTTCGAACTTCCCTCGTAGTTATGTGAAATGCAACACTATTCCCAACAAGTACCACCTGTTAATAGACTACTGTCAAATTTTGAGCAAGTGTCGTCATTTACTTTGCGTAAAAAATAGGATTTTTCGAGGTCCTTAAAATAGGCATTTGTTTGGTCAATAATTTCATCGTTGGAGCTGAATCTGTTTAAACCGAGCCATTTCTTTAGGTTTGGAAATAGGAAGTAGTCACCAGGGGCTAAATCCGGAGAATATGGCGGATAAGGTACTAATTCGTAGCTCAATTCATAGAGTTTTGCCACTGAGACTGCCACGTGTGTGTGCACCCGTGCATTATCTTGATGAAAAAGAACTTTTATCTTGGCCATATGCTGTCGTTTTCTTTTTAAATCCTCATTAAAAAGAAACTATTGCCATCACCTTATTGGCCGACAAACTTACCTTGGCCTTCTTCGGAGTAGGTTCACCCGGAGAAACCCATTTTTTAGACTGCTGCTTGGTCTCCGGAGCACAGTAATGGATCCATGTTTCATTCACAGTTACAAAACGCCGCAAAAACTCATTCGGATTGCGATTAAAGAACTCTAAGCAATCCTTTGAAGTTGTCACACGTTTACGTTTATGGTCAATTGAGAGCAAACGCGGCACCCATCTTTCACACAACTTTCTTAAACCCAGCTGATCATTTAAAATCGAAACCACACTACCATTTGGCATCAAAAATCTGACGCACTTTTACTCTTCGGTCGGCCAACACCATATCGTGGATTTTTTCGATATTTTCGGGTGTACTGACCTCAATTGGCCGTCCAGAACGTTCAGCGTCGGGAAGACCAGCAAGCTGAGTAAGTACTGAAAGTAATGAAATTTTATTGTATTTTATTTGTGACTAAATCAATTTTATTTCCTTTCTAATAAGGAAAAATACTGACGTAATTATATAATATAAATATAACATAGTACTTATATTGGTCTTAACCAATATGAGATAAAAACTAGTTATAATTAATGCACATTGTAACGAAGCTTTCGTTACATGAAGAATTTACAATTTGAATTTTATGTTACAATTGAATATATAATTTAAGTTATTAAAATGTAATGAATTTAGTTTTGTTAAATTGTATTGAAGTAATTCTTTATTTGGAACTTATATTTTTTATTTGCAGAATCAAATCTTTTAATTATACAAGAGCACTTTAGTTTAACATTTAAAGAGATACTAGTATAAGAAAACTTTACAGCGATTAATTAACTCACACACACATTTTCAATAGCTTTTTTGTAATATGTATTTTATGGTTATCACTACTACGCAGCTGGAGATCACTTTATGGTCACAGTGTTTATCACTACCAGTTCAGTTGAGCTTTGCCTGTGCTCGTCTGCGGAAAGCTAGTATAAGTTTGTAATAGCTTTACTAGCAGCCACATGCAAGCGCGGTCAAGCGTAACTCAAGTAGTAGTGTATAGGGTTACTACTGGTATTATACAGCCATAGTTCCCAGACACATTAGTTGTAGTGCATAGGGATTCTAATGGCCATAGGTCCCAGGCGTAGTGGCGACTAACACACTGACAACTCCTAAATTTTCCAATAAATGCTTACTAGTTCTTACTGGTCGAGAGTCGGATTCAAGGTTGCCTAAGTTAATTGCTGGACTAGTTATTCTTAAATATTCTGGAATTACAATTTTGTAAAAAGAAGTATTAAATAAAGTTTTGTGAATTGAAAAATAAATATATATTAATCCTTTATTTCTTCCTGGAACCGAATAGGCATATCCTGACAAAGATTGTTATAACATTAATAATTGTTCTTTTTTTACCTAAATTTCAATTCAGTAAAATAATGTATTGAAAAACTAATCTGTTGCCTTAAATTTCCACTCTTAGGGATCAGGGGTTTCTAAAAAAAAATATATTGGATCGTGGAAACAATGGTAGGAGAGGGCTTTAGAGGTAATCAATCTAACCCCTTTAATCTCTAATCAACGTTTTTTTTCAATTTATAGTTCTATGCAATGGCATTAAATTTTTTATAACACGTAGATTTTTCTTGTTACGTGCTATCTCTGAGTACACTGGAAAGACTCACTCCCAAATCCGACGATATCTAGTTGGAATTCTCTAAGGAGAGTGTATTGAATAGGAATATACAATGAGATAGGGAAGAGGGTGCTTGTACTAAGGAGAGTGTATTGAATAGGAATGTACAACAAGCTAGGGAAGACGGTGCTATCGATCAGGACCTCAATGGTACTATTAAAGAAATAGTATCATGTCAAGTACAAACAGAATTTGCAAAAAAAGAGGAAGTAGTTCGCTCGTTATCATATCAATTAAATCGTCTGAACATGATATCTCAGAGCCAACCAGATTTTCCTGAGGAAATGTTTCCGTCCTTAAGGTTAAGAGATGAACGTTCCTCGAAAGGTGATGTAGCTTCAGCCTTACCAGAGCATAGGGGAACAAATCCGATTGCATCCCAAAATACAGTACAGCTGGAAATCCATCACTATCGTCACGTAACTAATAATAGCAAAGTTGCACATTTAATACAAAGTTGGAATATAACCTTCATTGAAATTTATATATATGGTCAATTCATTGACAAAAGATAGTTTAGGCGGAGACTTTAGCGCATTGTGTGAACATCTTCATATATTATTCTCCGGTAAAGGTTTAGATTGGTTTGGAGGTATAGATCTACGGTTGTAAAATTAGAATGGGATAAATTGTGTGAAGCCATACGTAATCATTTCAGAGACCACTTATCTGGTGTGGTCGTCAGAGAATTAATACGAGATACAAAACAAAGATATACGGAAAAGTTTGATGATTTTTATAATTCTATTCTCAGTTTTAGTGATCGGCTAAAATATCATCTGCAAGAATCAAAATTAGTAGAAATTCTCCGTCGCAATATACGACCAAATCGGCGAAAAGAAATATTCTATTTAGATATAAAATCTGTCTCTCATCTTCTTCGGCGAGTAATTCCACGAGAAGCATTATACGATGATTTAGATAGAGTTGTCGGAAAACCTATAGATCCTCAGATAAATGAAATAGAGGTCGGACCTCTGAATGAGGAGAATAATGACACTGTATCGGAATTGATTCGTGGTAAAAGCATACCGAGTTCATCCTTTTGTTGCTGGAATTGTCACGGTGAAGGACATAGATATATGGACTGTATGGCTGAAAGATCAATGTTTTGTTATGGTTGTGGACAACCAGGCGTTTTTAAACCTAAATGTCCGAAATGTGATCCTACGGGAAACTCTTTAGCGAGCGAGATCGGCAACACAACGAACCGCTCGCAATTAAGGAAGTAGAATCTAAACACATATCATTACAAGTTAACTTAACTTGTAATAAAATTTTTCAACCTGAAACCGACAATATATTTAATTTTAAACTATATTATCAACGTTTAATTGAATACCAAAAGACTAAGTCTCGAATATTTTGCAACAACTTTCATAGGAAATTGGAATCGGTGAACCACAAGAAGGTTAAACGATCTACAATAAGATCGCAAATTTTGGCACAAGGTAAAAGTAAATCGAAATAAATTAGTTAATAAAGCGTGATCCATTTTGAGATTCCCTACTTTTTTAAAGAAAAAAGTACAGAAAATTTAAATTTAATGGGGAATGTTTATTATCATTTGAAAGAACATTCTTTGGCATTTATTTTTTGAAGATTATGTCTATCAAATGTTGGCTGTTGCTACGTTGCAGATGGTCCATCCGTTGAGTCCAACTTTCCATGACTCGTTCGAGCATTTCGACTAGTAACTGGCGAATAATACGCGTGATGTTTTTCTTCAAGGCCTGAATCGAAGCGGATTTGTCCGCATAAACTTTAGACTTTACATATCCCCACAGGAAAAAGTCTAACGGTGTGATATCATAGAATCTTGGTGGCCAATCGACCGGCCCAAAACGTGAAATTATGTGCTCACCGAAGTGTTCTCTCAATAAATCCATTGATTGATGCGATGTGTGGGAAGTGGCGCCGTCTTGCTGAAACCAAATGTCGACAAGATCACGAGATTCAATTTCAGGCATCAAATAGTCGGTTATCACGGCACGATAACGATCGCCATTGACGGTTACGTTCGCACCGGCATCATTTTTAAAGAAATATGAACCGGTGATTCCACCGGCCCACAAACCACACCAAACCGTTGTTTTTTCTAGATGAAGTGGCAGTTCGAATTTAGAATTATGGCATATGAGATTGGGACACCTTAATTCAGCTGATTTAGTACTTCTAAAATGAAATGAAATGGTTTACTAAAATTAAATAATAAAGAATTAGAATATTTTACTTGCATAAAAGCAAAACAAATAAGATATCCTTTCTCTAAGAAGAATGAAAAATCAACCTTGGAAATATTAGAGTTAATACACACGGATTTATGTGGACCCATGAAAGTCGAGTCTGCCAGAAAAGAGTTGTATTTTGCTACTTTTATAGATGATTACTCAAGAATGTTTTGGGTCTATTTTATAGGAAAGAAAAGTGAATATTTAGACGTTTTTAAAGAATTCAAAAATAGTGTTGAATTAGAAACATGCAGAAAATTTAAATGCTTAAGAAGTGACAACGCACCAGAACTAGTTGGAAAAGAGTTTTCAAAATAACTAAGTGATTGTGGAATTCAGCGTAGAATGGAGTAGCTGAAAGGATGAACAGGACTCTAGTAGAAATGGTAAGGTGTTTCTTGGTTGAAGCAAATTTACCAGAATTTTTGTGAGCGGAATTAGTTCGTACCGCAGCATATATTATAAATCGTTGTTCAACACTAGAAGAGTTATGGTAAAAGTTCCCATAATATTCAAAGCATTCGCTTTGAATAATGCTTGTTATTCAAAGCATTTGCTTTGTTTTTTCCTCGTAGGTGGTGCAATTTCTTGGGAATCAAGGAAACAACGTGTCGTAGCAATATCCAGAAGCAGCTAAAAAGAATATTACTTACGATACTAAATGAGTTAAGTTATCCAACTGATGATGCAACTATTGTGTATAGTGATACCCAAAGTGCTCAGCAGATGGCAAAGGTCGGAGGCCGTCATTCGAGGACTAAGCACATTGATTACAAATATCATTTTATCCGGCAAGCAGCTGAAGAAAACCAAATAGACATTCAGTACTAGCGAAATGGTAGGCAGATATTCTCACGAAGCCTAATACCTATCACTTCTAGTGTATTCCTACTTGCTTTTCGAGAAAAGTAATATAATTTTATAACTGGGTCTAAAAGACCACTATTTACATCAATTGTAGTAGATAGGTCTATAAATGTGAGCCATGAAGCACAATCGCCATTGAATGCTTCTACATCACAGAAATACCCTGTTTGGAAACTACTGACTTAGTAAATAAGACTCCTCTTTGGGTAATCTATACTTGGCTCTTGCCAACGTATTTATGCACTTTACATGAATTCTATGAATTTGATTATGTTTAGTATGGACCGATATTATTTCTTATTTCTACTTGCTCCGTAATACAAGTTTCATAAATACTCTTATATTTTTCCCTGAACTTGAAAATTCTGAAAACCTGAAAATTCTTCCTCCTTGTCTCAAATCTAATAAGATTATCAGCAGATTCGTTAAATTTATATAAAGCTGTCATATTCTCTTTATAAACATTAAAATCCAAAAATATTTCAATAAAATTCTAAAAACATTTTTTTTGAGCCCAGAAATAAATATCCAATCTAATCTAGTGTGGCAAATAAAAACAATTTAATGTACTGTGGTCAATGTAAAAATGATATCAAAGGAGAATCTAATGATTATATAGAATGTGACAAATGCAAGTATCTCACTCTCAGTATTCTCAGTATTAAGTAGAAGAGAATTTGAGAGATTATTAAAAAACGAAAATGAATTATTCAACTCTCAATTTTGTAAAGACGGTGGTAGTGAAATAAGGAATGAGTTAAATACGATAAAAACAGTAGCTAAGAAATTAGAAAAACTTGAGAAACTTGATCAGCTGACTGAATCAATAAACTTTATGTCAGCTAAATTTGATGAAGTGATTAAAACGTTGCTGAAAATAAAAATAAAATAATAGAAATTGAAAAAGAAAATAAAAAATTAAAAAATGAAATAGAAACATTAAAAATTTCAGTAAAAGTATTAAATCAACATAAGGTAAAGAATGACTGCATTGTGAGTGGAATAAAAGTGGAAGAAGATGTGAGTGCTTTGGATGCTGTGATCAACCAGTCCAAACAAGCTGATATTATATTTGGAGCTAACACGGTTGAAGAAGAGTATTTTATTAAAAATAGAAATAGAAACAATGATAAGAAAACTGTTGTTGTAAAATTTGCTTCTAAAGTACATAAAGAAAAACTAATCTCATCTAAATCTAAGCTGAAGGAAAACGATGAAACTAAAAATGTGTTTGTAAACAACTTTAATACTAAAGAAACTATGAATCTCTTTTATCATGCAAAATCCTTCAAGGCAATTGGTTACCAACATATTTATATTACAAATGGGACAGTTTTTTGCAAAAAGAGTGATATTTCAAAACAAATATTAATCCGTAATGAAGTTGAGGTTGATGAAATATTGTTGAATGCAACTACAAATAAACATTGGAATCGGAGATCCATGTACGATCCAGAGAAATAGTTTAAATTAATGAATCTAGTGATGTTTATGGTGATGATGATTCATATTTATCCCCTTCATAAAAATTATACGTCTAGAATTATTTATAAAAAGAATTGTGAATTATAAACTAATATTTCCAATATTTTATGATAAAAAATCAGTATTTTAAGAATTTTTTAAATTTTCAAAATTATATTTGTAGTTTAAATTTTAATTACTTAAGTTTTATAAGTATTAACATTAGAAGTGTTTCGTCTATAGATAAATTTAATAAATTTAGATCTTTATTAGCTAAATTCCCAAAGCTACCAGATATTATAACAACTCAAGAAACATGGTTCAAAAAAGATCTTACAAATTATATGAAATACCTGGTTTTTCTAATATCCACTGTTGTAGAGATGATGGGATCTTCGTATATTAATAAAAGCTTTGATTTCAGTGTTGATGTTTGTAAAAGTGATGGATTTGTTGATTTCAAATCTATGAAATTTGTAACATATTACCGTTCACAGAAATGTAATGTTGCAGATTTTATAATTGCGGTTGATAATCTGCTAAATGCTCATGGTCGAAATCCAATAATAGTAGCTGTGATTCTGATATTGATATTTTCCAGAATGTGCATTGCATTGATTTGTTTTGTGTTTTTCAAACTTATGACGCGGCCTAGTAGTGGGTCATGTATTGATCACATTTTTAGCAACTTCTCGTAAAGACTTTGTGTTGATTCTATAGAATATAATCTTTCAGATCATAATATTTTATATTGTAAGTGGTGAAGTAATGTTAAATTTAAAAATTACGTTGAAAAGATAAAAACATATTGCGACTATGACAAGGCTGGAGAACATTTACAAAATATATTGCCACACAATTATTTATCGTCAAATACAGCAGAATGGACAAAGACACTGATCTTTTCAAAAACGAATTAGCGAGGTCATAAAATTGGCATCTAAAAAATGTAGAGATAATTATTATATTGATAACCTGCATAAAGTAGGTAATCATCCTAAGAAATGTTGGAAATTTATTAGTAATACACTCGATAGATCAAAAGCTTATAATGTAGAATTAAATGACTCAGAAGGTAGAAGAATTTTAGATGGTCAGACTAAAGTAAATTGTTTTAATAATTATTTCCTTTCAGCTCTTAATCGGATTCTTGTAACTCATTAAGAACTTTTACACTCGTTAAGAACTTTATCACCAATTTTAGTTCAGATCTTTAACGGCATGATTGCTACATCTGAGTATCCACTCGATTTGAAAATTCATAAAACAGTGCCCATACCGAAAAAGATAAATGTTTCAACTGTAGACGAATATAGGCCAATTTTTATTCTATTTGAAATTGATAAAATTTTTGAGAAGATTCTACATGATAAGCTTTTGATGTATCTAGATGATAATAATATGCTCTATGACTATCAGTTTGTTTTCAAAAGAAGTTGTGGGACACAATATGCTGTTGTGAATGTTGTAAGATATATTTGTAAAAGATTACATGAAGGTTCATGTGGAGTTGGAGGAATATTTTTGGATTTTACGAAAGCATTTGAGTTAGTAGATCATTATATAATGTTACAAAAGTTGAAATATTATGGTATTTTGGATCGTGAGCTATTATTGTTCAAAAATTACTTAACTGGAAGAAAATAGTTCGTACAAATTGAAAATTATAGGAGCTTTATTGGGTCTGTAGAATATGGTTTGCCGCAAGGAAGTGGTCTTGGACCCTTATTGTTTTCGATATATCTGAATGATTTAAACAATTTAGATCTTACTGGAAAGCTATATATGTTTGCCGATGATGTTTGTTTGTTCTACCCCTATAAACACGATTTGGTATTAAAAGCTTATATGGAAAGACATGTAGCACTAATTTATGAATTTGCACAATTAAATCGACTAGTCCTTAACGTAGAGAAGACAAATCTTATACGATTTAGACCTCATTTCAGTTTAAATACTGACTTTTATATTTACGTTAATGGGAAGACTGTATGTGAATCACACTCTGTGAAATACTTAGGAATCACGTTACAAAGCAATTTATCTTGGGATTTGCATATGAATGATTTGAAACATAAAATGGCTCCAGCTATTGGTATTTTATTCAAATTGAACAATAAATTAAATGAGCGAACTAAATTAATGATATTTAATACTTTAATTCAAACATACTTTAATTATTTAGCAATTGTTTATGCGTTGAACAAAAATAATACTGCTATGAAATCTTTACAATGTCTTCAAAATAAAGCATTGAAAATTCTATACAATTTACCTCTTACCTACCCAACTTTAACTTTATACAAGGATAAAAGTAAAACTGTTTTACCCATTTATGGCCTACATAAATATCAAATATTAATGTTTGTCTATAAATGTATACATAATATTGATCAGCATATGATATCATTCCATCAGAATCAGAATACTTTTTATACAAGAAACAATTCAAATTTATGGATCCCCAGATGTAGACTGGAAAAGACTACATCTGGGGATATATATTGTTCTTTAGGAAGTCATAAATATAATAACTTTCCTAATAATTTAAAATATATTAATAATATATCTTCTTTTAAAATCTTATGTAAAAATTATTTAATCCACCAGATAGAAACGCATCTTAGTTAAAGATGTTACATAAATTTATTGTAATTGAAATAGTTAAAAATAAATATTGAATTATTTTTATTTATATCTGTACATAAAAGTCCATACATTTTTTGCCAGCTTACCTCAAATTGCCTAATTGGCGCGAGGCCCATATTATAATAGTATTATATGTATTATATGTACAAATAAATAATTGAATAAAAAAAAATGTTCGCACAAAAAATTCACTTTACCTTTGTATAAATTAAAGTAAAAAAATGGCTTCAAAAATAAAGATGTCTCCGAGAACAACAACACACATTTTTAAAGGGATTATACGTGCAACGATGCGGCAGAGCACCAAAGCAACCACGAAAGAAAAGATCAAACAGGCAATCAAAAATGCCGACACTGCACAGTGGGGTCAAACGCAAATTTTTTGGTAATAAATCTGAATCTCCTAAGCTACTGGTCGGATCAAATTGAAATGTATGGAACAGTTGTAGAGGAGGACCTAAGCTTTCAGAAAAATCATCTAGTAGTCACCCTGTGATAACACGAGATAAGCTACAGGGTGTCAAAGTTGACTACCTCGAGTATGTAAAAGTTAAAAAAATCGTAACTTGTACAAATGAAGTCCGATTTTAAAGATTTTTATATTTCTGGAAAGTGTTTGGCAAGGTAAAGAAAAAATAAGCTTACTCATCTAAGTTATCTCTTACAGTTAAAAAGATATTTACGCTTGAATTTTGAATTTTTGATTTTTTGGCTCAACTTTCTTTCGTTTTTCGGGAATAAGTCCGGAGATATATGAGGTAAAAAATTTTTAAAAATATTCTGTAATTTGCGACATATTTCAAAATAATATGCTGAAAGAATTTTTGGATTATCTCAATTCGTCTAGACGTGAAAAATATTCAAAGTCAGCACTCTGAAATTGGCATGAAAAATGGCTATTTTTTTACAAAAATATAGTACAATTCATTCACTTTTTTCTCAAAGTTCCGTTAATAAAAAAATTTTTTCCTTATTAATTTCAAAAGATAAGGCTTCATAAATGGTTAATAAAGAAATTTCGAATTGATTTAAGTTTGCACCCTACATCCAGCATTGGCCGAAAATTGTCAATTTTAAAAAATAGTTTCATTTTTATCGATTAATAAAAAAAATGTCACGCGAGCTTTTTTAAATTTGGTACCCATATTTTTTATAGAAATAGATTTAGAATGATTTAACACTAAACTGCTTCCTGCCCGGCCAAAAACGAATGCAGGAGTGGAGATTTTATGTTAAAAGTCAGTTTTTTTAACGACTATTTTTAAAAGCATATTAAAAGCATATTATCATAATATTTTTAATATTATTTCTTATGTAATGTATAAAACACAAATCAAGCTTTCATTCCTAAAAAAATCAATAAAATAGCTCCAATAACCTATTTTTGGTAATTTTTCAAAAATAATTTTTTTTTCAAAAAATAGCTGAAAATCCAAAAAAATTTAATTTTTTTAATACAACTCCACTAATTTTGCAAATACTTTAAAAATTTTAAAAGAATATAAAAATAGACTTATTTACCAATTCAACGATATATAAAATGTTGATATAGGTCATTTAATAATAGTAATATAATGGCCTCAAAACTACCAAGTCACGTCAAAAGTTGCAAAATTCACTATTTTGTTCCGTATTTCCATATGTATGTATACGTAACATTTTAGTTTGCTAATGTATTATGTAGGTATATATTTGTTATTATAAAGTAGTAAATTCTTTATTTGAGTAATGTTTATTTAATTTGTTCTACATATTTACATACTTATTATACATATATCCCGTATATTTATTTTATTAAGAATATATTATCGAAGATATTATTAGATATTTTCTTGAAAATAATCAGAAACATCAAACGTTAGCAAATTTTTAACTTCCTTAGCTTCGGAATCCTCTTTTTCTATTTCAAGAGTGATTTTTGGTAGCCATCGTGTTCTTATAGAATATATAACTGGATCTGATGATATTAATAAATATTCCATTAAGTCCATATTTTGCGCTATTTTCGAACATTTTCGGGTATTGAAGAGTCGGAAATGTTTAACATCTTTATTTCGAGCTTACTGTGCTTCCTCTGTTAGCTCTCCCAATGGCAAATTACTATTTTCTATTATTTCTTTACCATGAGCCAATACTTTGTGAATTGTTGGAGTCATTGATTTCCAGGGGTATGTAATGTTAAGTAGTTCTTTAGTTTCGTAAGCAAAAATTTTAAATTTGTCCGCATTAATTTGTTTTTTGCTATTAATGGCTGCCAATATAATCTTAAAACGTTTCAAAATATTTAAGTCAATGCCTGTGATTAAAAATGTGAGTTCCGGATTTTCAAAGAAACGTCTTGCTGTATTTCCATCATTTGAGCTTCCATAGCCATGTAGAGGTTTATCAATTATTAATCCGAGTTGTTCTTTGAATTCTAATTGAATTCTTTTCTTCTCCTCTTTTCGTAATTCGTGAAGTTCCAAATTGTTTTTTACTGTAACATTTTCCTGCCCGGGAATATTTCTGTACTTCATATCATATGCAAGATGTAAGCAGAACTCTAAAAATCTTATCCTTGCGTGGAGTAGTGATATTCAAAATTTTAAAGAATTTTTATTAACAAGGACTTCAGAATTATCCTGAAATTGTGAACTTATTTTTCCACATATATTACATTTCTATGTAGATGTTGTATCTGTTATAGCGTTTGCAACTTTTCCATCAATCATCATTAATTGTTGTTGAAATGTAACTTTAATAGTTCTGTTTGATACTTTTACATATATTGGGGGCAATGCTTTAATTTCTTCTTCCAATTGGTTGACAATGCTGTTTCTTTTGTGTAATCAAAAAGGATTGGACGGCACAAAAATTTGGATCATGGAGTTAAATTTATCCATATATCATCAAAAAGCGAGTCATTTCTTGTCGATGAGGAAGGCTTATTTAAGCGCATTCGAAGTGGTACCAGAGACGCTATAAACAGCGAGGAATATTATTTCCAGAATTACTTCCATCCAGTTGTTTGTATTCCGAAAATCCTGATGTTCCATCGCAGCCCCATTTGAATATTAAAATAAGTTCAGAGTCTTTGCATTTTTCAATGTTATCATTGCTGAAGGTAGATATAATTCTAGAGGCAGTATTTTCAAGTAATTGCAATATATTAACTTTAGCTCCATAGGCTGTAAAATATTACTTTTCGCTTCTCTCACTGATTTGCTACTGGGAAAGATATCATATCCTTTTTCGGTAAAAGATTTCCTCAAAATCTCGTATTGGTTTCTTGATAATCCTAAATTTAATATTAGAGCTAAAGCATCTTCAGAGGTAAAGGACGATGTTGATTTCGGTGTCACTATGCTTTAGATTATCCGATGTAATCGATTGGGTGAAGCTGTTGGTAACACATCTATAACTTTTTCTACTTCCTTTGGTTGCGTACGTGTTACTAAAGCTTTAAATGTATCTTTTATTTCGGCATTCGTATGTGAATTTAGAATAGATTCCTGTTTGGTCCTCTTTGTTCTTAGCTGAACTTCATCGTAACTTTTTTTTGGTCGACCCTTTTTCTGCTTTCCGATGAAAATTGGTATTTCTCCCTGCAACCACTCTTCATTTTTCTTCTTGAACTTTGGTATTGACCAATCTGAAGCTTGCATCCTTTTTTCGTATGATTTATAAAAATTTTCGAGCTTTAAACTGTCTTCTGTAGTAAGAGTTAAACCAAAAGATGCTACTGTATCAATGAGTTTTCTTATTTTTTCTGGATGATTTATAATATCAGATAGATTATCCCAGATTACTTTGCAAATAGAAAAGTGTTTTAATGTAATCTTCATAATGGCAAATTCACTAATAAATCTGTATATTTATAAGGATACTTATATATAGAAAACGAATATTTATATCAGGTAAATGGTGACAGGCAAAAATGAATTAAAAAATTAAAATTTTTGCTCAAAACCCCCAATTTCATTCAGTTTATTTTTATGACCTGTAGTGTTAAACAGATACGTCAAAAAATGTACCTATGCGATTGTAAAAAAATCATTTTTGTTATAATACATTAATTAAGTAGCTAGGTAAATTATTTAAAAACTTAAAAAAATGTAATAAAAAACGAAGGAAAATATACTTATTTATGTACTTAGGTAATTTTAAAAACCTTTTCAGTAGAAAAAAATTATGAACATTTTAAATAAATTCATTAATAAATATTATTATCTCGTAACAAAAATAAGCAATGCAGTTGAGTGTTACGTATACACACATATGGAAATACGGAACAAAATAGTGAATTTTGCAACTTTTGACGTGACTTGGTAGTTTTGAGGCCATTATATTACTATTATTAAATGACCTATATCAACATTTTATATATCGTTGAATTGGTAAATAAGTCTATTTTTATATTCTTTTAAAATTTTTAAAGTATTTGCAAAATTAGTGGAGTTGTATTAAAAAAATTAAATTTTTTTGGATTTTCAGCTATTTTTTGAAAAAAAAAAAATTATTTTTGAAAAATTACCAAAAATAGGTTATTGGAGCTATTTTATTGACTTTTTTTAGGAATGAAAGCTTGATTTGTGTTTTATACATTACATAAGAAATAATATTAAAAATATTATGCTAATATGCTTTTAATATGCTTTTAAAAATAGTCGTTAAAAAAACTGACTTTTAACATAAAATCTCCACTCTTGCATTCGTTTTTGGCCGGGCGGGAAGCAGTTTAGTGTTAAATCATTCTAAATCTATTTCTATAAAAAATATGGATACCAAATTTAAAAAAGCTCGCGTGACATTTTTTTTATTAATCGATAAAAATGAAACTATTTTTTAAAATTGACAATTTTCGGCCAATGCTGGATGTAGGGTGCAAACTTAAATCAATTCAAAATTTCTTTATTAATCATTTGTGAAGCCTTATCTTTTGAAATTAATAAGGAAAAAAAAATTTTATTAATGGAACTTTGAGAAAAAAGTGAATGAATTGTACTATATTTTTGTAAAAAAAATAGCCATTTTTCATGCCAATTTCAGAGTGCTGACTTTGAATATTTTTCACGTCTAGACGAATTGAGATAATCCAAAAATTCTTTTAGCATATTATTTTGAAATATGCAGCAAATTACAGAATATTTTTAAAAAATTTTTACCTCATACATCTCCGGACTTATTCTCGAAAAACGAAAGAAAGTCGAGCCAAAAAATCAAAAATTCAAAATTCAAGCGTAAATATCTTTTTAACTGTAAGAGATAACTTAGATGAGTAAGCTTGTTTTTTCTTTATCTTGCCAAGCACTTTCCAGAAATATAAAAATCTTTAAAATCGGACTTCATTTGTACAAGTTACGATTTTTTTTAACTTTTACATACTCGAGGTAGTCAACTTTGACACCCTGTAGCTTATCTCGTGTTATAACAGGGTGACTACAAGATGATTTTTCTGAAAGCTTAGGTCCTCCTCTACAACTCTTCCATACATTTCAATTTGATCCGACCAGTAGTTTAGGAGATTCAGATTTATTACCAACAAATTTGCGTTTGACCCCACTGTGTGTTGTACGGTGTTATATATCCTACATTACCCCAATATATTTTTACCTCATTACCCCAATTCCATAATTTGTACGTTAATTTTAGATCTGAAAAAGCATTATATTTCTGGGACAAAACTTATTCATTATTGCATCGATTAGAAAATGCTATTGATTTGGATCTCTTTTGCAGAAACATCAGCAGTTGGAAAAAAACATTCAATATATTTTTTGTTTTGCTTGCAATAAAAACAGAAGTTCTATGAATAAAATACAATTTAGGAATGTAGGTCAATAACGGAAAATATTTACAGTAGTTTTTTTTAAGAAAATTAAAAATACGCGAAATAAGTTAAATTTTCTTTATTATCCTATATGCCACTATACCCCACTTTCCCCCACCATATTTTTGTAAAAAAAGATACTCATTTTTCATATTAATTTCAGGGTGATGACTTTGAACATTTTCACGCCTAGACGAATTGAAATAATCAATCAATTTTTGCAGCATATTATTTTGTAATATATTAGATATTACAGAAGCCCTACCATAAAATATCTCTTCCTTCATGTATATGTTTTCAAGTGTGAAAAATGCTGTTGTACTTTACCCCAATATATTTTTACCGCATTACCCCAATTCCATGATTTGTACGTTAAGTAGAGATCTGAAAAAGCATTATACTTCTGGGACAAAACTTATTCATTATTTCACCGATTAGAAAATGCTATTGATTTGGATCTCTTTCGCAGAAACATCAGCAGTTGGAAAAAACTTATTCAATATATTTTATTTGCTTGCAATAAAAGTAGAAGTTGTATGAATAAAATACAATTAAGAAATGTAGTGCAATAATGGAAAATATTTACAGCAGTTTTTTTTTTAAGAAAATTAAAAATACGCGAAAAATGTTAAATTTTCTTTATTATCTCATGTGCCAGTATACCCCACCTTCCTCCACCATATTTTTGTAAAAAATACTAATTTTTCATATTAATTTCAGAGGGATGACTTTGAACATCTTCGCGGCTAGACAATTGAAATAATCAATCAATTTTTGCAGCATATTATTTTGTAATATATTAAATATTACAGAAGATTTAAACAAATGTTTCCTTCATATACCTAGCATGTAGTAACGGATGTAGTTATTTATCAATGACAACAACATACCGTCTGTATTACATAGTTTAAAATAGTTTTTGAAATTAAAATTAAACTTTTGAAATTAAAATTTATTTTTACGTTACAAAAAATGTAACTAATTCCTACTGCTTTTACAAATAATAATTTCAGTAATTAGTTCTTGTAATGACATTTAAGTAATGACATTCTGATATGCATACTTGTAATAATATAAGGTAATAATATAAGTTGCCTCCTTTGATATCACCGAATAAAAATAATGAGTTATTCAACTTAAGTAGTGAAGAGCCATTATATTAGCTCATTACATGGCAACAAAAGTTTTTGCTGGGTACCTCAGGACTTACTCCCGAAAAAAGAAAATTATGTCAGAATAAAACTTGAAAATATTTTTGGTCAAAATTTTTTAAATTCCTCGTATTAATATTAGTATTATTTCTGAAATTTAAAAATCCTAGTGTGACTTTTTTTCAAGCTCGATAAACTCAATATCCCTTTAAAAAAATCGACCAATTCGACCATGTTTGAAATTTTTGAAGTCTTGTCTTTGGAAATATATGAAAAAATACATATTGTTTTTAAAAATGAAATTTTTGAGAATAGAGTAAACGAATTTTTCACTTCTAAAAGAATTTAATAAATAAAACAATATTCAAAATATACAGATTTATTACCAATTTTTTCGATCGGCAACCTTAACATAGCATGAATACCGTATTATAAACAAGAAATGGTTTTCGATTAATTTTAATTATATATGTGGGTACATTTACTTGTTGCTTAAAATTAATAATATTTATATTTCAGGTACGACTCAGCGTTTTGACGGCACCGAAATTGAACCCTGAACTCCTTGAAATTAAAAAATCCCTAGGACTAACTCTTATTAAGTTTGAAGATGCTATTATCGAATTTGACAAATTTTCAGATAGGCATCATTTTGAAACTTTAGATGTGTATGTGAAGACGCTTAAAGCTCATTATATAAATCAGTTAAAGTGGCATGCAGCATCCATTTTAGGGAGCGTTGATTTTTTGGGAAATCCCCTAGGATTTGCAAATGATTTATCCGAAGGAGTATCGGGACTTATTTTTGAAGGATCAGTAAAAAGTTTAGTAAAAAATGTTACTCACGGTATATCCAACTCTACCGCAAAACTAACTGAAACGTTATCTGACAGCCTTGGAAGAGTCGTTTTAGATGATCACGATAATGAAACACGTCAAAAAATTTTGGAAGTAGCATATCCTACTTCAGGAGGTCATTTGGCAGCTGGATTAAAAGGGTTTGGGTTTGGTCTACTTGGTGGAGTTACGAGCATTGTTCGCCACACTTATGTTGGTGCACAGACTGATGGTTTTCCAGGATTTTTAAGTGGTCTAGGCAAAGGTATTGTAGGTACCGTTACAAAACCGTTAATAGGAGTTCTTGATTTGGCATCGGAGACCGCTAGTGCTGTTAGAGAAACAAGTAGAGGTTCTCACCATTTCCTGCCAGATCGTAAACGTTTACCACGATGTGTAACAGGTGCACCTGGTGGACTTTTACCGTTTTATTCCTATCGACAAAGTAAAGGCCAGCAATATCTTTATATAATTAATCAACGAAATTTTGGAGAAAAGCTTATATTTTATGAGCCTAACCTTTGTAATGATAAAGAAGCACAACTAAGACTTTTAGTATCGACAGAATACGTACGAATTTTTTCAAGGTGTGAAGAAGATCCTACTATTATGTTTGAATGTCATTTAAGTGAAGTTTTATCATGTCATCCACTTACAACAAATACGACAACTTCAAATAAAGTTGTACCAAATTATTATATAGAGATATCGACAAATGTACCAAAAGTGACACGACCAAGAGTCAGATGTCAAAGTGAAGAAATTGCAGAAAGAGCATCAAGATGTGTAAGTATTATTTATTATGTGGCAGAAAATGAAAATTATATACAGTCAGGATAAAAGAATGATAAGTTTTTAACAGTGCACAGTAGGGCAGAATCGAAATTTTTTGGAAATAAATCTGTAACTTCTAATCGGCTTTTTGGATTTACATAAAATTTCACATAGGCACGGCAGAGGAGTGTGCAATTTTAAGTTTGGAAGGGAGACTCCTTACACTCTTCAGGAGCGGAGCTATTGGGGCTCAAATTAGGGTACCTCTGACATAGAAAAGTTTTCATGGCTTGCAAATTTTTGTTTCTTATCGATTTCAAATATTTGTATATCATCTTAAAATTCTCGATAAGGCCTATAAAAAACATCCATATTCTCTTTATCTCTTATAGTTTTCGCGTTATTTGTATTTGAAATTTTAACTAACTCAATTTTAAAAAAACTTCGTCTAGTTTTTTCAATATATATCCCAATATTTGCAGAACTAGGGGTACAGTAAAAATTTTGATTTAAAATAGGTCAAATTCGGGATGGTCTGTACATAGTTTTGTTGGGTGTTTGGGTTTGTTTTTAATTCTAAAGTTATCTCTGTAAAGATTCCTTTCGGAAGAGTGTTGAATTATTTTATGTTCTTAAATAAAATTTTATTTTACAGAAAAAAGAATTTATTTTTGAACTCAGAAAAGATATCGGATTCTAGTTTTTTATTCGATAGATAATTTTGTTCTTTAACCAATTGGACAAAAATATTTGGATGTAGATTGAAAAAACTGGATCAAGATTTTGAAGAATTAAAATATTTGAAATTTAAAATGCAAATAACTTTAGAACTGTAAGAGATCGAGAGCTTTAAGAAGATGTAAAAATATTTGAAATCGCATAACAAAAATTTGGCAAGCTATGAAAAATTTTCTATCTAGAGGTATGCTATTTTGAGCTCTATTAGCTCCGCTCCTGAAAGGTTATTGGGGCCCTCCTTTGCTAAGCCTGTGCTTTTATGCAAATTCAACCAGCCGCTGAGAAGTTACAGATTTATTTCCAAAAAATTCGATTCAGTCCCACTGTGCAGTGCATATAGGTGGATAGATATACCAAATCAACTTCGGTATTTTAACAAATGTTTTATTATCTTTTCAACGACGATAAGTTGAAAAGATAATTTTACTTAGATTTGAATATTATAACCAAGAAAAATTTTGCGAATAAAAATACTGCGTTCCATGCAAACAAAATTTGTGTCTCTTGGATGGAGATCGAGCCAAAAGACATGAAGTAACTCATAACACCGCCAGAACAATTCGTGTATCTAAGGACTTATCTCCCTTCATTGCCAATAAGTACCGAATAAAATACTCTTGCAAAAAAAGATAACAAAAACGAGCTAGCTAAGTGTAAGAAATTTCAAGACCGTATTTTATATATACATAAAACTGTATCATAAGCAGATTCCAGGGTAATATATAATAAATAATATGTTTTTGATAAGCGTGATAAAGTAAGTGAAAGGTACCAAGGTATGCATTTAAATAAAGTGTAATATACATATTTTTAAATAAAAGATAAACGGAATAAGCTAATTATCCCAATCATCACTTCGAATAAATTCACAATTTACTTGTTATTTTTAATTTTTTTGTTATGTCCTCTGAAAGCAATTTAAAAATATATTCACCGATTTATTGGCACCATCTGGAAATAAGAAACTAAAATTTATAATCGTATATGAACACTGATGTGGTCAGTTTAAAAAAGTGACACTCTGTGGGACGAAAATAGGACTAGAACTGGAATACTATTTCTGGATGCTTCTTCAGTAAAAATAAAATTTTAAATCAAGCCTGAAAATATTAAAAAACTCTTCCACGTAAGCAGTGGCACCAATTTCCTTTTATGATAGTCTATGGTTCAATTATTCAAGTTCATTTAGAATAAATCAGCAAAATAATCACATTATTTTTGCTTTTAGAGTAAACTTCAAATACAACAGCCTGTCTTGCAAACATAGATTTTTTTAGTACATTCTATTCGGAACCATTTTTTCATTTATTTGATATATAAAACTTAAAGTGTGTGTTCTAGTAAAACGTAATTTTAAATATTCTTCTTGATTACAATATCTTAGAGACATGCCAGATTTAACAGCAGATCGAATTTTTGAAATCCGGTTGTTTGCCCGCATGTAGATAGCAGTCAAAGAAAAATGTACAAAATAAAATTTTAATTTTGTTAACCTTTTTTTAACTTAAAAATTATTGAATAAATTTTGATAAAAATATTACATTTCAGGGCAGTAAAAAGCTTAACAAGGACCAAAAGAATGAGATGAAGCTTGGTTCAGAAAAATAATGAATTCCAAACTCAAAATGTAAAGAAGTTCCTAGAATTTATGACAAACATGTTCGGACGTGTAATGGCACGTTGTGTTCATTTCTTCAAAATCAACTATAAGCCATGTTAAAGCTATACCTAAACTTTAGTCAACCAAAGCTAAAAACAAAGAGAAAGATATAGTTGGTCAAGACCAACTGTATGATACTCTACGCCATTGTGTACGAGCATAAAAATTCGGGAAGGGGACTTATATTACACATGTGGCCAATTTTAGTAAATATAAAATAAAATCTACAAATACAGAATAATGCGTTGATACTAGCATCTAGATGATTTTGTGCACTTTAGAGCGATCCCTGGAAGCGGGTTTATATGGTAGCTATGGTAAATGTTGTTTCTATTTACATAAAACTTATTTGTGTCGAATATTAACTTAATACTAACATTCGTATGGGATTTATGCACGTTAAAGTGATTTTAGAATGAGGGGTTTATATGAGAGCTATGGTCAATTGTAGACCGATCTTCATAAAATTTGATACAAAGATTGATACTTGTACAGAACTCCTTTGCACCGAATTTCATTAAAGTGTTCTTATTTTTTAAGCATTTGTTTAAACTCTATTCCGGGGGGACATTTGTATGGGGGCTACATTAAATAATAGACCGATCACAACCAATTTCAATAGACTTCGTCCTGGTATCATAAAAGTCCCACCTGCCAAATTTCATTGAATTACCTTTAAAATTGCGACCAATACTTTGTTCACAAGGTTTGCATGGACAGCCAGCCAGCCAAATTTTGGGTCAATTGGTATACTTTAAGGTGGGTGTTGGATAACTTTTTCTATGTGTTACAAACATCAGCACAAACGCATAATACCCCAACCACCTATGGTGGTGTAGAGTATAAAAATTAAATAACAAAGTTGAGAAGAACTCTGAGGCAAAGAATAATCAAAGCTCCTCAATAATAAAAAAATAAAAATATTGTTATGCTTTTACCTTTTAAAAACGGTTGTTTATTTCCATTAAATAAACCTGTACTTTGATTGCAAATAACAGCAGTTTAGTAGTTTAAAAATTGTAACGACTCTTTATTTTATTTAAAAATGTACAACAATAACAGTTTAAATAGTCACTTACGTTCTAATATAAACACACTTAAATTACACACTTTATAACAACACACTTTAATAATATACAAGATTATACAGCCAAGGCAGTTGATTTGTTTTTACTTAACGACGCTTCCAATTAGACTCACTCAATGGTGTTCTCACGGCCAATTTATATACAATGTATTACCTACTAGATGCTTCTTGAAAGCTCTATTTCTTTCTACAATGTTCTTAACGGACAAACTAGAGCTTTTGATGTTAATGTTAGCAGCTTAAACATTTAGTGTTGCCATACTTAAAAACAATGGTGAAAGCTTTTTATGCAATGTTGTATGTTTAGAACTATGTTAATAATTTTTACAGATATGTTAACTGCTGTTAACATAAACGGAAATGCCTAGAAGCATTGAGAAAGATTTAAACCAGCCGTTAAAACCGTTATATTTGAATTCAAGTACAATTTCGTAACAATATTTTCAATATTTTGTCTTAGCCTGGAAAACATACGTTATAGCTGCCATTTCACATGTTCCAAGGTATATATTTTGTATAAAGAATAATCGGTAAATTTATAAAACAGTTTGTCGTTTGACAAGTTTTAAAAAAGTATTTGTTACAATTAAACAAAACAGAGTACAGTTGTGCCGAATTTTATATAACCTTCACCCGTAATGAGATGTGATATATTGAATGTAATTACATATTTACTTACCTATCCTTATCTGTGTAGACACTAAAGCTTTAAATAATTTACATTTTCATAATCAAGATTTTGTAAACACTTATATATTATAAGTTTGTTTATTTGTGTATCAATCACGTCTAAAAGGCTAAACGATTTTCACGAAATTCGACACACAGATAGTACCAGTGGTTGTAGGCTATGTTAGATCTTGATTGGAAGTTCACATTTTACGCCTACTTAAAAAATCCTTTTTTTCAGTTTTGCACGTTATTAATGAAGCTATTTACATGAAATTTCACACACAGATAGTGGTTGCACTGTAGAATGTTTTAGGTTATGTTGGATTTTCATCGGATTCCACTCCCATTTTTTATACTCTATAACTGGTGAACCGATTTGCTTAAAATGTTCACAGCATCATCCTGTGAGTGAGTCACTAAATTCAAATATGTTATTTTATTTTTCGATAAGAACAGTGGGAGTAGTACCCCCATATAAAGCAGATATTCATTATGGCATATCTAAGGAACTATTACATTGAGAGCCTTCAAATGTCGGGGGAATCTTTATCTTACAGGAAGGATAGGTCCAGGGAGAGAGGCAGCCCCACACACGAAGAATATATAAATTTTCTCATCTAAAGGACTGTTACAGTGAAAGTCTTAAGAAGTTTTAAAAATAATTTACATATCAAATTTCGAATAGGGCGGATAGGTCAAGGGTGAGTATTAGCTCCCATATAAAGGAAACGGAACGCACCGGTAAAAGCTAATAAATAATAAATATAATACTTTGGAATTTTATAAAAGCTCACATATCTTTAAAGAAGATATAATCACTTCAGTGCAAAAAAAATATTTTATAAATGTAAGACTTTATTAAATTAAAAAAAGGTATGGGGAAATTTATGGACCGATTTGACTGATTTAAAAAAGCGAAATTCAAGACAATATTTATAATAGATTTATGCAAGAATGGGGTCCATCTATACTTTATATAGAAACTTCAAAAAATTTAATAACGAATTTTCAGTTTTGCGATATAAAAATTCTTAAAAAATTTCCGATTTTTTTGTGAAAGAACGAAGTCTCTAGGTTTCATAGGTGCTTCAAAAAGTTGAAAAAAGCACTGACTTAATTTGTTGTTGTTCTTTTTAGTTGGTATTGTTTTTCAGTACCCATGAAAGCAACAACTACAGGGGAAGCGGGCATTAAATAAATACAAAACAGATTTGCCAATAGCTCAGTTGTTTATGAACCGATTTGGTTGATTCAAAATACCGAATTCAAGAAAAATATTTGTGACCGATCTATATAAGAACAAAGTCCGTAGTTTATTTAGGGCTTCAATATCGGTCAAGAATGCATTTTGGGCGATATCTCTGTAACTAATGGACCGACTCACAGTGGTCCCAAAATGATTTTTTTTGGAAATAATGTTGTAACTTTAGAACTACTGGATATATTTGAATGAAATTTCACATGGCTAATCCTGAGGTATATTCCAATTGATTTGGAGGAGCACAGGTTCTTAGCTGGTCTGGAAGACAGGGGATGGACCTCCAAAGTAGTCACTTCGGTTATACAATTTTTTTAAAAAATCGCCTAAATTCCATTTATGATTTGATTGAAAAAAAATTTCACCTAGATAGTCCTTATAATTTTATGGAAAAATTACGCTTACACGTCTGGGTTATTTCTTCTACTTTAAGAGATTGTAATATTAAAATTATGGCCCTGATAGGGTCGCCATATAATAATAAAATTATGAGGAGGAATATTTTTGATGGTAGAAAAGAAGTCTGCTTTATTAAAAAATTCCTTTGCTTAGCCTACTAAAGTCACTCAATAACATATTCCAATATAAAAACTTAATTTTAATTTTACATATATCTTTTTAAATATTTTTAAGTATTTCTTTTTATATTTCTTTAATAAATTTTTGTGTTCGGTTTTTGTTTTATCTTAATTTTTATTGTCAGGTTCAATTATCTATGTCTTCGATTTCATATGGACCATTGTAAGGTGATTCATTTTTCTTTCTATTTTCTAGTTTTACTAGAACTATCTCCTATACTAAGATTAATGCAATTTTTATTTTTGTAAGATTCTAAACGTCTATTTTTCTTTGTTGCTTCGATAAGATACGTGGCATTTTCTAATGAAATGTTTAACCATAACCTTAATTCATTTGCGTAATTTTACAAATTATATATTTTGTTATCATTCATAATTTATTCATTCAAAACTCTATGATTTCCTTCTATAGTGCCTAGAGTTTCATGGTGATAAGGTGTGGATAATTTCTGTTCTATTTTTAACAAATTACATATTTCCTCCATTAACTCATTTACAAATACATATTTTGAAATTAAATTTTCGGTTAAGCATTTTGCTATTAATTTAGCTTCTTTTGTTTAAAGTGGGACTGATATTACATATTTTTGTTAATTCACACTGCATTGTTAATATGTAGCGATAATATTTAGAAGGTCGTAGAGGTCTGACTGTATCGACAACTACGGTACTGAAACTATTTTCTGGTGTGTCTGTAACGCGTAATGGTTCCTTGGTGTGTTACTTGTTTATTCCTTTGACATAGATCATACGTTGATACATACTTCTTTACCATTCCGAAATGTCCTCCGCATTTGTTATTCTCTTTTCATTTCTTTCAATCTTTCTACTTTTATTTTCTTAAATATTTCGTCACTTTTTTCAAGTGCGAACTTTACACAATTTAATCTGCTTAAAACAGAAGGTTCTCCAACATATTGTTACGTTTTTACCTTTTAAAAACGGTCGTTTATTTCCTTTAAATAAACTTGTACTTTGATTGCAAAAATAACAGCAGTTTAGTAGTTTAAAAATTGTAACGACTCTTTATTTTATTTAAAAATGTACAACAACACAGTTTATAAGTCACTTTGTGTTTTAATACACACACACACTTAAATTACACGCTTTATACAGCACACTTTAATAATGTACAAGATTATACAGCCAAGGCAGTTAATATGTCTTTACTTAACGACGCTTCCAACCAGACTGACTCAATGGTGTTCTCACGGCCAATTTATATACACTGTATTGCCTACTAGATGTTTCTTGAAAGCTTTATTTCTTTCTACAATGTTAACGGACAATCTAGAGCCTTTGTAGGTAATGCCATGAGCATAAACACTTAGTGCTGCCAAACTAGAGCTTTTGATGATAATGCCAGCAGCATAAACACTTAGTGCTGCCACACTTAAAAACAATGGTGAAAGCTTTTTATTCAATGTTGTATGTTTAGAACTATGTTAATAATTTTTACAGCTATGTTAACAGCTGTTAACATAAACGGAAATACAATTTCGTAACACTGCCCCCCGCTTAAGCCTGTTCGTCCCGAATAGGCACGAATTCACTTTTCCCATAGGCAGCTAGTAGTTCTAGATGTACAACCTTCATTTTAGATCTCGGGCTCTTTTCTTTCTGTATTCTGTACACCACGTCATTTAATTTCTTAATCACTTTGTATGGTCCATCCCAATGGGTTTGTAGTTTGGGAGACAGTCCTTTCTTACGTTGTGGGTTATACAACAGTACAAGCTGGCCTTCGTTAAATCCTTCAGAATTCGCTGCTCGATCGTATCTGGCTTTCATTTTATCGCTGGTCATTTTTATTCGTCCGCGTACGAATTCATGTAGCTCGTTCAGGTCATCTTGCTCTTGGGAAGTGTTTTCCCTATTTGTTGATGAGGGCTTAATACCGAATTCTAAACCACCAGGCAACTTGAGTTCAGTCCCGAAGACAATTTTTGCAGGTGTTCGAGAGGTTGAGTCATGAACAGCTAATCTGTATGCCAATAGAAATTTCGGTATGTGTTCATCCCAGTCCTTCTGATGTGCACTGACCACTTTTCTTAAATATTCCTCCAGAGTGCGATTGAATCTTTCGACCATGCCATCAGATTGAGGATGCAGTGGCGTTGTTCTGGTTTTTCTTATTCCGTATAAATCGCACATTTCCTTGAATACGGCAGATTCAAAATTTCTACCCTGATCAGAATGCAACTCCAGTGGAACACCATAGCGGCACACCCAATTGTTCACAAATACACTTATAACCGTTTTAGCTTCTTGATCAGGTATGTCATATACCTCTGGCCATTTGCTGAAATAATCCATAACCACTAGAATGTAACGATTTCCGGCATTGCTGACGGGAAAAGGGCCTGCTACATCCATTGCAATCCGCTCGAATGGCGCGCCTGAGTTATACTGCTGAAGTTGTCCACGACTTCTTCTTACTGGGTCCTTCGCTGCTATGCATTGTAAACAATTGGCTACCCAATCGGCTACTGCTTGCTGACAACCCACCCAATAAAAACGTTGTTTTAACTTTTCTAAGGTTTTTGTCACACCAAGATGACCACCACTGGGACCGTCATGGACCTCTTTCATTACTTCGTTTATTTTAGAGGATGGTACTACAATTAGATTTGTCACTGTTTTACCGTCAGCACTTTCCCATATGCGGTATAAGCAGCCATTTAACAACTGCAGACTATTCCATAGGGCCCAATATGATTTCATTAATGAACTTTCGGCGGATATTTCATTGCGGGCTGGCCTTCTACCTTCTTCTTTTGCCGATATTATTTTTGCCAGTATGGGGTCATTTCTTTGCGCCACAGACCAATCTTCACTGGACTCTATATGCATTAGTCGAACATCGATGTTACATTCCTTTTCCTCGATTTTTGTACAATGCTTACATTCCACGTTGCAGGGCCGTCTTGACAGCGCGTCCGCATTGCCGTGTTTCAAACCCTTCCGGTGCTCGTTGCTAAAATCATAGCTTTGAAGCCGCTCTATCCAACGAGCCAGTTGTCCTTCAGGTTGTTTAAATTGCAGCAACCACCTGAGGGCAGAATGATCGGTTCTCAGTCGAAAGTGTTGGCCATACAGATATTTGTGGTAATGCTTCACACACTCTAATACTGCCAAAAGTTCTCGTCGCGTTACGCAGTAGTTTCTTTCAGGCTTCGAAAGCGTTCGGCTGAAGTATCCAATGACCCTTTCAGTGCCACCGACTACTTGTGAAAGTACACCGCCTATTCCGTATCCGCTCGCATCGCTATCTCCCACAAATGTTTCTCCAGGTATAGGATATGACAAAATTGGTGCGGTACATAACAGATCCTTGAGCTTCTGGAATGCTAGTTCTTGTGCTTCACAGCATTGGAATGATTGTGACTTCTTGGTCAGCTCATGTAAGCTTGCGGCTTCATTGGCGAAATTCGGGACAAATCGTCTGTAGTATGTGCAAAGGCCAAGAAAACTACGCAATTCGTGGAGATTTCTCGGACGTGGCCAGTTCTTTACAGCAATTATCTTATCCTCATCTGTTGATATTCCGTCTGCTGTTACGCGATGTCCCAAATATTTGACTTCATTCTGGAACAACGCACACTTCTTAACACTGAGTTTGAGTCCAGCCGTTTAAGGACTTCTTCAAGGTTATTCAGATGTTCATCAAAAGTCTTACCCATGACAATTATGTCATCGAGGTACACCAAGCATGTCTTCCCGTGAAGTCCTTTCAATACCTGTTCCATTAAACGCTCGAAGGTGGCTGGAGCATTGCAGAGTCCAAATGGCATCACATTAAACTGCCATAACCCATCACTCGCGCTAAAGGCGGTTTTTTCCTTGTCTTTTTCTGAAATCTCTACCTGCCAATAACCACTTTGCAAGTTCAATGAGGAGAACCATTGTGTTCCAGCTAGTGTATCCAGGGTGTCGTCAATTCTTGGTAGCGGGTAGCTGTCTTTCTTGGTGACGTCATTCAGTTTTCTATAATCGACGCAAAATCTAGTGCTGCCATCTTTCTTCTTAACTAAAACAACAGGCGAGCTCGAAGGACTTGAAGATGGTTCGATTATACCGTTCCGCTCCATTTCATTGAGCAACTCCTTCACTTCACTTCGTTTTGCTAGAGGAACACTTCTGGGCGCCTGCTTTATTGGCCTCGCTTCGCCAGTATTTATTTGATGCTTTACAATTGCCGTTCTACCATGGCCTTGACTTTTTAAGGCGAAGACGGAGCTATATTTCTTCAGAATCTGTTTGGTCTTATTTCTGTCTGGCGGCGTTAATCCTTCTACCCATTTCCCCACATATTCCGCTAGAAGCTCGTGTTCTTTGGTGGATTTATTGGCAGGTTGCGGGTTTTTCTCGCAATTGATTACTGCCTCTGCTGAAGTGCATTGACCTATTTCAGAATTTGGCTTAACGACTTTTTCGTAGCTGGACAGGTTAAGCATTCTTACAGGAACTATTTTGTTGTTGCAGGGTTTAACGAGGGCTTTTGCTGTTACAAGATCACTTGTTATTTCTACTCGTTCTACCACCCACAAACTGTTGTCCTCACAATCTCCCTCCATACGAGCCCATACTAAAGTTTCTGACTGTGGTGGTAGCTTCTGATGCTCGACGGTAACTAGCTTTCTTACTTGAGTCCTATTTTCATATCCGACGTCAAGAGGTATCTCCACATTTCGCCAAATCATAACTTTTTGTCCCATATCCAAAGTAATGCCGTGACTAATCATGAAATCAGCACCAATGATGACTTCGTCCACAATGTCGGCAACAATGAATACATGATTGACGGTAACGTTGGCAATGGTTAATTTCACATTTACTTTACCATAGACCGTGGCCGGCTCCCCAGTAGCTGTGCGCAGGCTTACCCCACATAATGGTTCAATTGTTTTCTTTACTAAATCTGGCCTGACGATAGACTGTGATGCCCCGGTGTCTACAGTAAAAACGTGCTTCTGACCGTTGATGTATCCCGAAGCAGTAAGATTACTATTTTTCTGTTGCATTACGGATATGGAGATGGTGGGCCCTCAGATGTGGGAGCTAGCTCTTGCCCCATAGTGCCAGCTCGTTTTAGTTTAAAGGTGATTCTTGTGATGATTGATGATTTGACTGTCGGTTATTTCTTTGAGGCGAGGCAGATCTGGTTCGTTTCCTAGGTGCTTTGCAGTTTCGCTGAATATGACCCGATTTACCACAGTTATAACATTTTACTCTGGCTCTATTTTGCTTCTCGTTAAACGCCTCCAAAACCTTTTTTAATTCGTCGACTATATTTCTCTCATTATCAGGAACAACTTCAACATTTCGCACCTTGCATATTTGCGGCTTTGAAATTATTTTCGCTGTTTCTTGTGCCAGTGCGAATGACACGGTTTCAGTAAATGATGGTTTAGGTGTGGCACAAACCGTGTGTTTTATTTCAGGATCGCGAATGCCATTAACAAATGCCTCTATCTTGATATGATCCAAAAACGGGCTATTTTCCCCTGGATAAGTAAGCTGCAGCAAACGTTCGAATTCCAACGCAAAGTCTTGTAGTGTCTCATTGGGCTTCTGCACTCTACCACGCAATTCCATTCGGTATAATTCCTTTTTATGTTCACCACCGTACTTACGTTGTAGCGCCTCCAGTATGTCATTATAACTGTTTCTGTTACACGCTGGCACGCTTTCTAGAACTACTGCTGCGTTTCCTTTTAAGGCCAATATCAACTCTATAGCTTTTTCTTCGTCGTTCCACATGTTTCTAATGGCAATCGTATCAAACTGGAACTTGAACACATTAAATGGTGTGGTGCCATCAAAACTAGGGGCCTTTATTCTACTAGAGGATTCTGGAATAATTCGCACCTGTCCATCTTGGCATTGAAGATTATTCATCTTTACTTCTAGATCATGTAGTTTTTTATCAACATCTTTGGATTGTATATCTAGGCAGCTCTCTAAGTCGGACAGCTCTTTATCAACTTTATCAACGACTTTGGCTTGTATATCTAGACAGCTCTCTAAGACACCTTTGTCTCAATGCCATCCACTCTGCTGTTTATAACTTCCGAAATTTGCTGAAGTTTCTCGTTTGTCGCTCTAGAAGTTTCTTTGGCTTCTTTAACTTCAGCAAGAAGTTTCTCGTTATTTGCTTTAGACGTTTCTTGAACTTCAGCAAGAAGTTCTTTAGAAGTTTCTTGAAATTTCATTTCCATTATTTTATTTTCTTCTTTGACTTCAGCAAGAAGTTTCTCGTTATTAGCTTTAGAAGTTTCGTTAGCTTCTTTAAATTGCTCCATCATAGCAGAAAACATTGTGGATAAATCCATGCTGCTTGTTGTTGCACGGGTAGAAACTTCGAATTCTTCTTTATACTCGAAGTCGTAAGCTCCGATGTCAACATTACGCCGCTTGAATTCATCTATCAGCTTTATTACCAGCTGTAGGTAACTCCAACTTATTCAATTCCCTCTTGAGTTGCTCCACTTTTAGCTCTTCAAACTTCATGACTGCTTATTATTTAGCAATCCCACTTCTGACACCAATTGTTACGTTTTTACCTTTTAAAAGCGGTCGTTTATTTCCTTTAAATAAACTTGTACTTTGATTGCAAAAATAACAGCAGTTTAGTAGTTTAAAAATTGTAACGACTCTTTATTTTATTTAAAAATGTACAACAACACAGTTTATAAGTCACTTTGTGTTTTAATACACACACACACTTAAATTACACGCTTTATACAGCACACTTTAATAATGTACAAGATTATACAGCCAAGGCAGTTAATATGTCTTTACTTAACGACGCTTCCAACCAGACTGACTCAATGGTGTTCTCACGGCCAATTTATATACACTGTATTGCCTACTAGATGTTTCTTGAAAGCTCTATTTCTTTCTACAATGTTAACGGACAATCTAGAGCCTTTGTAGGTAATGCCATGAGCATAAACACTTAGTGCTGCCAAACTAGAGCTTTTGATGATAATGCCAGCAGCATAAACACTTAGTGCTGCCACACTTAAAAACAATGGTGAAAGCTTTTTATTCAATGTTGTATGTTTAGAACTATGTTAATAATTTTTACAGCTATGTTAACAGCTGTTAACATAAACGGAAATACAATTTCGTAACAATATTATTTAAATAATAGGAATTATCGCTACATCTGACGGCCGTTTGATTTAATGCAGGATTGTTTTCTACTATGAATTCTTTAGTAGACTTTTCTAATATACGAGGGCGGATCAATAAGTCCGGGACTTTTCGAACTTCCCTAGTAGTTATATGAAATGCAACATTATTCCCATCAAGTACCACCTGTTATTAGACTACTGTCGAATTTTGAGCTAGTGTCGTCATTTGCTATGCGTTTAACAGCTGTTCAAAACTTACAACCTTGTGTATTTTTCTAAAAATGGAAAAAGTGAATTTCGAGTGCAAATAGTGGGCGGTAGTCTATTACAATAATTAATTTTCTGCCATACAAATAAGGTCGGAAAATTGTATTCCCCAATGTATTCCAAGTAATTCTTTTTCGATTAGTGATTTGTTTCTCTCGTATTTGTTAAGTGATCGACTGAGGAATGATATTGGTCTATCTTCACCAATTTGACCTTGTGATAATATAGCGTCCAAGCAAAATCTGATGCATCTGATAATAATAAATCTTCTGTAATAATTGCAAAATGCTTCAAATTTTCTTACGTCGTCAGCATTTTTTGGATAGAGGATATTTTCGTATTGCGTCAAATTTTTCCGGATCCGGTTTAATCTCTTCTGAAGTTATTAAGTGTCCCAGATATAATACTTCTGATTTCAAAAAGCAACAAAAAAGCATTAAGTTTTGAATTGTATTTTCTTAACCTTTCGAACACTTTTACTAAATTTTCATGGTGATAATTTAGGCTGCATTTGAAAACTATTATATCGTCAACGTATATAAAAGCTTCTGATTCCAAACCAGGTAAAGCTATTGTTAGCATTCGCTGAAAGCTGTTCAAAGATATTTTTAGACCAAATGGTAATCTTATGTTGATAATGTCCATCAGGCGTTTAAAAAGATGTATAAGTACGAGATTGTTGATCAAGTTCAATTTGGTGAAATGATGAAAAATATTTTGCTCTTCCTAATTTATCCAAAATGTCATCCAGACGATATAAAGGAAATTTATCGTTAACAATTTTGTCGTTTAGTTTCCTAAAATCGACTTTACTTAACTCTGTTTGACCTTTTTTGGAAATAATAACAGTGGTGCATTGTTCAATGATATTGCTTTCCAAGAGTTTTTTCACCTGAGAATTTATTTCCGTTTTCTGAGTATGTGGTAATCTATAACTTTTTACATATACTGGGCTATTGTCGTTTAAGTTTACTGTTTGTAGAAATTATTAACACTTAAATCTTCATCATAATTGTGAAATATTGATTGATATTATTTAAATATAGATACAAGTTTTTTTTATTTTCATCGCTTACTTCCTCTAGATTAAATTTATTTAAGAGTGTTGCAAATCGATTATTTAAATGCTGTTTTCCGCTCTTCTTATTGTTCGTGGTACGTATGTCGTAATATTTTAACGGAATGGTTGCAATCTTCAGATTTTCTATGATTACTATTTTATCATTGACGTTTAATAACTTAATATGTTTATTTCCATATTTCCATATAGCATTTGATAATTTCTCTGTTTGCTATGACGGAAAGTTCTTCCAATTCAATTGTAAATGGTAAAATTATTTCACTTCTTTGTGGTTTTCTTATCGTGATTATCTTATAAGTGTTATCGTGTATCGGAAACATTATTGTTTCATTATTGTTGTTAAATGTTATTATATATTTATCGTAATCGATATTGCATCTATATTTGGATAAGAAATCTCTACCTAGAATTCCATCCGTGCTTATTGGAAAATTATTTACTACTAGTTGTATCTTTTTTTTTGATTATTTCATTATTTAATTTAATTTTAATAGTTGTAGAGCCTAGTGATTTAATAATATTTTATGAGATTCCTGTTAATTTTCAATAATCGTCCTGGGTTTCCTCATAATTTTTCAAAAATTTTTCTTTGCACAGTGAGACATATGCTCCTGTATCAATAGAAATGTAAGGTTACTTTCAACGTCTATAATATTCAACTTTACATAATTTCTGAGGTTAGATGATATGCTATATATTCCTTTTGTTTCTAATTGTATCCCACGATTTGGCAAACTCCGGGCCTTGCAAGTTTCACTGATCTTGCATGTGATTTATGCTGTAATTTCTGTTGTTTATATTCCGCATATTTTGTTATTATTACAGTTGTAATTTCTGTTATTATTGCCATTATTGCTATAGTTTATATTATTATTATTATTATTATTATTATTATTATTATTATTGTTGTAGTTGCATTTTCTATATTATTGCTGTTGTTGTTATTTCTATTATTATTGTTGTTGGTTGTCTTCTTACAAAAACACATATTTGAAAAATGGTTATATTTTCCACAATTGTGACATCTATTTCCATTAGCGGGATATCGAGCTCTGTTGAATGTGTTGATAAAATGCTTGCTTTTGTTCAAATCGAGATGAAGCTCACTCTCTCTCTGCGATTTTCAAGGCATCATTAAATAACGTTATTTGACTTGCATAAATTGTAGATAATATTTTTGGATCACTTAATCCATTCATGAAAGCGTTAAATGCCATATTAATGCCTATTTGTATTAATTATAGCATTTTTGCTTGCTTCGCCTTCGTATGATATTTGTATTTCGTTCAAACAAAACCTATCAGGATGTTTTCTTTTTGTTTTATACAAGTTATTTCATAAAGTATGTTGTTTGAAGTTTTTAATGCATTATATATCTCTTTAAGAATCAGTACTAATTCATTGATAGTTGTTCGCATTTGGTTTTTTTAATTCTCAAATTCAGTCTTGAATTTAAAATAAAGTTAAAAAAGGAAACACGTTTTTCTGTTGAAACGGTATCGGAAACAGTTTTTAAATTTGTTATAAAATCATATAACTCATTAGTTTTCCCAGAAAAATCTGGTACTAGCTTTGCCAGGATTATTCCCTGTATTTTTTTTTTTTGCAGTGTCGATTTTTTTTCAGAGTGTCGTTCTAATAAATCTAGTGCTTCTTTCTCTAATGATTTGTGCTATAGTAATATTCTTGATTTTTCACTTTCTTTTAAGTTTGAGTTTTCTAAATCTTTTTCAATCTTTTCTATTTCTATTTTTTTTTCTATGATTGTATAAACCGAATAAGATCTACCTATTGATTTTTTTTTTGCATTAGTTATGATGGCATTTATACTCTAATGCATGTTTGTTATCCATCTAAAATATATTTCAAATAAATTTTCTTCTATATTTCCTACTTATCTATTTAATTTTACCATACTTTTGTATCATTAATAAACATTCTAATTCTACTATTCTCCTTTCTTCGATATCTTCTTTTTTTTTTGAGTTCCTTCGCTTACAATTTTTGTTTCTTGGTTAATTCTGAGTTTTCCTGTTTGGACCATTCTATTGAGTTCTTAGATTTCTCGTCCATTAATTTTTCTTTCTTATAAGACCATAATTACATTGAAATTTAATTTTTTTATAGTTAAAAAAGAGAAGATATATTTTTACTTGTTACAATGTGTTCTTGAGCTAAATCGTATAGTCTTATACATAAACCGAGAATTAATAAGAATATTAAGAATAATGTTAATGTTTTAGTGGTTTAATTTTTGGAATTTTTAGTGGCTGTTCCGCTGGTGTTAGTTTATTCTTCTTTCTATACTCTTCTGTAGTTCGCAGGATCGCTATGTAATAATAAAATTATGAGGCGTAATTGTTTTTGATGGTAGAAAAGAAGTCTGCTTTATTAAAAAATTTCTTTGCTTATATACTATATATGAGAAGAATTATTAGCCTAAAATTTGAGCAACTTACTAAAGTCACTCAATAACTTATTCTAATATTAAAACTTATGCCAATGCTGCATATCATAATTATAAGTATGACAAAGAATAATGAACTATTACGTTATTTGATAAATCTGAGCGACACAATTTTAGTTACTAACCTAGGACAAAATATGCATACGGTTTGCTTTCTTATTTTATGAATTCTTATTACTATTTGTTTACATTAAAATATATGTAATGCATACTGCAATTAATGTATGCATGACCGATCCAATTTTGCTCTACATTATGCATACACTATAAGATATTTAAACCTGAGTAAAATTTTAACCCATTTTTGGTCATGTTTTTTAGTTTTTTTTTTACTTGGCGGTTATTTTTACAAAATAACAGTAAACATCAAAATATTATGTTTTGTGATAAATTTAGTGCATAATTAGTTTACATATTCGTTTAAAAACTAACTGAAACTTGACCCCCTTCAACAAAATTTGCGCATTTTCCTTTATTTCTATGACAAATGTGTGCTGCAGCATTCTTATACATATATAAGTGCACAGACGTATCAACATGTTTATACCCTACACCACCATAGATGGTTGGGGTATTATGCGTTTGTGCTGATGTTTGTAACGCATAGAAAAAGTTATCCAACACCCTCCTTGAAGTATACTCAGAATCACTTTTTAAATCGATCTAACGATGTCCTTCCTTCCGCCTGGCTGGCTGGCTGTTCATGTAAACCTGCACAAAGTACATGTCGCAATTTTAAAAATAATTCAAAGAAATTTGTTTTATGATTATTATTATATATTATTATTTCACCTAGCCTCCATAAAAATGTCCCCCGGAATTCAAAAATGCCTGAGAAATAAGAATATTTCAATGAAATTCGGTGCAAAGAAGTTTATACGAGTTTCAATCTTTGTATCAAATTTTATGATGATCGGTCCACAATTGACCATAGCTCCCATATAAACCACTCTTCCGAAAATCACTTTAACCTGCATAAATCCAATACGAATGTTAGTATCAAGTTAATACTCGACGTAAATAAGTTTTATGTAAGTAGAAACAACATTGCCAAATTTTGTGAGAATCGGTCCATAATTTACCATTGCTCCCACATAAACCCACTTTCAGGACTCGCCCTAAAGTACATAAAATTAGATATTGTATTTGTAGATTTTATTTTACATTTAGTAAAATTGTAGGGTATCATATAAATTAGTCTGTCTTTCTTTCTTGTTATATAATGAATAATGAATCACATTTTTTAACTTTAATTAAGCATATCTCCTAATTTCAAAGTGTTGGCTTTAGTTTTCTGAAGAAATAAAAAAATATACATATTATACTAAATTATGCATTTATTTAAAGACATGTATTTCTGTGGTACTATTTCGTGTGTCACTTGAGTATGGAATTCTTTTAATATTAATCAGGAAGGCTATGATTTGAATTTCTTTCAATATAAGCGGCTAGAGAATTTTTAATTTGATAGTTTTTAAATAGATTTTATTCAAAATGGGACGTGGTAAGGCTCTTAATAACTCTGAAAAAGAATTAATTTTTATATAAAATGATGTATCAAAAAAATCTGGAGAAGAAATGTTACAAGCATTTGATTTAGTTTTAATCGTAACTTGTTCCGATTCCGATTCTGATTTTGAAATCTCAGGGTCAGAATCCAGTTCAAATAGCCAAAAACATTAATAAAGGAAAGACAGTTGTGTACAATTATTTAAATAACGTGGAAAGATATGGAAAAAAACATGAAAGGGCGGAAGCAAATGGCAACAACTCCAAAAGAAAGACGAAAAATTCTTAGAATTACATCAAATTCTGCCACGTCGGTATCAAAAATACGTGAAAAAATTGGAGACAGTGCCAGTCTAAGAACAGTGCACCGTATTTTAAAGTCGTGCCCATACATAGTCCGACAAAATTAATGAAAAACGCAAATTAATGAAAAACGCAAAAATACAATGACATGGTCCGACAAATGGTTTAAAGTTGTATTTTCCGATGAAAAAAAGTTTAATATTATTCTTATTTTTAAACTCTATTCCGGGGGACATTTGTATTGGGTTAGGTGCAATAACGGACCGATCACAACCAATTTCAATAGGCTTCGTCCTTGTAGCATAAAAGTCCCACGTGCCAAATTCATTGAATTATATTTAAAATTGTGACCCGTAGTTTGTACAGAAGATTTACATGAACAGCCAGTCAGCCGTCCACCAGCCAGATATATATATATATATATATGTATAAACGAGAAAGAAAGACAGACTATACTCTATGATACCCTATACCATACATATATATATATATATATATAAACGAGAAAGAAAGACAGACTATACTCTATGATACCCTACACCATACATTCATACATGCATACATACAGACATATATACATACAGATGGACAATAAAATAATGAATTTCTTCAAATGAAAGAATTTTAAAATTCAATGTTTTATTTTTTTTAACATATTTATTAAATGTAACTATCTAAAGAATAAAAAAATACTATTGGAATTTACCTACATTGAGGTTGGGATATCGGAAGAGATTTTTATGAAGTATGGTACCAACATTTGTCTGTGGACAATAAAATAGGTGTATTCCAAAAATTTTTCAATTTATGAAATTATTATCTATTTTGGAAACTAAATATTAATAAAATGCAACAATAGCATGAAAGGGCATAATTATTTTTAGGAATTACCTTGATCATCCCTATCATAGTGCAGACACCCACCCTAAAAGACCTTGGTGGAATATTATACCGTTATTATTAAAAACTATGATTTTTTTGTTACTAAATGAGAGAGAAAGCCTTCCTAAATTATTGATTTAGATCTATTTAAGGATTTTAGGTAGAATTTATATTATAGGGTGTACTTGATTATTTTAAAAATTTCATATTATATTTACAGGCCCAAATTTTCATCAGACCTAATAAACGATTCAAGACGTTATCCTGCCAAATTCTCTATAAGAGCGGAATGTTTTACTCAGATTAGGTTCCTACAATTATTTTCAATAAATCCTAGTACAAAAACTTCACATTTTTTTCATTAAAATGTTTTACCATAAAATTACATTTTTATAGTTTTTATATATTATATTGTTCGTATCATAATTTGTGGGTCTGCATAAGTTGTTTTGCATTATCGAAAAAGTCCCGGAGTTCCGAAAATTTTACTGGATTTATTGAAAAGGATTGTGATGCAATATAGTGACTCTTACGTATCACTTTTGTGGAAGTTTTAGCTTTATAACGGTCAAAAGCGTTTATAAAGTATGTTGGGAGAGTCGGTCATAAGATACAATCTGAAAGTTACTGAAATTATTAATTTGATTAAAATTCCACCTAAATTTCTAAATAACTTAAAGTAATTATTTCAGAATTATTGCAACCCATAATATCTATATATATATATATATATATATATATATATATATATATATATATATTTGAAATTCGTCAACGATATTCCAGTAAAATAAAAGCCGAAATAATGTTTGTTTTAGTTTTATTAATTTTAAAAACATTATTTCTTTGGTGGAAGAAATGCTTACTTTTATTAATTAAATAATAAAAAATGTGTTGCTTAAAGCAGAAGAAGAAAACGGAAAAGAATTAATAAAAATTGTTTTTATTTACTAGTTTTATCGGTTTTAAGATAACTTGGAAAAAGTTATTGAGTATTTAATACTAATCGGTACTTAGTGTAAAACTGGCACAACATCATTCCCCCCACTGGTGCGGACTCACCTGAATCTTAAGGTTGACTTCAGGTGGAAAGCTTACCCTCGGTGTTGAATTTGTGGCTTTGTTTGTACATTTTGTAGATTTGTGAGGTACTTTTTGTAGACTAGCAGGAACGCCTAGTAGTTGCTACTGACTAACGTGAATGTCTGGTGGCTGCTCCTAGCTAGCTGAAATATCTGGTGATTGTAACTGACTAGCTGGAATGTCATTCGACTCGGTACTAGTCACAAAAGCTGCTTTTATCCTGTCTATACTGATGTTGTTATGACGATCTCTTATGGTAATCTAAAAATATTTTTTGAAACGCTTTATTACCAAATAAGGACCATCGTATGAATGAGTAAGTGATGGACAGACGGAGTCGTGCGACGAGGAACAAAGACTCTTTGATATGAATGCTGATGATGGACGGAATCAGTCGGACTAAGCTTTTGCATCACTGCTCGGAATTCATCAACAAAGTAGCTGCGGGAACTAGTAGCCTTTGCCGGTTGAAAATTGTATCCTGCAATCTTGAGCGTTGAGCCGTAAACCAATTCTGCTGGTGAAGCGTTTAAGTCTCGTTTAAAAGCAACCCGTAAACCAAGCAGGATCATGGGTAAATTAAGTACCCATTTGACTGGATTATGGCAAAAGATTGCCGCTTTAAACGGTCGGTGCCATCTTCCAATCACCCCATTTGCTAGCGGATGGTATAGTGTGCGGAGATGGGTTGCTCCGATCGTCTCAACTAATTCGGCGAAAACTGATGACTCAAATTGACGACCGCGATCTGATGTTATATGCATTGGAACACCGAACCTGGCAATCCACTGGACAAAAGGTCCGTTACGATGGATTCTGCAGTCATATCAGGCATTGGGACTGCTTCAGGCCAATATGGAAACAGTTCGAAGACATCGATGTTGATATGGACGATGCGCTGTCTAGGTAGCTCGAATTTGATCGGAGTTTAAGTAGTGTGCCGTTAAACTTTTGACCCTTGGCATTGTAGGCAGTTCCAAACAAAAACTGAACAATCTTTCCGAATCCCAGGCCAACAAAATCTTGCGATTGGCCCCAACGCCTGGATGTGACAAGCCATGTACTGTCGTTAAAATTTGTTGACGAAATTCCTTCGGAATAAAAGGGCGAATATGGGACGTTACAGTTTCACATGACTTTCACAACCTGGGATTGGAAAAAGCTTTAGTTTTAAGGAATTTATTTCCGTACCTGGATGTGGAGCTCCAGCATTTGCTGGAGCTCCACATCATTTTGTTGCGCCACTGCTATACGGGTGTAGTCTACCTTTTGGCTAATGGAGTCCTGATCCTGCGTGGCGAAGCTTTCTGCAGCTTTTGTTGAAACGCGAAAATCAGCGGTCGATGGTCGGTAACCAGATACCTTTAGTCATGCACCGGAAGTGGCATAAAGATTGATACATTGCTGTTAGCTCTCTGTCATATGTTGTGTATTTTCTTTGCGTACTTGTAAGTTTTTTTTTGAGTAAAATGCCAAAACGTAGATTGCCAGCTCGTCTTCAACGGTAGGTTGTGATAAAAGGGCAGCTTCAGCTAGCTCGTCTTTACACTGCTGGAAAGTAGCTTCTGTGTCCAAATTCCACTTTAAGTGATAAGTTGTTGTAGCTTCATTTGATATGATATCGCGTTTGGCAAGAATTTCCTGTAAAAATTAACCATTGCTATGAACCTCTTAAGCTCCTGAGTCACTTTTGGCTTAGGAAACTTCCGTATTACAGCTACTTTTTCTGGCAAGAGACGAATACCATCAGCGCTAAGGATATGAACAAGAAACTTAATTTCGCTTTTCCGAAATTAAAATTTTTTAATTTAATGGCAAGACGGTTTTCGCTAAGGCGGTGAAAGACTTCGGCAAGGTCGCGGCAATGTTGTTCGATGGAAGCATATGCCACACAAATGTCGACAATGTATGGGAAGACAAATACCTCGTTTATTAGTCATTGAAAGATTTGGGCTGCATTCCACAGCCCAAACGTCATGAACTTAAATTCGTATAAGCCGAAAGGTTGCTAATGGCAGTCTTCGCGCCACGTCGGCGACTACAAACGACAAAAAGAAATTCACGACGTAGGCCAAGATCAACTTTAACACATTTTTAACCAACGACCTTGATCGGAGAACCGTTTGCGGCGTATAAAACCATGGCCGTAGGACGAATGTCAAAAGATTTCGAAGTTAGCGCAGAACGGAAACAGCGGCGCCACTGTCTACTAGAAAATATCGTTTTGAAAATTTGTCCCTTACCTGTATACGAAATACGAGGCAACTGTTGGAAATACGAGCAACTGTTGGACTGTTGGTTTGGGGTTGATGCGCCAGTATACACAGCGTTAACTTTGTACTGCTTATGCCTACAAGGGCTGCGGCGCTTTTCAGCATTTTATCCGTATTGCCTATAGTACCAACATTCGGTACCTGTGGTGTTGTAAAGATAAATTGCGCGGTTTCTTGAACTTCTGTCGTAGTGTGGTTTTTCGTGAACGCGAATCGGAGCAAGTTGAAAGACGTTCAAAATTTTTTCCTTATTTAATGACGGCTCCACGAAGTTCGTTTGTTTCGTTTGATGGCTTAGTCTGCACGCTTTTAATTTGATTTGGTTCCATTGCGTCAACGATAGCATCTGCAACCTTGATAAACTCAGCTGGCGTACCAGCCGAAGCTGCGACGACACGCTGGGCGAATTCTGGTAAACGGTTAGTCCATAGCCCTTTAAGTGTCGACCCACCCAAAATTGTAACAGCTACTCGCTTCATTTCGAAGTATAATTCTGATGGCTTTTTGTCGCCGAGGGGAAGCTCGGATATTAGGTGGTTTAGACGACGCTGTTCGCTGTCGGTAAAATGGTTAATTATTTTCTCTTTAATACAGGCGGCATAGAGACGATTACATCAGCAAGCTGAGCTATAACATTTGGGTCGAGGGCTGTCAAGATGATCGCGATCTTCTGTTGTCTGATATTATGTCCGATGCCGTGAACCAAAAATCCATTGAAATGAACCATGCGTCGATGTTAGCACTTGACATAGGTGGTACAAGCAATCGGGAATAAATAGCGGAGATTTCGTTGGCATTTTCTTCAGCCATTGCAAAGAATATCAGGACTTTTTTTTAGTATAAAATAGCGGTTAAGTGACGCCGAGTACAGCCGCATACAAAAAATCTGGCTTATAACAATAATTCGTGTACCCAATGTTCGAAAATTCCAAGAAAGATGAAATAAATGATTTACAACCTCTTTCAATAACCATAAACCAATACACATTCGATATATCCTTTCAATTTAGTCTAACAATGATTGATGGAAAGGTTAGCAATGCCATTACGGAAACATCTTATTTTTGGAAATGCTCATTATGTGATGAGACGAAATCACAATTTTCGGATATGTAATAATTCTCTTTATTGCTATATTGAATAGCTCCAATATTCAACTTTTCTTACGAAATTATTCTAAAGTTCATTTCACTATTTAAAAGACATTCTGATAGATGACGACGGGAGCCTTATGATAGCTAGCTATCAGCCGGGATATGGGGGGATTCTTGTCTACCATCATTTTGTCGATTTTTAATTACAAATTTATATAGACTAGACTCCCTTTGAAGTAACAATATATGTAAAATTTACGTTAATAAAAGACTTAGTTAATCATAGTCAAACAAAATAAAGCCCCAGAACTATGATCGAAAGGAGAAATACTATTGTTAGATCCTAATCAGGAAAAGACTTTTCAGATCTCGGAGATGACATGAGATCGTTGCCTCAAAACCCACGCCTACCAATTTCCTAATAGCACTTTATTTTTTATTGTATAGGAACCCACACTGAGATCACCTTAGCATCATTAATGCATACAAAAGAGATCTAAGTTTTTAGAATTTCATATTTATAGAATCCATTAACATTTTTATTAAATTTTCTGATATTTAAACTAATTAACACAGTTTAGTAAAATATTAAAAACAAAAATAAGAAAATGGGATATATGACACAATCATTATATATTACCTAAATTGATTTAATTTATATAATTCATAATAAAGGACAAAAAAAAAAAGTGTGAATTTTTCAATAAATTTAAAATAAAATCCAATTATATCAATAAACAAAATGTAACGAAAATAAAAAAAAACAAATAAGAATATAGACAATCATTAAAAGAAACAAAATAGTTATGCAAACTGACGTAGTACAAAGAGAGAAACAAAAATGCCGCTTCTTTCTTTACCATCTTTTTTTTTTTTTTGTTTTAATGTTGTGACGTCATTAATTACTTTTATACTTCCATATTCTCACTGTATCGTTTTTTTTGTGGTTTGCAAGAAAATAAATCAAATCAATCAACAATTTTATATCTTAAACTTACCAACCAATTTTCAGCAACGATGAAGCCTCAGCGAACTGTTGGGGTTGACATTATAGACATCGTAATGGAGCTGATATTTAGATATGATTAATTTCTTGCATGCTAAATTTTTAAAGATTATTTAATTACGAAGAACACTATTATTTTTGACACATCTGTAATATTCTGTGATATATATTTGAACCTATCTGTGATATTTTATGATATTTCTTTTTTTATTTTGTTTTGGATATTATTTTTCTTGTTTTTTTTTTACTTCTTTTGATATACTTTCATACATTTGTAAACTAAATTGTGATGTTTTCTTTTCTCTTAATCATTGCTATTCATCCCTCTCACTATTGATACTTTTATGATTAACACTTATTGATCTTTCTATATAATTGTAATTTTTAATATAATTTTATCTTATTTAATTTTTTTTTTTTTTTTGATTTAGTTTACCTTCTTTAGATATTTTTGCATTACCTTTAATCTACATTCTATTATTTTCCTATTTAAATATATTTTTTTTTAAATTTTTAATTTTTACACTCAACTAAAGCACTTTCACTCTTCTTAACTTTCCTTTACTACTTTTGAGACTTGATAGTTTTTCTGTGTTTACCCCAAGAAACTCTATCTTCCATTTTCTACTCCGAAAAAGAAATTATGTTGAAGGCGATCCTGATGACAGTATGTTGGGCAGTGATGATACCTATGTTGACTTATGAGTAATAGGGTATGCCAAAAGTAACATTCGGTGATTTAAATAAATCTGATTGAAAGAATAAATGATGAAATCGAATGGAGTCTAAGAGTGGGTTTTATCATATCTTACCACCGATGTCGTGCTGTGGAATTATTTTGCTATACGAATAAACAGTGTCTCCACGTGTTTAAGTTAGAATAAATGGTATTAGCCTCGATGTGCTTTTCACAAGATTGTAGAAAGGCAATTTTCGAATTAATGTAACTTTAAAAACGTGCAACACAGGATGGTTTGAGGATGGTAAAATTATATTAGATAATTTTGTTACTGACTTTTTCAGCAGTTGAACAGGCAGTTAGATGAAATTTTCCTTCCTTTTTTTTTAAGCAAAAGTTGAATTTTACCACAACTTATTTGAGATTAAGTCTCTGAGGTCTTACTGACCCAGCTTACCAGGAAGAATTTCACGATCTTTTCTTTCTTTTAAAGAAATCTATTAAAACGTAAGAAATTGTTTAAAATTTTAATTTGGCCAAAAACATAAATTAAATTTATGGATTACCTTTTTATTTAAATAATTTCAAAATAAGTGATGTTTTGGATTCTAATAAAATATTTCGAGTCAACACGCTTGAATTTACTTTTAGATAGCACGTTTTTATTGCCTGAAATCTTCAGTAAAAAGGAAGTTATATTTTCTCTCTTTCCATTAAGTTAATTATTGACGAAGAATATCATTATAAAATTGAGAACCGCCTGCTAAGTACTCGATTATTCGTATCTCTGTAGCAAAGTTATTTATATTTGTGTACATTTTTCCCTATCAACCCATTATTAATAAATGCGTTGCCAAGTTTTATTGGGACTAATTACTCATGTAAATATTTTATGGTACAATTATCGAATGAAATTTCCTAACTTTCTATAAGCAATAATATCCGAGTATTTCGCTTAAATGCAATATAATTACAAAAAAAAAAAAATCTATAAATCCCTCAAAAAAATGCTTATACTCAGGAGATGTTTTGACATGTTACAATGATGTTTAAGTTACACAAATGTGTATAAACAAATTTTAAGCAACATACATGTAAATAAACATTATAGGTACAAATAAATAATCAAAGGAGGGAATATTACAAATGTGTTTTACATATTATATATATACACTCAAAAAAAAAATAATAATATTATCATTGGAAAATATAAATTTAAATAGTTATTTGAATACTTTTTAATAAAGATCAGAGTAATGATAAAATAATTTGTTGACGAAGTAGTTTAGAAAAATGGTAAATTGTTGCTTAAAAAAAATGTTTTATATATATATTTGTTAATATATATAGAAAAATTTTTTGGTTGGAAATAACTTCTAAATCGTTCTCTACAAAACTGCATAATATTTACTCATTGAGTAGAAATATTAGGCAGAATAAAACGATAGAATATGTTTGTCTATGACAACAAAGATAAAAATATAATTCATTTTTATTCAGATGAGTATTTTTTTAACGTTTTAAGTTGAAATTAAAGGTCGCTGGTACTCGTGTTGGAACCATAATGTATATTTCAAAAAAAAAAAAAAAAAAAAAAAAACAAAATCTATAGCCACTTACAAGAAAATTTAGCAAAATGTAATGATGTCAAATTTTTTTTTTTTTTTAATTTTTTGAAGAAGAAAAATTGTTATGAATATATTCTACAATATTTAATTTTGGTTTTCTACCTAAAATAAGATTTATGTTAAAAAAATCTACATATGTATATCAAATAAGAGTGCAAATTTTATCATGAATTTTAATATATGAAATTTTAATATATGAAAGTAATGGATAGACTCGTACAAAAAAAAATTTAGCTAATGTCTAATGAAATATCCGAATTATAGAAATTAAGAAAGTAAAGTAAATTGTGTTATTTTTCCTTCTGGTTACGGACATTATTTGTAGTTTACTAAAGTTATGCTTCATAGACGAATGTCTTTTGCATGGAATGTTCCTACTGTCTTTCCAAGTAAATCTTCTAAAACATAATAATGCCTACCTAATTTTTCCTTAATTTTAGCTTTCACAAATAGGGGAGCCAATTTGGAGTTAAAACGTTTTTCAAAATTACTTTGAACAAAGTTTCTACGTAAAACTTCTTGACCTATTTGAAAGTTTTGTGGCCTAGTCCGAAGGTTATAATAACTCTTATTTTGATCATATGCCTGTTTCATATATTTTTGGATATCTTTTCTAACCAATTGTAATTCGTCATCTCGACTCAGTTTACATGAAGGTTCATTAAGTAATTTTAAATTTCTTAATAAGGTATAAGTATCTCCATGTGTTATCATATCAAAACCAAATAAAACATGATATGGTGATGTTTTTATCGCCTGATGATAGGAGTTTCTTAACGCGCAGCTTATTGCATCCAGATTTTCATCCCATCGAGTATGATCATTACCTTTAAGATAGGCTCGAATGCCTGCAATTAAGGACCGATTAACTCGCTCTGATGAATTAGCCTGTGGCGAATACAGAGCTGTATATACATGTTTTATACCGAGTGTAGTGAAAAAAGCGTTTTAATCATTTGCCCTAAATTGTGATCCGTTCTCACTCACAATCGTTTCGGGAACTCCGTAAATATAAAAAATGTGCTTCGATAAAAACTCTTTTATAGAATTCGAGGTAAACTTTCGCATAAGCTGAAGCCAGTGAAATTTACTGAAATGGTCTACTACAATAATCCTATATGACCTGATTTACTACGAGGATAAGGTCCCAATAAATCTATATATAGCCTTTGGAAAGGTCGTGTAGATATAGTTTGTTGACCCATTTCGGGCTTCATTATAAAATTTGGAGCCTTTGTTGCTTTGCAAATATCACAACTACGAATATATTCATGTACATCGCGAGTCATCCCTGGCCAAAAGAATAATCTTTTTAATAAATAAAGGGTCTTGGACATACGGCCGTGCGAAGCTGTCGGAGAATCATGAAAACGTGATATTAAATTATTTTTCAAACCATCTGGAATCCAAAGTTTCCAACTACTTTTCTCATTTTCCTCCACATCATCGTAATGCTCAGTCCGTATATAAACGTATCTGTCAACTATTTTGATGTCGGGATATTTTTCTTGATTTCCTAGGATTTTAGTTTTCAATCTTTCATATTCAGACTCATTAAAGCAGGGCGAATTTAAATCTACTTCAGGGCCAGATATTTCAAGAGCGGAAATCTCGTTACTACATACTCTTGAAAGAGCATCTGGAACTACGTTCTCCCTACCCTTACGATGACTGATATTAAATTTAAAAGCTTGTAACTTTAGAACCCAACGAGCTAATCTACCGTTTAGGTTTGGCTGCCGCATTAGCCACACAAGACTTGAATGATCGGTGATCACCTCAAATTCTTGTAGTTCTAAGTAGCACCGAAATCTATATATTGCCTCCACTGCCGCAAGACATTCCCGCTCGGTCACACTGTAGTTTCTTTGTGCCGAGTTGAGTTTTTTGCTCATGTATGCCACGGGTCTTTCTCGTCCTTTGGAATCAAGCTGGATGAGGACTGCCCCTATGCCATAGTTGCTAGAATCACAGTGTACGTAAAATTTCTTAGAGAAGTCTGGGTTAACTAGAATGGGCAAAGAACTCAAAAGGGATTTTATTTTTTCAAACGATTTTTGGGCTTCTGGAGTCCATGAAAACTTTTTCTTACTAGAAATGGTTTCCGTTATTGGGAAGACAATTGTAGCGAAGTTTTCTATAAATCTACGGTACCATCCGGCTAATCCTAAAAATCCCCGAACCTGTTTAAGGTTTTTGGGTATCGGCCAATTGCGAATAGCGCTAACCTTCTCCGGATCCGTAGTGATTCCGCCATCTCCTATTATATATCCGAGATATTTCACTTTGGTCACACAGAAGTAGCTTTTGGCAATGTTTAAGGTTAAATTTGCATTACGAAATTGCTCTGCTATGCGAACTAGAGTAGTCAAATGCTGTGAAAAATCTTCAGAGACTATAATTAGGTCATCAAGATAGCCGAAAACACAATTTTTGAGATCTGATGGAATTAACTCATCCATTAGGCGGCACATTGTTTGCGCTGCATTACACAGTCCGAATGGCATAACCACAAACTGATAGAGTGGTCTACCAGGGACTGTGAATGCAGTCAACGCCTTGGAATTCTCTGTTAGCCTAATTTGCCAGTACGCATCTTTGAGGTCTAATTTAGAAATTAGATTAGCCTTTGGCAATCGCGAAAAGATACCTTCAATGGAAGGCAAAGGATAAGCATCCTTCTTTGTGACCGCGTTAACTTTTCGCGCATCTAAGCAGAGTCTAACTTTGTGTGGCTTTATGACCATTCTCATTGGAGAGCTCCAAGCTGAATTTGAGGGTTCAATTACACCTAAAGCTAACATACGGTCCACTTCCTTAAACATAAGTTTCTCCACCGCTGGAGAAACGGGGTAAAAGCGTTGTTTGATGGGCTTTGCGTCGCCTATATCAATTTCATGACTAATCAAGTTCGTTTTCCCTAGTCCTTGTTTTTCAAAATCTGGAAAAAGAGATACTACTGTCTTTAGTTGTTGTTGTTCCTCAGGGTTTAATGGATAATAAGATTCAGTTACATCATTTTTTGGTTTTTCTTCGCACTCTGACAAATTTGTAAAACGTTTCTGATGCTCAGATTCTGGAGACTCAGTAGTTAACGAGGATTTGTCAATCAAATCAACAGATTCTATTATATTAGGAATTAAATCGAAAGCTTTCCAAAAATCGATTCCCAAAATAAGTCTTTGCGATATTGTAGGGATAATAAAAAGATTTAAAACACAAACTTTATTTTTAAATGTTACTTCTACTTTTAGCCATCCTGTAACTTTTTGGGATTTACCATCAGCTGTTTTCACATAGGATGTACATTTTGAAAAGTTTTGAAATTTTGAAAAATTCTCTAAAGCAAAGTCTGACCCTATACAACTGATACTAGCGCCTGTATCCAGTAAGCCATATTCAGTGTAGTTTAAAAAAGAAATTTTGGCATAATATCTTTGGTCTTTTGGATTATTTATTATAGCTGCAATGAGAAATTTAGAGCATAATTTTCGAATTTTATAAAATTTTCGTAAGCGCAAAGTTGAGCGCTTGGTCCGTTTCAAATTAATTTGATTAATTGATGATGTTTGGAAAATTTGATTTCGTTTTCTAACATAGTTTTCCCAACGTTTGTGGTATGGAAGTATTGGATAAATAATTTTCGACAAATCATTATTATATTTACATTTGTACTCGGAAAAGTCTCTTTTCAAAATTTCATATCCAGTAAGATCAGAATCATTCATATCGCTAACAAAATCTGGTTTAAAAGGTTCACATTGGTCATAATTGGGTAATGTTTTGTCTAAATCAGGGTGAAATTGTTGTAAATTTAAAGTTGTTCCTTTGTTGGAACCTGTTGCTTCCAGTTTTTTGATTTCCGAGCTTGACACTTTTTGGCATTGTGGCTTATATGTGTTTTTGGCACCATATCCATAGCAAAAAACTGATCGGTCATGAAGACAATCTTCCCAGTGATGTCCAGGTTGATCACAATTCCAACATTTTCTAACAAAGTCTTCATTTACTGCAACTACAGAATCTTCTGCCTGATCTTCAAGTTTTTCATTAGAAGCAACATTATCGGATTTGATTTCAAAAATTTGTTTTCTAGGCATAAATGGAGTTGGATTACGAGATGTGAAATTTCTTCTAACATAATCATCATTGAGAAAACTCTCTCTTTTCTGCACGAGTTTACGTAATTGAGGAATGGATTGTATGTCAAGGTATAATAATTCATGACGAATATCTGGACGTAAGTTACGCGTAATAATTTCGATCAGCTCAGCGTCTGATAATGGAAATGGTAGTCTGTCCATGATATTGGAAATTGCTTCATAAAATGTGTCGAACGACTCTCCCGGTCTTTGTTTACGGTTACGCAATTCTTCCCGGATATCATAAGGTGATTTGGGGTCTTTATACTGAGATTTGATTGCCGCACAGAACTCATTCCAATGGATATTTTCTACTTGCTTATGATATTTCCAAAACCAGTCGCGGGCCTTACCAAAATGTGCAAATTCTTGGTGATGATATTAAAATTCCCATTAAAATTATCATTTGTTAATACTCGTAATCGGTAAAGGAACTCTTCTACTGAAATTGTCGAAGATCCATTGAATTTTAGCCCCCAATTTTGAATAATAGACGTAATTTTGTCCGTTTGAAAATTGGACGAATTTGAAACGGATGGATATCGATTTATATTTGTAGGGGTGTGAACAAAAGGTTGTCGTGAATTCTATTTATTACCCTGAATAGCATTTCTTGGCATATGTACAAAATTTGCCTCTTGAAAAGGCTGTCCTATAGAATTGAAATTTTCTACTGGGTCATTTGGTCTTAAGTTAAAATTCTGCAAAATTTTTGTAATATTTATTTCAATAATTTTATTCAATTCTGCTAAATCAACATTATTATTCGATATAATTCTTTTTGCATTTGAGTTTACATTATTAGGATTGTTTACATTTAAGAAATTTCTATTTGGTGAAGAGCGATTATTTATAGGTGTTCTTAGACCTGGTGGTTCATTAGAACTAACGTCTATCAAAGGCGAATGGGATTCTTGAAACAAATTCCTACTAGTACTCCTAGTATTGTACTGTTTGGCTAAAGCTCCACGAGGTCTACTTTTAGCTTTAGGTGGCCTTTTTATTGGAAACGTAATCTTCTGCAAGTCTGCTAAATCGCACGGTGAATGACAAATGGGACATTCGTTGTGGTTGCTTAAAAAGTTTTCTATACATGCCCTATGGAAGGCATGGTTACATCGTACTATAATTAAACAGGCTATTTTCTCATTCATAACTTCAGAACATATGAAACAATTACTTTCGTTACTATCTCCTGCTGCTTGAGCGGATGGTGAAGTTCCAGTGAGTTCGCCTTGAGGTAGTTGATCTAGGGGTTGACCCTCCAATTGATTTGGGGTATGTGCTAATGGCATTATGAAATAATTTTCTCTATACCGTTCACTGACACAAACGAAATCAAATATAAACCAAAATTTTGAACCAAATAGTTTGTAAAATATAAATTAAACTTTAAAATTACTTTAAACGTTTTCCAGTTTAAAATAATTACTTCAGATAGATATCTTTGTTAAAGTTTGTTTGTTTTCTATTATTCTTTTGTATGACATTGTATGCTAAGGTGATAAAAGGCAATTTTTCCATGATCAGTATGGACAACAAAACAGGTCTATGGATAATTTGACGGAACTAGAGATGAAATATATATGTAACAAACCAACAAATTTGTGTATTATAATTTTAAGAAAACTCTATACTAATAAATAATCGGATGCTAGCTTACACTCAGCAAAACTAACATATTTCCTTATCATAATTAGTGGCTGATAACTGAGTTACACATATAGTTCTATCTATAATATTCACCAAATTTAGTCTATGTATACAAACTTCCTTGGGATTATTCCTATATCTATGAAAAGAATGCGAATTGGCTAATCGGTTAGATTATTCGAATTTAATGTCTCAAATATCTAAAATTCCATAAAAGCTTACTCATTTATTTAAAGAAATATATTCATAATTCCAAAAAAGTCTATGCACAACGCATTTAAATGAAATCTATCGGTTAAGTTATGTGATTCAGAACCGAAAATAAGTCTAAAATAGAAATATTTTCGGCCCCACGTTGGGCGCCATTTTATTGTAATAATTCTCTTTATTGCTATATTGAATAGTTCCAATATTCAACTTTTCTTACGAAATTATTCTAAAGTTCATTTCGCTATTTAAAAGACAATCTGATAGATGACGACGGGAGCCTTATGATAGCTAGCTATCAGCCGGGATATGGGGGGATTCTTGTCTACCATCATTTTGCCGATTTTTAATTACAAATTTATATAGACTCCCTTTGAAGTAACAATATATATAAAATTTACGTTAATAAAAGACTTAGTTAATCATAGTCAAACAAAATAAAGCCCCAGAACTATGATCGAAAGGAGAAATACTATTGTTAGATCCTAATCAGGAAAAGACTTTTCAGATCTCGGAGATGACATGAGATCGTTGCCTCAAAACCCACGCCTACCAATTTCCTAATAGCACTTTATTTTTTATTGTATAGGAACCCACACTGAGATCACCTTAGCATCATTAATGCATACAAAAGAGATCTAAGTTTTTAGAATTTCATATTTATAGAATCCATTAACATTTTTATTAAATTTTCTGATATTTAAACTAATTAACACAGTTTAGTAAAATATTAAAAACAAAAATAAGAAAATGGGATATATGACACAATCATTATATATTACCTAAATTGATTTAATTTATATAATTCATAATAAAGGACAAAAAAAAAAGTGTCAATTTTTCAATAAATTTAAAATAAAATCCAATTATATCAATAAACAAAATGTAACGAAAATAAAAAAAAACAAATAAGAATATAGACAATCATTAAAAGAAACAAAATAGTTATGCAAACTGACGTAGTACAAAGAGAGAAACAAAAATGCCGCTTCTTTCTTTACCATCTTTTTTTTTTTTTTTTTGTTTTAATGTTGTGACGTCATTAATTACTTTTATACTTCCATATTCTCACTGTATCGTTTTTTTTTGTGGTTTGCAAGAAAATAAATCAAATCAATCAACAATTTGATATCTTAAACTTACCAACCAATTTTCAGCAACGATGAGGCCTCAGCGAACTGTTGGGGTTGACATTATAGACATCGTAATGGAGCTGATATTTAGATATGATTAATTTCTTGCATGCTAAATTTTTAAAGATTATTTAATTACGAAGAACACTATTATTTTTGACACATCTGTAATATTCTGTGAAATATATTTGAACCTATCTGTGATATTTTATGATATTTCTTTTTTTATTTTGTTTTGGATATTACTTTTCTTGTTTTTTTTTTTACTTCTTTTGATATACTTTCATACATTTGTAAACTAAATTGTGATGTTTTCTTTTCTCTTAATCATTGCTATTCATCCCTCTCACTATTGATACTTTTATGATTGACACTTATTGATCTTTCTATATAATTGTAATTTTTAATATAATTTTATCTTATTTAATTTTTTTTTTTTTTTTTGATTTAGTTTACCTTCTTTAGATATTTTTGCATTACCTTTAATCTACATTCTATTATTTTCCTATTTAAATATATTTTTTTTTAAATTTTTAATTTTTACACTCAACTAAAGCACTTTCACTCTTCTTAACTTTCCTTTACTACTTTTGAGACTTGATAGTTTTTCTGGGTTTACCCCAAGAAACTCTATCTTCCATTTTCTACTCCGAAAAAGAAATTATGTTGAAGGCGATCCTGATGACAGTATGTTGGGCAGTGATGATACCTATGTTGACTTATGAGTAATAGGGTATGCCAAAAGTAACATTCGGTGATTTAAATAAATCTGATTGAAAGAATAAATGATGAAATCGAATGGAGTCTAAGAGTGGGTTTTATCATATCTTACCACCGATGTCGTGCTGTGGAATTATTTTGCTATACGAATAAACAGTGTCTCCACGTGTTTAAGTTAGAATAAATGGTATTAGCCTCGATGTGCTTTTCACAAGATTGTAGAAAGGCAATTTTCGAATTAATGTAACTTTAAAAACGTGCAACACAGGATGGTTTGAGGATGGTAAAATTATATTAGATAATTTTGTTACTGACTTTTTCAGCAGTTGAACAGGCAGTTAGATGAAATTTTCCTTCCTTTTTTTTTAAGCAAAAGTTGAATTTTACCACAACTTATTTGAGATTAAGTCTCTGAGGTCTTACTGACCCAGCTTACCAGGAAGAATTTCACGATCTTTTCTTTCTTTTAAAGAAATCTATTAAAACGTAAGAAATTGTTTAAAATTTTAATTTGGCCAAAAACATAAATTAAATTTATGGATTACCTTTTTATTTAAATAATTTCAAAATAAGTGATGTTTTGGATTCTAATAAAATATTTCGAGTCAACACGCTTGAATTTACTTTTAGATAGCACGTTTTTATTGCCTGAAATCTTCAGTAAAAAGGAAGTTACATTTTCTCTCTTTCCATTAAGTTAATTATTGACGAAGAATATCATTATAAAATTGAGAACCGCCTGCTAAGTACTCGATTATTCGTATCTCTGTAGCAAAGTTATTTATATTTGTGTACATTTTTCCCTATCAACCCATTATTAATAAATGCGTTGCCAAGTTTTATTGGGACTAATTACTCATGTAAATATTTTATGGTACAATTATTGAATGAAATTTCCTAACTTTCTATAAGCAATAATATCCGAGTATTTCGCTTAAATGCAATATAATTACAAAAAAAAAAAAATTTATAAATCCCTCAAAAAAATGCTTATACTCAGGAGATGTTTTGACATGTTACAATGATGTTTAAGTTACACAAATGTGTATAAACAAATTTTAAGCAACATACATGTAAATAAACATTATAGGTACAAATAAATAATCAAAGGAGGGAATATTACAAATGTGTTTTACATATTATATATATACACTCAAAAAAAAAAAAAAAAAAAATAATAATATTATCATTGGAAAATATAAATTTAAATAGTTATTTGAATACTTTTTAATAAAGATCAGAGTAATGATAAAATAATTTGTTGACGAAGTAGTTTAGAAAAATGGTAAATTGTTGCTTAAAAAAAATGTTTTATATATATATTTGTTAATATATATAGAAAAATTTTTTGGTTGGAAATAACTTCTAAATCGTTCTCTACAAAACTGCATAATATTTACTCATTGAGTAGAAATATTAGGCAGAATAAAACGATAGAATATGTTTGTCTATGACAACAAAGACAAAAATATAATTCATTTTTATTCAGATGAGTATTTTTTTAACGTTTTAAGTTGAAATTAAAGGTCGCTGGTACTCGTGTTGGAACCATAATGTATATTTCAAAAAAAAAAAACAAAATCTATAGCCACTTACAAGAAAATTTAGCAAAATGTAATGATGTCAAATTTTTTTTTTTTTAATTTTTTGAAGAAGAAAAATTGTTATGAATATATTCTACAATATTTAATTTTGGTTTTCTACCTAAAATAAGATTTATGTTAAAAAAATCTACATATGTATATCAAATAAGAGTGCAAATTTTATCATGAATTTTAATATATGAAATTTTAATATATGAAAGTAATGGATAGACTCGTACAAAAAAAAAAATTTAGCTAATGTCTAATGAAATATCCGAATTATAGAAATTAAGAAAGTAAAGTAAATTGTGTTATTTTTCCTTCTGGTTACGGACATTATTTGTAGTTTACTAAAGTTATGCTTCATAGACGAATGTCTTTTGCATGGAATGTTCCTACTGTCTTTCCAAGTAAATCTTCTAAAACATAATAATGCCTACCTAATTTTTCCTTAATTTTAGCTTTCACAAATAGGGGAGCCAATTTGGAGTTAAAACGTTTTTCAAAATTACTTTGAACAAAGTTTCTACGTAAAACTTCTTGACCTATTTGAAAGTTTTGTGGCCTAGTCCGAAGGTTATAATAACTCTTATTTTGATCATATGCCTGTTTCATATATTTTTGGATATCTTTTCTAACCAATTGTAATTCGTCATCTCGACTCAGTTTACATGAAGGTTCATTAAGTAATTTTAAATTTCTTAATAAGGTATAAGTATCTCCATGTGTTATCATATCAAAACCAAATAAAACATGATATGGTGATGTTTTTATCGCCTGATGATAGGAGTTTCTTAACGCGCAGCTTATTGCATCCAGATTTTCATCCTATCGAGTATGATCATTACCTTTAAGATAGGCTCGAATGCCTGCAATTAAGGACCGATTAACTCGCTCTGATGAATTAGCCTGTGGCGAATACAGAGCTGTATATACATGTTTTATACCGAGTGTAGTGAAAAAAGCGTTTTAATCATTTGCCCTAAATTGTGATCCGTTGTCACTCACAATCGTTTCGGGAACTCCGTAAATATAAAAAATGTGCTTCGATAAAAACTCTTTTATAGAATTCGAGGTAAACTTTCGCATAGGCTGAAGCCAGTGAAATTTACTGAAATGGTCTACTACAATAATCCTATATGACCTGATTTACTACGAGGATAAGGTCCCAATAAATCTATATATAGCCTTTGGAAAGGTCGTGTAGATATAGTTTGTTGACCCATTTCGGGCTTCATTATAAAATTTGGAGCCTTTGTTGCTTTGTAAATATCACAACTACGAATATATTCATGTACATCGCGAGTCATCCCTGGCCAAAAGAATAATCTTTTTAATAAATAAAGGGTCTTGGACATACGGCCGTGCGAAGCTGTCGGAGAATCATGAAAACGTGATATTAAATTATTTTTCAAACCATCTGGAATCCAAAGTTTCCAACTACTTTTCTCATTTTCCTCCACATCATCGTAATGCTCAGTCCGTATATAAACGTATCTATCAACTATTTTGATGTCGGGATATTTTTCTTGATTTCCTAGGATTTTAGTTTTCAATCTTTCATATTCAGACTCATTAAAACAGGGCGAATTTAAATCTACTTCAGGGCCAGATATTTCAAGAGCGGAAATCTCGTTACTACATACTCTTGAAAGAGCATCTGGAACTACGTTCTCCCTACCCTTACGATGACTGATATTAAATTTAAAAGCTTGTAACTTTAGAACCCAACGAGCTAATCTACCGTTTAGGTTTGGCTGCCGCATTAGCCACACAAGACTTGAATGATCGGTGATCACCTCAAATTCTTGTAGTTCTAAGTAGCACCGAAATCTATATATTGCCTCCACTGCCGCAAGACATTCCCGCTCGGTCACACTGTAGTTTCTTTGTGCCGAGTTGAGTTTTTTGCTCATGTATGCCATGGGTCTTTCTCGTCCTTCGGAATCAAGCTGGATGAGGACTGCCCCTATGCCATAGTCGCTAGCATCACAGTGTACGTAAAATTTCTTAGAGAAGTCTGGGTTAACTAGAATGGGCAAAGAACTCAAAAGGGATTTTATTTTTTCAAACGATTTTTGGGCTTCTGGAGTCCATGAAAACTTTTTCTTACTAGAAATGGTTTCCGTTATTGGGAAGACAATTGTAGCGAAGTTTTCTATAAATCTACGGTACCATCCGGCTAATCCTAAAAATCCCCGAACCTGTTTAAGGTTTTTGGGTATCGGCCAATTGCGAATAGCGCTAACCTTCTCCGGATCCGTAGTGATTCCGCCATCTCCTATTATATATCCGAGATATTTCACTTTGGTCACACAGAAGTAGCTTTTGGCAATGTTTAAGGTTAAATTTGCATTACGAAATTGCTCTGCTATGCGAACTAGAGTAGTCAAATGCTGTGAAAAATCTTCAGAGACTATAATTAGGTCATCAAGATAGCCGAAAACACAATTTTTGAGATCTGATGGAATTAACTCATCCATTAGGCGGCACATTGTTTGCGCTGCATTACACAGTCCGAATGGCATAACCACAAACTGATAGAGTGGTCTACCAGGGACTGTGAATGCAGTCAACGCCTTGGAATTCTCTGTTAGCCTAATTTGCCAGTACGCATCTTTGAGGTCTAATTTAGAAATTAGATTAGCCTTTGGCAATCGCGAAAAGATACCTTCAATGGAAGGCAAAGGATAAGCATCCTTCTTTGTGACCGCGTTAACTTTTCGCGCATCTAAGCAGAGTCTAACTTTGTGTGGCTTTATGACCATTCTCATTGGAGAGCTCCAAGCTGAATTTGAGGGTTCAATTACACCTAAAGCTAACATACGGTCCACTTCCTTAAACATAAGTTTCTCCACCGCTGGAGAAACGGGGTAAAAGCGTTGTTTGATGGGCTTTGCGTCGCCTATATCAATTTCATGACTAATCAAGTTCGTTTTCCCTAGTCCTTGTTTTTCAAAATCTGGAAAAAGAGATACTACTGTCTTTAGTTGTTGTTGTTCCTCAGGGTTTAATGGATAATAAGATTCAGTTACATCATTTTTTGGTTTTTCTTCGCACTCTGACAAATTTGTAAAACGTTTTTGATGCTCAGATTCTGGAGACTCAGTAGTTAACGAGGATTTGTCAATCAAATCAACAGATTCTATTATATTAGGAATTAAATCGAAAGCTTTCCAAAAATCGATTCCCAAAATAAGTCTTTGCGATATTGTAGGGATAATAAAAAGATTTAAAACACAAACTTTATTTTTAAATGTTACTTCTACTTTTAGCCATCCTGTAACTTTTTGGGATTTACCATCAGCTGTTTTCACATAGGATGTACATTTTGAAAAGTTTTTAAATTTTGAAAAATTCTCTAAAGCAAAGTCTGACCCTATACAACTGATACTAGCGCCTGTATCCAGTAAGCCATATTCAGTGTAGTTTAAAAAAGAAATTTTGGCATAATATCTTTGGTCTTTTGGATTATTTATTATAGCTGCAATGAGAAATTTAGAGCATAATTTTCGAATTTTATAAAATTTTCGTAAGCGCAAAGTTGAGCGCTTGGTCCGTATCAAATTAATTTGATTAATTGATGATGTTTGGAAAATTTGATTTCGTTTTCTAACATAGTTTTCCCAACGTTTGTGGTATGGAAGTATTGGATAAATAATTTTCGACAAATCATTATTATATTTACATTTGTACTCGGAAAAGTCTCTTTTCAAAATTTCATATCCAGTAAGATCAGAATCATTCATATCGCTAACAAAATCTGGTTTAAAAGGTTCACATTGGTCATAATTGGGTAATGTTTTGTCTAAATCAGGGTGAAATTGTTGTAAATTTAAAGTTGTTCCTTTGTTGGAACCTGTTGCTTCCAGTTTTTTGATTTCCGAGCTTGACACTTTTGGCATTGTGGCTTATATGTGTTTTTGGCACCACATCCATAGCAAAAAACTGATCGGTCATGAAGACAATCTTCCCAGTGATGTCCAGGTTGATCACAATTCCAACATTTTCTAACAAAGTCTTCATTTACTGCAACTACAGAATCTTCTGCCTGATCTTCAAGTTTTTCATTAGAAGCAACATTATCGGATTTGATTTAAAAAATTTGTTTTCTAGGCATAAATGGAGTTGAATTACGAGATGTGAAATTTCTTCTAACATAATCATCATTGAGAAAACTCTCTCTTTTCTGCACGAGTTTACGTAATTGAGGAATGGATTGTATGTCAAGGTATAATAATTCATGACGAATATCTGGACGTAAGTTACGCGTAATAATTTCGATCAGCTCAGCGTCTGATAATGGAAATGGTAGTCTGTCCATGATATTGGAAATTGCTTCATAAAATGTGTCGAACGACTCTCCCGGTCTTTGTTTACGGTTACGCAATTCTTCCCGGATATCATAAGGTGATTTGGGGTCTTTATACTGAGATTTGATTGCCGCACAGAACTCATTCCAATGTATATTTTCTACTTGCTTATGATATTTCCAAAACCAGTCGAGGGCCTTACCAGCAAGTAAAATGTGCAAATTCTTGGTGATGATATTAAAATTCCCGTTAAAATTATCATTTGTTAATACTCGTAATCGGTAAAGGAACTCTTCTACTGAAATTGTCGAAGATCCATTGAATTTTAGCCCCCAATTTTGAATAATAGACGTAATTTTGTCCGTTTGAAAATTGGACGAATTTGAAACGGATGGATATCGATTTATATTTGTAGGGGTGTGAACAAAAGGTTGTCGTGAATTCTATTTATTACCCTGAATAGCATTTCTTGACATATGTACAAAATTTGCCTCTTGAAAAGGCTGTCCTATAGAATTGAAATTTTCTACTGGGTCATTTGGTCTTAAGTTAAAATTCTGCAAAATTTTTGTAATATTTATTTCGATAATTTTATTCAATTCTGCTAAATCAACATTATTATTCGATATAATTCTTTTTGCATTTGAGTTTACATTATTAGGATTGTTTACATTTAAGAAATTTCTATTTGGTGAAGAGCGATTATTTATAGGTGTTCTTAGACCTGGTGGTTCATTAGAACTAACGTCTATCAAAGGCGAATGGGATTCTTGAAACAAATTCCTACTAGTACTCCTAGTATTGTACTGTTTGGCTAAAGCTCCACGAGGTCTACTTTTAGCTTTAGGTGGCCTTTTTATTGGAAACGTAATCTTCTGCAAGTCTGCTAAATCGCACGGTGAATGACAAATGAGACATTCGTTGTGGTTGCTTAAAAAGTTTTCTATACATGCCCTATGGAAGGCATGGTTACATCGTACTATAATTAAACAGGCTATTTTCTCATTCATAACTTCAGAACATATGAAACAATTACTTTCGTTACTATCTCCTGCTGCTTGAGCGGATGGTGAAGTTCCAGTGAGTTCGCCTTGAGGTAGTTGATCTAGGGGTTGACCCTCCAATTGATTTGGGGTATGTGCTAATGGCATTATGAAATAATTTTCTCTATACCGTTCACTGACACAAACGAAATCAAATATAAACCAAAATTTTGAACCAAATAGTTTGTAAAATATAAATTAAACTTTAAAATTACTTTAAACGTTTTCCAGTTTAAAATAATTACTTCAGATAGATATCTTTGTTAAAGTTTGTTTGTTTTCTATTATTCTTTTGTATGACATTGTATGCTAAGGTGATAAAAGGCAATTTTTCCATGATCAGTATGGACAACAAAACAGGTCTATGGATAATTTGACGGAACTAGAGATGAAATATATATGTAACAAACCAACAAATTTGTGTATTATAATTTTAAGAAAACTCTATACTAATAAATAATCGGATGCTAGCTTACACTCAGCAAAACTAACATATTTCCTTATCATAATTAGTGGCTGATAACTGAGTTACACATATAGTTCTATCTATAATATTCACCAAATTTAGTCTATGTATACAAACTTCCTTGGGATTATTCCTATATCTATGAAAAGAATGCGAATTGGCTAATCGGTTAGATTATTCGAATTTAATGTCTCAAATATCTAAAATTCCATAAAAGCTTACTCATTTATTTAAAGAAATATATTCATAATTCCAAAAAAGTCTATGCACAACGCATTTAAATGAAATCTATCGGTTAAGTTATGTGATTCAGAACCGAAAATAAGTCTAAAATAGAAATATTTTCGGCCCCACGTTGGGCGCCATTTTATTGTAATAATTCTCTTTATTGCTATATTGAATAGTTCCAATATTCAACTTTTCTTACGAAATTATTCTAAAGTTCATTTCGCTATTTAAAAGACAATCTGATAGATGACGACGGGAGCCTTATGATAGCTAGCTATCAGCCGGGATATGGGGGGATTCTTGTCTACCATCATTTTGTCGATTTTTAATTACAAATTTATATAGACTCCCTTTGAAGTAACAATATATATAAAATTTACGTTAATAAAAGACTTAGTTAATCATAGTCAAACAAAATAAAGCCCCAGAACTATGATCGAAAGGAGAAATACTATTGTTAGATCCTAATCAGGAAAAGACTTTTCAGACCTCGGAGATGACATGAGATCGTTGCCTCAAAACCCACGCCTACCAATTTCCTAATAGCACTTTATTTTTTATTGTATAGGAACCCACACTGAGATCACCTTAGCATCATTAATGCATACAAAAGAGATCTAAGTTTTTAGAATTTCATATTTATAGAATCCATTAACATTTTTATTAAATTTTCTGATATTTAAACTAATTAACACAGTTTAGTAAAATATTAAAAACAAAAATAAGAAAATGGGATATATGACACAATCATTATATATTACCTAAACTGATTTAATTTATATAATTCATAATAAAGGACAAAAAAAAAAGTGTCAATTTTTCAATAAATTTAAAATAAAATCCAATTATATCAATAAACAAAATGTAACGAAAATAAAAAAAAAAAAACAAATAAGAATATAGACAATCATTAAAAGAAACAAAATAGTTATGCAAACTGACGTAGTACAAAGAGAGAAACAAAAATGCCGCTTCTTTCTTTACCATCTTTTTTTTTTTTTTGTTTTAATGTTGTGACGTCATTAATTACTTTTATACTTCCATATTCTCACTGTATCGTTTTTTTTGTGGTTTGCAAGAAAATAAATCAAATCAATCAACAATTTTATATCTTAAACTTACCAACCAATTTTCAGCAACGATGAGGCCTCAGCGAACTGTTGGGGTTGACATTATAGACATCGTAATGGAGCTGATATTTAGATATGATTAATTTCTTGCATGCTAAATTTTTAAAGATTATTTAATTACGAAGAACACTATTATTTTTGACACATCTGTAATATTCTGTGATATATATTTGAACCTATCTGTGATATTTTATGATATTTCTTTTTTTATTTTGTTTTGGATATTATTTTTCTTGTTTTTTTTTTACTTCTTTTGATATACTTTCATACATTTGTAAACTAAATTGTGATGTTTTCTTTTCTCTTAATCATTGCTATTCATCCCTCTCACTATTGATACTTTTATGATTAACACTTATTGATCTTTCTATATAATTGTAATTTTTAATATAATTTTATCTTATTTAATTTTTTTTTTTTTTTGATTTAGTTTACCTTCTTTAGATATTTTTGCATTACCTTTAATCTACATTCTATTATTTTCCTATTTAAATATATTTTTTTTTTAAATTTTTAATTTTTACACTCAACTAAAGCACTTTCACTCTTCTTAACTTTCCTTTACTACTTTTGAGACTTGATAGTTTTTCTGTGTTTACCCCAAGAAACTCTATCTTCCATTTTCTACTCCGAAAAAGAAATTATGTTGAAGGCGATCCTGATGACAGTATGTTGGGCAGTGATGATACCTATGTTGACTTATGAGTAATAGGGTATGCCAAAAGTAACATTCGGTGATTTAAATAAATCTGATTGAAAGAATAAATGATGAAATCGAATGGAGTCTAAGAGTGGGTTTTATCATATCTTACCACCGATGTCGTGCTGTGGAATTATTTTGCTATACGAATAAACAGTGTCTCCACGTGTTTAAGTTAGAATAAATGGTATTAGCCTCGATGTGCTTTTCACAAGATTGTAGAAAGGCAATTTTCGAATTAATGTAACTTTAAAAACGTGCAACACAGGATGGTTTGAGGATGGTAAAATTATATTAGATAATTTTGTTACTGACTTTTTCAGCAGTTGAACAGGCAGTTAGATGAAATTTTCCTTCCTTTTTTTTTAAGCAAAAGTTGAATTTTACCACAACTTATTTGAGATTAAGTCTCTGAGGTCTTACTGACCCAGCTTACCAGGAAGAATTTCACGATCTTTTCTTTCTTTTAAAGAAATCTATTAAAACGTAAGAAATTGTTTAAAATTTTAATTTGGCCAAAAACATAAATTAAATTTATGGATTACCTTTTTATTTAAATAATTTCAAAATAAGTGATGTTTTGGATTCTAATAAAATATTTCGAGTCAACACGCTTGAATTTACTTTTAGATAGCACGTTTTTATTGCCTGAAATCTTCAGTAAAAAGGAAGTTACATTTTCTCTCTTTCCATTAAGTTAATTATTGACGAAGAATATCATTATAAAATTGAGAACCGCCTGCTAAGTACTCGATTATTCGTATCTCTGTAGCAAAGTTATTTATATTTGTGTACATTTTTCCCTATCAACCCATTATTAATAAATGCGTTGCCAAGTTTTATTGGGAATAATTACTCATGTAAATATTTTATGGTACAATTATCGAATGAAATTTCCTAACTTTCTATAAGCAATAATATCCGAGTATTTCGCTTAAATGCAATATAATTACAAAAAAAAAAAAATCTATAAATCCCTCAAAAAAATGCTTATACACAGGAGATGTTTTGACATGTTACAATGATGTTTAAGTTACACAAATGTGTATAAACAAATTTTAAGCAACATACATGTAAATAAACATTATAGGTACAAATAAATAATCAAAGGAGGGAATATTACAAATGTGTTTTACATATTATATATATACACTCAAAAAAAAAAAAAAAAATAATAATATTATCATTGGAAAATATAAATTTAAATAGTTATTTGAATACTTTTTAATAAAGATCAGAGTAATGATAAAATAATTTGTTGACGAAGTAGTTTAGAAAAATGGTAAATTGTTGCTTAAAAAAAATGTTTTATATATATATTTGTTAATATATATAGAAAAATTTTTTGGTTGGAAATAACTTCTAAATCGTTCTCTACAAAACTGCATAATATTTACTCATTGAGTAGAAATATTAGGCAGAATAAAACGATAGAATATGTTTGTCTATGACAACAAAGATAAAAATATAATTCATTTTTATTCAGATGAGTATTTTTTTAACGTTTTAAGTTGAAATTAAAGGTCGCTGGTACTCGTGTTGGAACCATAATGTATATTTCAAAAAAAAAAAAAAAAAAAAAAAAACAAAATCTATAGCCACTTACAAGAAAATTTAGCAAAATGTAATGATGTCAAATTTTTTTTTTTTTTAATTTTTTGAAGAAGAAAAATTGTTATGAATATATTCTACAATATTTAATTTTGGTTTTCTACCTAAAATAAGATTTATGTTAAAAAAATCTACATATGTATATCAAATAAGAGTGCAAATTTTATCATGAATTTTAATATATGAAATTTTAATATATGAAAGTAATGGATAGACTCGTACAAAAAAAAATTTAGCTAATGTCTAATGAAATATCCGAATTATAGAAATTAAGAAAGTAAAGTAAATTGTGTTATTTTTCCTTCTGGTTACGGACATTATTTGTAGTTTACTAAAGTTATGCTTCATAGACGAATGTCTTTTGCATGGAATGTTCCTACTGTCTTTCCAAGTAAATCTTCTAAAACATAATAATGCCTACCTAATTTTTCCTTAATTTTAGCTTTCACAAATAGGGGAGCCAATTTGGAGTTAAAACGTTTTTCAAAATTACTTTGAACAAAGTTTCTACGTAAAACTTCTTGACCTATTTGAAAGTTTTGTGGCCTAGTCCGAAGGTTATAATAACTCTTATTTTGATCATATGCCTGTTTCATATATTTTTGGATATCTTTTCTAACCAATTGTAATTCGTCATCTCGACTCAGTTTACATGAAGTAATTTTAAATTTCTTAATAAGGTATAAGTATCTCCATGTGTTATCATATCAAAACCAAATAAAACATGATATGGTGATGTTTTTATCGCCTGATGATAGGAGTTTCTTAACGCGCAGCTTATTGCATCCAGATTTTCATCCCATCGAGTATGATCATTACCTTTAAGATAGGCTCGAATGCCTGCAATTAAGGACCGATTAACTCGCTCTGATGAATTAGCCTGTGGCGAATACAGAGCTGTATATACATGTTTTATACCGAGTGTAGTGAAAAAAGCGTTTTAATCATTTGCCCTAAATTGTGATCCGTTGTTACTCACAATCGTTTCGGGAACTCCGTAAATATAAAAAATGTGCTTCGATAAAAACTCTTTTATAGAATTCGAGGTAAACTTTCGCATAAGCTGAAGCCAGTGAAATTTACTGAAATGGTCTACTACAATAATCCTATATGACCTGATTTACTACGAGGATAAGGTCCCAATAAATCTATATATAGCCTTTGGAAAGGTCGTGTAGATATAGTTTGTTGACCCATTTCGGGCTTCATTATAAAATTTGGAGCCTTTGTTGCTTTGCAAATATCACAACTACGAATATATTCATGTACATCGCGAGTCATCCCTGGCCAAAAGAATAATCTTTTTAATAAATAAAGGGTCTTGGACATACGGCCGTGCGAAGCTGTCGGAGAATCATGAAAACGTGATATTAAATTATTTTTCAAACCATCTGGAATCCAAAGTTTCCAACTACTTTTCTCATTTTCCTCCACATCATCGTAATGCTCAGTCCGTATATAAACGTATCTGTCAACTATTTTGATGTCGGGATATTTTTCTTGATTTCCTAGGATTTTAGTTTTCAATCTTTCATATTCAGACTCATTAAAGCAGGGCGAATTTAAATCTACTTCAGGGCCAGATATTTCAAGAGCGGAAATCTCGTTACTACATACTCTTGAAAGAGCATCTGGAACTACGTTCTCCCTACCCTTACGATGACTGATATTAAATTTAAAAGCTTGTAACTTTAGAACCCAACGAGCTAATCTACCGTTTAGGTTTGGCTGCCGCATTAGCCACACAAGACTTGAATGATCGGTGATCACCTCAAATTCTTGTAGTTCTAAGTAGCACCGAAATCTATATATTGCCTCCACTGCCGCAAGACATTCCCGCTCGGTCACACTGTAGTTTCTTTGTGCCGAGTTGAGTTTTTTGCTCATGTATGCCACGGGTCTTTCTCGTCCTTTGGAATCAAGCTGGATGAGGACTGCCCCTATGCCATAGTTGCTAGAATCACAGTGTACGTAAAATTTCTTAGAGAAGTCTGGGTTAACTAGAATGGGCAAAGAACTCAAAAGGGATTTTATTTTTTCAAACGATTTTTGGGCTTCTGGAGTCCATGAAAACTTTTTCTTACTAGAAATGGTTTCCGTTATTGGGAAGACAATTGTAGCGAAGTTTTCTATAAATCTACGGTACCATCCGGCTAATCCTAAAAATCCCCGAACCTGTTTAAGGTTTTTGGGTATCGGCCAATTGCGAATAGCGCTAACCTTCTCCGGATCCGTAGTGATTCCGCCATCTCCTATTATATATCCGAGATATTTCACTTTGGTCACACAGAAGTAGCTTTTGGCAATGTTTAAGGTTAAATTTGCATTACGAAATTGCTCTGCTATGCGAACTAGAGTAGTCAAATGCTGTGAAAAATCTTCAGAGACTATAATTAGGTCATCAAGATAGCCGAAAACACAATTTTTGAGATCTGATGGAATTAACTCATCCATTAGGCGGCACATTGTTTGCGCTGCATTACACAGTCCGAATGGCATAACCACAAACTGATAGAGTGGTCTACCAGGGACTGTGAATGCAGTCAACGCCTTGGAATTCTCTGTTAGCCTAATTTGCCAGTACGCATCTTTGAGGTCTAATTTAGAAATTAGATTAGCCTTTGGCAATCGCGAAAAGATACCTTCAATGGAAGGCAAAGGATAAGCATCCTTCTTTGTGACCGCGTTAACTTTTCGCGCATCTAAGCAGAGTCTAACTTTGTGTGGCTTTATGACCATTCTCATTGGAGAGCTCCAAGCTGAATTTGAGGGTTCAATTACACCTAAAGCTAACATACGGTCCACTTCCTTAAACATAAGTTTCTCCACCGCTGGAGAAACGGGGTAAAAGCGTTGTTTGATGGGCTTTGCGTCGCCTATATCAATTTCATGACTAATCAAGTTCGTTTTCCCTAGTCCTTGTTTTTCAAAATCTGGAAAAAGAGATACTACTGTCTTTAGTTGTTGTTGTTCCTCAGGGTTTAATGGATAATAAGATTCAGTTACATCATTTTTTGGTTTTTCTTCGCACTCTGACAAATTTGTAAAACGTTTCTGATGCTCAGATTCTGGAGACTCAGTAGTTAACGAGGATTTGTCAATCAAATCAACAGATTCTATTATATTAGGAATTAAATCGAAAGCTTTCCAAAAATCGATTCCCAAAATAAGTCTTTGCGATATTGTAGGGATAATAAAAAGATTTAAAACACAAACTTTATTTTTAAATGTTACTTCTACTTTTAGCCATCCTGTAACTTTTTGGGATTTACCATCAGCTGTTTTCACATAGGATGTACATTTTGAAAAGTTTTGAAATTTTGAAAAATTCTCTAAAGCAAAGTCTGACCCTATACAACTGATACTAGCGCCTGTATCCAGTAAGCCATATTCAGTGTAGTTTAAAAAAGAAATTTTGGCATAATATCTTTGGTCTTTTGGATTATTTATTATAGCTGCAATGAGAAATTTAGAGCATAATTTTCGAATTTTATAAAATTTTCGTAAGCGCAAAGTTGAGCGCTTGGTCCGTTTCAAATTAATTTGATTAATTGATGATGTTTGGAAAATTTGATTTCGTTTTCTAACATAGTTTTCCCAACGTTTGTGGTATGGAAGTATTGGATAAATAATTTTCGACAAATCATTATTATATTTACATTTGTACTCGGAAAAGTCTCTTTTCAAAATTTCATATCCAGTAAGATCAGAATCATTCATATCGCTAACAAAATCTGGTTTAAAAGGTTCACATTGGTCATAATTGGGTAATGTTTTGTCTAAATCAGGGTGAAATTGTTGTAAATTTAAAGTTGTTCCTTTGTTGGAACCTGTTGCTTCCAGTTTTTTGATTTCCGAGCTTGACACTTTTTGGCATTGTGGCTTATATGTGTTTTTGGCACCATATCCATAGCAAAAAACTGATCGGTCATGAAGACAATCTTCCCAGTGATGTCCAGGTTGATCACAATTCCAACATTTTCTAACAAAGTCTTCATTTACTGCAACTACAGAATCTTCTGCCTGATCTTCAAGTTTTTCATTAGAAGCAACATTATCGGATTTGATTTAAAAAATTTGTTTTCTAGGCATAAATGGAGTTGGATTACGAGATGTGAAATTTCTTCTAACATAATCATCATTGAGAAAACTCTCTCTTTTCTGCACGAGTTTACGTAATTGAGGAATGGATTGTATGTCAAGGTATAATAATTCATGACGAATATCTGGACGTAAGTTACGCGTAATAATTTCGATCAGCTCAGCGTCTGATAATGGAAATGGTAGTCTGTCCATGATATTGGAAATTGCTTCATAAAATGTGTCGAACGACTCTCCCGGTCTTTGTTTACGGTTACGCAATTCTTCCCGGATATCATAAGGTGATTTGGGGTCTTTATACTGAGATTTGATTGCCGCACAGAACTCATTCCAATGGATATTTTCTACTTGCTTATGATATTTCCAAAACCAGTCGCGGGCCTTACCAAAATGTGCAAATTCTTGGTGATGATATTAAAATTCCCGTTAAAATTATCATTTGTTAATACTCGTAATCGGTAAAGGAACTCTTCTACTGAAATTGTCGAAGATCCATTGAATTTTAGCCCCCAATTTTGAATAATAGACGTAATTTTGTCCGTTTGAAAATTGGACGAATTTGAAACGGATGGATATCGATTTATATTTGTAGGGGTGTGAACAAAAGGTTGTCGTGAATTCTATTTATTACCCTGAATAGCATTTCTTGGCATATGTACAAAATTTGCCTCTTGAAAAGGCTGTCCTATAGAATTGAAATTTTCTACTGGGTCATTTGGTCTTAAGTTAAAATTCTGCAAAATTTTTGTAATATTTATTTCAATAATTTTATTCAATTCTGCTAAATCAACATTATTATTCGATATAATTCTTTTTGCATTTGAGTTTACATTATTAGGATTGTTTACATTTAAGAAATTTCTATTTGGTGAAGAGCGATTATTTATAGGTGTTCTTAGACCTGGTGGTTCATTAGAACTAACGTCTATCAAAGGCGAATGGGATTCTTGAAACAAATTCCTACTAGTACTCCTAGTATTGTACTGTTTGGCTAAAGCTCCACGAGGTCTACTTTTAGCTTTAGGTGGCCTTTTTATTGGAAACGTAATCTTCTGCAAGTCTGCTAAATCGCACGGTGAATGACAAATGGGACATTCGTTGTGGTTGCTTAAAAAGTTTTCTATACATGCCCTATGGAAGGCATGGTTACATCGTACTATAATTAAACAGGCTATTTTCTCATTCATAACTTCAGAACATATGAAACAATTACTTTCGTTACTATCTCCTGCTGCTTGAGCGGATGGTGAAGTTCCAGTGAGTTCGCCTTGAGGTAGTTGATCTAGGGGTTGACCCTCCAATTGATTTGGGGTATGTGCTAATGGCATTATGAAATAATTTTCTCTATACCGTTCACTGACACAAACGAAATCAAATATAAACCAAAATTTTGAACCAAATAGTTTGTAAAATATAAATTAAACTTTAAAATTACTTTAAACGTTTTCCAGTTTAAAATAATTACTTCAGATAGATATCTTTGTTAAAGTTTGTTTGTTTTCTATTATTCTTTTGTATGACATTGTATGCTAAGGTGATAAAAGGCAATTTTTCCATGATCAGTATGGACAACAAAACAGGTCTATGGATAATTTGACGGAACTAGAGATGAAATATATATGTAACAAACCAACAAATTTGTGTATTATAATTTTAAGAAAACTCTATACTAATAAATAATCGGATGCTAGCTTACACTCAGCAAAACTAACATATTTCCTTATCATAATTAGTGGCTGATAACTGAGTTACACATATAGTTCTATCTATAATATTCACCAAATTTAGTCTATGTATACAAACTTCCTTGGGATTATTCCTATATCTATGAAAAGAATGCGAATTGGCTAATCGGTTAGATTATTCGAATTTAATGTCTCAAATATCTAAAATTCCATAAAAGCTTACTCATTTATTTAAAGAAATATATTCATAATTCCAAAAAAGTCTATGCACAACGCATTTAAATGAAATCTATCGGTTAAGTTATGTGATTCAGAACCGAAAATAAGTCTAAAATAGAAATATTTTCGGCCCCACGTTGGGCGCCATTTTATTGTAATAATTCTCTTTATTGCTATATTGAATAGTTCCAATATTCAACTTTTCTTACGAAATTATTCTAAAGTTCATTTCGCTATTTAAAAGACAATCTGATAGATGACGACGGGAGCCTTATGATAGCTAGCTATCAGCCGGGATATGGGGGGATTCTTGTCTACCATCATTTTGTCGATTTTTAATTACAAATTTATATAGACTCCCTTTGAAGTAACAATATATATAAAATTTACGTTAATAAAAGACTTAGTTAATCATAGTCAAACAAAATAAAGCCCCAGAACTATGATCGAAAGGAGAAATACTATTGTTAGATCCTAATCAGGAAAAGACTTTTCAGATCTCGGAGATGACATGAGATCGTTGCCTCAAAACCCACGCCTACCAATTTCCTAATAGCACTTTATTTTTTATTGTATAGGAACCCACACTGAGATCACCTTAGCATCATTAATGCATACAAAAGAGATCTAAGTTTTTAGAATTTCATATTTATAGAATCCATTAACATTTTTATTAAATTTTCTGATATTTAAACTAATTAACACAGTTTAGTAAAATATTAAAAACAAAAATAAGAAAATGGGATATATGACACAATCATTATATATTACCTAAATTGATTTAATTTATATAATTCATAATAAAGGACAAAAAAAAAAAGTGTGAATTTTTCAATAAATTTAAAATAAAATCCAATTATATCAATAAACAAAATGTAACGAAAATAAAAAAAAACAAATAAGAATATAGACAATCATTAAAAGAAACAAAATAGTTATGCAAACTGACGTAGTACAAAGAGAGAAACAAAAATGCCGCTTCTTTCTTTACCATCTTTTTTTTTGTTTTAATGTTGTGACGTCATTAATTACTTTTATACTTCCATATTCTCACTGTATCGTTTTTTTTTTGTGGTTTGCAAGAAAATAAATCAAATCAATCAACAATTTTATATCTTAAACTTACCAACCAATTTTCAGCAACGATGAGGCCTCAGCGAACTGTTGGGGTTGACATTATAGACATCGTAATGGAGCTGATATTTAGATATGATTAATTTCTTGCATGCTAAATTTTTAAAGACTATTTAATTACGAAGAACACTATTATTTTTGACACATCTGTAATATTCTGTGATATATATTTGAACCTATCTGTGATATTTTATGATATTTCTTTTTTTATTTTGTTTTGGATATTACTTTTCTTGTTTTTTTTTTTACTTCTTTTGATATACTTTCATACATTTGTAAACTAAATTGTGATGTTTTCTTTTCTCTTAATCATTGCTATTCATCCCTCTCACTATTGATACTTTTATGATTGACACTTATTGATCTTTCTATATAATTGTAATTTTTAATATAATTTTATCTTATTTAATTTTTTTTTTTTGATTTAGTTTACCTTCTTTAGATATTTTTGCATTACCTTTAATCTACATTCTATTATTTTCCTATTTAAATATATTTTTTTTTTTTTAATTTTTAATTTTTACACTCAACTAAAGCACTTTCACTCTTCTTAACTTTCCTTTACTACTTTTGAGACTTGATAGTTTTTCTGTGTTTACCCCAAGAAACTATATCTTCCATTTTCTACTCCGAAAAAGAAATTATGTTGAAGGCGATCCTGATGACAGTATGTTGGGCAGTGATGATACCTATGTTGACTTATGAGTAATAGGGTATGCCAAAAGTAACATTCGGTGATTTAAATAAATCTGATTGAAAGAATAAATGATGAAATCGAATGGAGTCTAAGAGTGGGTTTTATCATATCTTACCACCGATGTCGTGCTGTGGAATTATTTTGCTATACGAATAAACAGTGTCTCCACGTGTTTAAGTTAGAATAAATGGTATTAGCCTCGATGTGCTTTTCACAAGATTGTAGAAAGGCAATTTTCGAATTAATGTAACTTTAAAAACGTGCAACACAGGATGGTTTGAGGATGGTAAAATTATATTAGATAATTTTGTTACTGACTTTTTCAGCAGTTGAACAGGCAGTTAGATGAAATTTTCCTTCCTTTTTTTTTAAGCAAAAGTTGAATTTTACCACAACTTATTTGAGATTAAGTCTCTGAGGTCTTACTGACCCAGCTTACCAGGAAGAATTTCACGATCTTTTCTTTCTTTTAAAGAAATCTATTAAAACGTAAGAAATTGTTTAAAATTTTAATTTGGCCAAAAACATAAATTAAATTTATGGATTACCTTTTTATTTAAATAATTTCAAAATAAGTGATGTTTTGGATTCTAATAAAATATTTCGAGTCAACACGCTTGAATTTACTTTTAGATAGCACGTTTTTATTGCCTGAAATCTTCAGTAAAAAGGAAGTTACATTTTCTCTCTTTCCATTAAGTTAATTATTGACGAAGAATATCATTATAAAATTGAGAACCGCCTGCTAAGTACTCGATTATTCGTATCTCTGTAGCAAAGTTATTTATATTTGTGTACATTTTTCCCTATCAACCCATTATTAATAAATGCGTTGCCAAGTTTTATTGGGACTAATTACTCATGTAAATATTTTATGGTACAATTATCGAATGAAATTTCCTAACTTTCTATAAGCAATAATATCCGAGTATTTCGCTTAAATGCAATATAATTACAAAAAAAAAATCTATAAATCCCTCAAAAAAATGCTTATACTCAGGAGATGTTTAGACATGTTACAATGATGCTAAAATTACACAAATGTGTATAAACAAATTTTAAGCAACATACATGTAAATAAACATTATAGGTACAAATAAATAATCAAAGGAGGGAATATTACAAATATGTTTTACATATTATATATATACACTCAAAAAAAAAAAAATAATAATATTACCGTTGGAAAATATAAATTTAAATAGTTATTTGAATACTTTTTAATAAAGATCAGAGTAATGATAAAATAATTTGTTGACGAAGTAGTTTAGAAAAATGGTAAATTGTTGCTTAAAAAAAATGTTTTATATATATATTTGTCAATATATATAGAAAAATTTTTTGGTTGGAAATAACTTCTAAATCGTTCTCTACAGATATTAATAAGGCAAGGAGTATTAATGAAAAATTTCTGTCTTTCGGAATATCTACTCTTCACGCCAAAATACGGTTCATGGAGCATATGGCATATGATTTAAAGTATAAAAGTGTGCCAAAAAATTTAACAAAACCTACCAGAAAAAACGAGGATTTAAAAACACATAGAATATCTGAGAAATGTAGAATCCAGGATGAATTCAGAGAAGAGACAGGATTAAACATCGACAAACCTCTGCTGACTAGTGGTAGTACAAATGATGGAAACACAGCAAGAAGGTTTTTCGGAAATTTCGAAGCTACATCAAAAATAACTGGTATTAATAAAGAGTTACTTGAAAGGACTAACATACTATTAATGGCAATTAATAGTAAGCACAAAATTAACCCTGCTCGATTTGGAGTATATGCAACAGAAATATCTAAACTACTTGTTTCTCTATATCCATGGAAAGAAATGACAGCAACAGTACATAAACTATTGTGCCATGGCGAAATTATAATTGAACGAAATATTCTTCCACTTGGAGAGCTTACAGAAGAGGCTCAAGAAGCAAGAAACAGAGATTTTAAGCACGTTCAATTATTCAGCTCCAGGAAATGCTCCAGAACGTCAAAAAACGAGGATATTTTTAATAGTCTATTGTTATCATCATGTACTATCATCAATGAGAAAACGTTGGATTTATTATGAGCCTTTATCAACTCAAAATACTGAAGACTTGAAGGACCTTTATTATCTTTTAGATATGTATACATATACAACAGATTATTTTATAGAAAATAAGTAGTATAAGTTTAAAATATTAGAAAAATTGTATATATAACTTTAATGTAAATAAGTAATAAAAAATCGTATTAGAAATAGAATATTTATTAAAGAAGATGATAAATACCAATTCATTAATAGAAATAAATGAATGCTTAGAAAAGGATAATGATTTACTTAAATTTGGGAAATGTGGCAACCCTATTAAAAATAAAAAATATTTATTAATTATTTTTATAAAAATATTTTGCGTATAGATATTATTAAAAGTATACAAAAATATTCATAATTTTCTAAGTAATTATTCACGCAAGGCTAAAAGCAAAAGTTGCAAGTTTGTAAAAATATAGTCATATATACAATAAATTAGAAGTATAAAAGTTTAAAGGTGCATATTTCTGAAATGAGGCATGATATTGACTTGACTCTTTGCAGATGATCGGAAATTATATACGCTAAAGGATAAGCTTAATTTGGAATACATATTTTTAAAATTTCGATCTTATTCCTTAAAGCAATCTTCATCAAAGTGTAAAAACTCATTTTAAGATATATGGCTTGATACCACTCCAGGATCAAAACATTTTTGCATACCTATTTGGTTCGAATACACAAGGGAGTCGAAGACAACAACAAAGGATTTAGTGGAATATATTAAAGATGAAATAAATGATTTACAACCTCTTTCAATAACCATAAACCAATACAAATTCAACATATCCTTTCAACTTAGTCTAACAATGATTGATGGAAAGGTTAGTAATGCCATTACGGAAACATCTTCTTTTTGGAAATGCTCACCATGTGATGACACACATACAATTTTCGGATATTGGTAAAGCAAGGAGTATTAATGAAGAATTTCTGTCTTTCGGAATATCTTCACTTCACGCCAGAATACGGTTCATGGAGCATTTTCTGCACATAGCATATGATTTAAAGTATAGAAGTGTGCCAGAAAATTTAACAAAACCAGAAACAGCGAGGATTTAAAAACATTTAGAATATCTGAGAAAACTAGAATCCAGGAAGTCTTCATAGAAGATACGGGATTAAACATCGACAAACCTCGGAAATTTCGAAGCTATATCAAAAATAACTGGTATTAATAAAGAGTTACTTACAAGGACTAACATACTATTAATGGCAATTAATAGTAAGCACAAAATTAACTCTGCTCGATTTGGAGAATATACAACAGAAATATCTAAACTACTTGGAAAGAAATGACACCAACAGTACATAAAGTATTGTGCCATGGCGAAATTATAATTGAACGTAATATTCTTCCACTTGGAGAGCTTACAGAAGCAAGAAACAGAGATTTTAAGCACGTTCAATTATTCAGCTCCAGGAAATGCTTCATAACGTCACAAAACGAGGATATTTTTAATAGCCTACTGTTATCATCAGACCCTGTACTATCATCAATGAGAAAACGTTGGATTTATTATGAGCCTTTATCAACTCAAAATACTGAAGACTTGAAGGACCTTTATTATCTTTTAGATATGTATACATATACAACATATTATTTTATATAAAATAAGTAGTATAAGTTTAAAATATTAGAAAAATTGTCTACATAAATTTAACGTAAATAAGTAATAAAAAATCGTATTAGAAATAAAATATTTATTAAGGAAGATGATAAATACCAACTCATTAATAGAAATAAGTGAATGCTTAGAAAAGGATAAAGATTTACTTAAATTAGGGAAAAGTGGCAACACTATTAAAAATAAAAAATATTTATTAATTATTTTTTTAAAAATATTTTGTGTATAGATATTATTAAAAGAATACAGAAATATTCATAATTTTCTAAATAATTATTCACACAAAGCTAAAGGCAAAAGTTGCAAGTTTGTAAAAATATAGTCATATATACAATAAATTGGAAATATAAAAGTTTAAAGGCGCATATTTCTGAAATGAGTCATAATATTAACCTGAATATTTTAGCAAAAGATCGGAAATTATATATGCTAAAGGATAAGCTTAATTTGGAATATATTTTTTAAAATTTTTTTCGCTATTTAGAAATAAACCAAACAAAAGGCCCAATTTGGGGTTTTTGGAGAAAATACAAATTTTTTAAAGATATCTTAATGAAATTTGCAGGAAATTTAGATATTATTAATATAAATAAAAGCGCGTTAACCAAATTTCAATCAGGGGAAGGGTCTTCCTGAAATCCCAAAAAACTAATCAAAATTCCCAAAAATGGGATTTTTTACATTTATGGCTATAGAATCTACATTTTTCCGAAGTCCCGTAGATTTTGGTTTAAAACTTTTAAAAACATATTGAAGATTCTTAAAATATATTCCGCTTGTCGATTCGTGCTTTGGCATTTGAGAAAAAATGGTCTAAAATCAAAATCATATAAAATGGTTCGAATTCGGGAGGGTGTGTAGCATGACCATGTTATTGGGCTTGTTTTTTATCTTAAAGTCATCTCTGTGAAGTTACCTTTCTGAAAAGTGCAAAATTATTATATGTTGCTAAAGAAAATTTTATTTTAGATAAAAAAGAGTGTAGATAATTTTCGGCTAAAAAAATACAAAAAGTCGTCTTTTTTGCATTTTTCAAATCCAAAATCGTTTATTTTCGTACTCGGTAAAGATATCGACTTAAATTTTTTTTATTTAATATCGAACGATTTTATATATATAGGATATATATGAAAAAAAACTGGGCCAAGAACATGCAAAATTATGGTGCTTAAAAATTCAAACGCAAATAACTGGCGTAGATATGTGTAAAAAGCCAGTTTAAATATGAAGCGTTCCGATAACATAGATATATGATATATACATCAAAAGAAATTTTTTTTCAAAAATAGCGGAGATATTTAAAAACCCGGTTTTTAGGCCCGTAATAAGGTAAGAACCTCATTTTTGCAAAACCAAATCGAAATTTTTTTCTGAATGAACTCAGTCGGTCCATTAGTTACAGATATATCTGCCAAAATACATTTTTGACGGATAAGCAAGTCCTAAATAAGCTACGGACTTGGTTTTTATATAAATCGATCACATATTTTTTTTTTTTAATTTCCGTTTTTTGAATCAATCAAATCGGTTCATAAACAAATCTGTTTTTTATTTATTTAGTGTCTGTTTCCCTTATAGTTGTAGTTTTCATTGTTACTGAAGCAAAAACATCAACTATAAACTAAGGTACATTTGGTTTTTTTTAACTTTTTAAAACACCTTTGTAAGCTAGAGACTTCGTTCTTTCACAATCTGACTTTATTTTAAGAATTTTTGTATTGAAAAAATGAACTAAGTAGATCCAGTGTTAATCGAGGCATACGGCCAAGCGTGTTATTCGAATTTTTGAAGCTCCTATAAAAGCCTCATACTTGCATAAATCTATAACAAATACGTTTTTCGAATTTCGGTTTTTTAAATCAGTCAAATCGGTCCATAAATTTTCCTCCTTACCCTTCCTTACTTTAATATTGTTTTACATTTATAAAATATTTGTTCTGCATCGAAGTGATTATATCTTCCTTAAATATAAGTGTTAAATTTATTATTTATTAGCTGAGCGCACCGGTAGTGCTTCGCTACTCTATTTGATGCGATAACTAGTATTTAATTTATATGGGAGCTACTACTTCCCTTTGACCTATCCACCCTTTTCGAAGTTTGATTATGAAAATTACTTTTAAAAATTTTTAAGACTTTCACTATAATAGTCCTTTAGATGAGAAAATTTATATATTCTTTGTATGAGGGCCCTTGACCTATCCTTCCTATTTTCATTTCATTAATGCGATGTGACGAGATAAAGGTTCACACGAAATTTAATGTCTCTCACTGTAATAGTTTCTTAGATATGCCATTATAAATATTTACTTTATATGAGAGGTAGTAATACCCCTGCTCTGATCGAATAATCAGTTATCATATTTGAAATATGGGACACACAAGATGATTTTGCGAAAAAATTATTATGTACTTCTAAGAAATTTTTAGGAAAATTATATATTTTCTAGGTAATAGTTATAGCAAATTAGTCATCCGTATTTTATACAGAAGGAATATTACAACAAAAGTGTAGAACATGCCATACATGACCCTTAGAAGACAAAATCCCGGAAAATATAGGAGCAATAAGCGATGAGCAAGGAGATTTTTCACCGAAATGCTTATATTTAGTGATGATATCAACTTTGTCAGACTGTTGCTGATTCTTAGTATGAGAAAAGTTTTAAAATTCTACTTTCTTTAATCCTAATTTAAAAAAAAATTTATACTTTTTTGTATGAAGTTGAAAATAAAAACATATCTCTAATTGTAACGCGATGAAAATATTTCATTTCACTTTCTACTTTATATTAGGTCCAAGGAATAAGAATTTGGCGGAATTATCCGCTATATAATTTTGTTCTATTCTTTTATTGACTCTGTTATTTAAATTTGAATTTTTATTTTTGAAACTTTTGATGTCTATGTATTTTCTGTCATTTCGATCATGTGTTATTTATATCAAATACAAATTTCCACTCCACAACCACACTTTACACCTACCGAGAAAATTATATAGCCTTTAAATTCTTCGGAGAAGCAGATTTTCTATGGTCGCCAATGGGTTGATGGAAAAGTTTCATTTAACTTTCTACACAATATTAAGTCTAAGGAATAAAAATTTTGGAGAATTATACGAGATATAAATATTTTTTTTCCCATTTTGTTGACCTGCGTTCTCAGATTTGAATAAAATGTTATTTTCCTGAGACGGTTTTTGATTTTTATTAAAAAAATTAATTTTTTTTTTAAAATTAGATAAAAATCGTTTTTTTTTTTATTTAAAATCAATTCGGAACATGTACATAAGTTTTGTTTTGTGACCAAAATGATGAAACTCACAAAATTATCATTATTTGAGCGAAAAAATAAAAATCAAAAATAATCACTATTTTTGAGCAAAAAATAAAATTCAATAAATAGTTATTAAAGGTGAGCAAAAGAATAAAACTAAAAAATAAAAAATAATTATTAAAAGTTGAGCGAAAAAAGTAAAAATCTAAAATAATCATCAAAATTGATTTTTTTTTTTTTTTTAATCAAGAAAATAAAAATTATACAGGATTTCGATGGTACCTGTTCTGAGAATTATATTTCTGTATTTAATACTTGTATCTGATTTGTTTGTTTAAAATTTCAATAATTATGACTATTTTCTGTTCTTGGTACAGAATTTGGTTACAAAAATATCGATTTTCATGCTTTAGGTTTTAGTGAAATTGACTAAAATTTAAGTTGTTAATTGGTAAATATTATTTATCTTATCTGTTTTATTATCAATTGCTATATTTTTTATTCAAACTTATAAAAATTAAACTATTTAAAATTATCTTTTTTGTTGAGATTTGGAGAAAAACCGGAAACCCGATTTTGACCTTTTTCAATAGCAAACAATCGTTATATGAGAGAAACATTTGATCCAAATTTCGTCCCCTAATGTGGTCCACCCCGAGTCCTACGGACGGATATAGCTAGATCGACTCAAAATCTTAAGGATTACTTTATGTGTTCTTATTTGCTCCATTTTATAGAAAATTTCATTCAATTTATGCACACCAAAACAGATATGTTTAAAATATATTCCGAAATAAATATTTATTTTATTAGAAATGATCCGAATTTTATGAAAAGTTATATTATACGGTTTTAGATTCCACTAAAAAAAACATAATTGAACTTGTCGGAGCAGCTACGATATGTTCGTCGTAGTTTTTTATATGATTGCAAATTAGATCATGATACTTTGCTTTTAAATTATGGCTATTATATTGTAAAAGCAAGACGATTGTGAAAAACGTATATTATTTTTGCTACAAACATAACATATCACAAAAAATTCTCATTTTAATATTTATTTCTTAAATATTTTCAGATTAATTACGCTAAGGCAGTTTTTGATGAACGCGAACTTTCTGTGGCTAATTTTTGAATATTTTCGACATTAAAAGTACAGAATACATTTAAAAAAGTAATTTAGTAATATTTTAATATGCTTTATATTATATTTGTAATATAACTGAATAACCGTAACTGAAAAACCGTTGAAAATCAGTGGTATACCTCTTTTGATATGAACAAATTTAACATAACCTGTCTGGGTCGCGTTTAATAGTTATGGGAGGGATCTACGAAATGATTTTCCATATTTCTAGAAAAATATATTTTGGTGGTAAATCTTCAATGGGTTTGACATTTTTCTGTGTGATTTTAATGGTTGCGCTGTCATCTTCTAACCAATTCCCGAATTCTTTGGACTATAATGGAGTATGATGACACGAACTTGTTCCTTTTGTGGAAAATTTTCGCAGATATATTTTTGATCAAAAAACGCTTGAGTCCACACGATTCGCCTGAAAAAAATATGTATACATAACATAAATATAATTTTTTTTAATAGTCCACGATTTCCGGATTAAAAACCATTTGAAAATATTTAAGGAATATTATTCCGTCGAATTTACCCTGAAAACCAGAATATGATTGCCATCCAAAATAATCATTCATATATGCGTTCAGATCCTTAAGCGAAAAAATTATGGCGGTACTGGTGAAGTGAACCCCGGTGAGATTTTTTTTCAATATTTAAAAATTTAACTGTACATTCTCATTATTAATTTATATTCTTTTTATATTTCATTCTTTCCGTTTGAAAAACGTTGAAGATTTTAGTTAAGTGTATTTAAAGTTATGAAACGCGGCTAAGTAACTTTTACTTCAAAATACACGATAAAATTTAAAGTAGAAAAAAATGTTTCATAAAAGTATTTTTTTCATTTCAATTACCTTTACACATTGTAAATTTTCATTATTCTATACTTTTATATATCCAGAAGTCTGCACTAATTTTATTTGTATAAAATATTTAAAAATCTTTCAGTCTTAGAAATGTTGTTATACTTTTTATTTAGTAAAAAATAATAATTTTTTTATAATAAAGCATGGCCTTTTTTTATATCTAAAGTTTTAAAAGATTCCCGGGAATTCCCGGAAAATTGATTTTTTCGTGGAAATAGACAGTCTGTTCGTTTGCTTGCTAGTATTACTATTATCCAAAGCATGTAAAAATAGTAAAAAACTAGGGGATAAACGAACCGACATAGAACGTGTCAAAAATAACATATTTAATTTATTCATAAAACTTACCAACCAACTTTCGATTACAGTATTAGATCTCCAGATTGAAACCCTTAGTTAAAAATGTGATACACAATTACAAAACTTGTGTTTTGTACAAAAAAAAATCACTCAAACTATACTTTCTTTACCACCCGAGCGAAAAACCCTATCCGGCAAATTTCAGGACTCTTTAGCACCAGGAACTTCACCGGAAGAGCATGTCTCATCTCTAAAGGGCATATTTGTATGCTTCGACACTAAAGCTGTACATTTAGAAGCAGTGAGTCACTTGCCAACCTAATCGTTTTAGCTGCCATTTCTAGCTTCATTGGACCATTTATTCATATAATGTGAACAATTCCGTCTTCTAGAATTTATAAATACGAGTATTTATAATCAGTTGATTCAATATTTTAGTTAACAAAATATTTAAAGAAAATTCATTCCCCTAGGAGCCCTACTATAATAAAACATTGGTATTTTTGGCACATTTTTAAATAAAAAAAAAAAATCAGCAATTTGTTAAAGCAGTTGAAAGAAATTTTGTTAAATCAAATTTCCTTTTTATTGGGTCAATCGTTAATTGCTGAATCTGAAAAGAATTTAATACATTACTCAATATATTAAGCAGTTTAACTAAACACATGAGGAATTTTAGGCAACACATAAGCCCTTGTTTTATTATCAAAAAAATTCAAAATAAAAACCAAATTACTTGAAAACGAGCCAAACTAAGAATTAAAACAATAAAGACCAAAATACTTACAATACAAACATATTGTAGTGTAACCATGTTGTCATACAATATGTACAGCGAACACTCACCAACTTCAACCATGTAGCGTGACTAACAAAAAACACTTATTAAAGTGTGCCATGTTACAAATGTTGAAGTGGTTAACAAGACAATTATCCGCTTGCATTTAATTTCCGTTTTTTGAATCAATCAAATCGGTTCATAAACAAATCTGTTTTTTATTTATTTAGTGTCTGTTTCCCTTATAGTTGTTGTTTTCATTGTTACTGAAGCAAAAACATCAACAATAAACTAAGGTATATTTGGTTTTTTTTAACTTTTTAAAACACCTTTGTAAGCTAGAGACTTCGTTCTTTCGCAATCTGACTTTATTTTAAGAATTTTTGTATTGAAAAAATTAACTAAGTAGATCCAGTGTTAATCGAGTCATACGGCCAAGCGTGTTATTCGAATTTTTGAAGCTCCTATAAAAGCCTCATACTTGCATAAGTCTATAACAAATATGTTTTTCGAATTTCGGTTTTTTAAATCAGTCAGATCGGTCCATAAATTTTCCTCCTTACCCTTCCTTAATTTAATATTGTCTTACATTTATAAAATATTTGTTCTGCATCGAAGTGATTATATCTTCCTTAAATATAAGTGTTAAATTTATTATTTATTAGCTGAGCACACCGGTAGTGCTTCGCTACTCTATTTGATGCGATAACTAGTATTTAATTTATTTGGGAGCTACTACTTCCATTTGACCTATCCACCCTTTTCGAAGTTTGATTATGAAAATTACTTTTAAAACTTTTTAAGACTTTCACTATAATAGTCCTTTAGATGAGAAAATTTATATATTCTTTGTATGAGGGCCCTGGACCTATCCTTCCTATTTTCATTTCATTAATGCGATTTGACGGGATAAAAGTTCACACGAAATTTAATGTCTCTCACTGTAATAGTTTCTTAGATATGCCATTATAAATATTTACTTTATATGAGAGGTAGTAATCCCCCTGCTCTGATCGAATAATCAGTTATCATATTTGAAATATGGGACACACAAGATGATTTTGCGAAAAAATTATGTCGTGAATATTTCCGCTTAATTCTTACTCCTTAAACTAAATAAGTGTAGAAAGTTAAATAAAACATTTCCATCACGTCACATTTTTAATGCATTGACAACCGAACGAAATATGTACTTCTAAGAAATTTTTAGGAAAATTATATATTTTCTAGGTAATAGTTATAGCAAATTAGTCATCCGTATTTTATAGAGAAGGAATATTACAACAAAAGTGTAGAACATGCCATGCCACCAACTTGCCCTACATAACCCTTAGAAGACAAAATCCCAGAAAATATAGGAGCAATAAGCGATGAACAAGGAGAGATCTTTCACCGATATGCTTATATTTAGTGATGATATCAACTTTGTCAGACTATTGCTGATTCTTAGTAGGAGAAAAGTTTTAAAATTCTACTTTCTTTAATCCTAATTTAAGAAAAAATGTATACTTTTTTGTATGAAGTTGAAAATAAAAACATATCTCTAAAATTGTAACGCGATGAAAATATTCTGGAACTGAGTATGGTCTGACATCCAGTTCACTTTCTACTTTATATTAGGTCCAAGGAATAAGAATTTGGCGGAATTATCCGCTATACAATTTTGTTCTATTCTTTTATTGACTCTGTTGCTTAAATTTGGATTTTTATTTTTGAAACTTTTGATGTCTATGTATTTTCTGTCAGAGCGATTTAAAAAATTATACCATTTTTGAGATCTACGATCATGTGTTATTTATATCAAATACAAATTTCCACTCCACAACCACACTTTACACCTACCGAGAAAATTATATAGCCTTTAAAGCAGATTTTCTATGGTCGCCAATGGGTTGATGGAAAAGTTTCATTTAACTTTCTACACAATATTAAGTCTAAGAAACAAGAATTTTGGAGAATTATACGAGATATAAATATTTTTTTTCCCATTTTGTTGACCTGCGTTCTCAGATTTGAATAAAATGGTATTTTCCTGAGACGGTTTTTGATTTTTATTAAAAAAATTTATTTTTTTTTTTTAATTAGATAAGTAGTCATTTTTTTTACTTAAAATCAATTCGGAACATGTACATAAGTTTTGTTTTGTTACCAAAATGATGAAACTCACAAAATTATCATTATTTGAGCGAAAAATAAAAATCAAAAATAATCACTATTTTTGAGCAAAAAATAAAATTCAATAAATAGTTATTAAAGGTTGAGCAAAGGAATAAAACTAAAAAATAAAAAATAATTATTAAAAGTTGAGCGAAAAAAGTAAAAATTGAAAATAATCATCAAAATTGATTTTTTTTTTTTTTTTTTAATCAAGAAAATAAAAATTATACAGGATTTCGATGGTACCTGTTCTGAGTATTATATTTCTGTATTTAATACTTGTATCTGATTTGTTTGTTTAAAATTTCAATAATTATGACTATTTTCTGTTCTTGGTACAGAATTTGGTTACAAAAATATCGATTTTCATGCTTTAGGTTTTAGTGAAATTGACTAAAATTTAAGTTGCTAATTGGTAAATATTATTTATCTTATCTGTTTTATTATCAATTGCTATATTTTCGATTCAAACTTATAAAAATTAAACTATTTAAAAATATCTTTTTTGTTGAGATTTGGAGAAAAACCGGAAACCCGATTTTGACTATTTTCAATAGCAAACAATCGTTATATGAGAGAAACATTTGATCCAAATTTCGTCCCCTAATGTGGTCCACCCCGAGCCCTATACAGCTTTCAATAGACAGACGGACGGATATAGCTAGATCGACTCAAAATCTTAAGGATTACTTTATGTGTTCTTAGGCGAATGTTTCGGCATCAGCAGTAGGGAAATGGGAAGGCAATAGTTGTTTTTGTTTTTAATGAGGAGTAAGAGCAATTTTGAAGAGCAAATTGTTTGTATGAAATTGAAAACCAATGAATTTGTTTTTGTAATTTTTTCTTGTGAGTGCATTAATAGGAGGAAAAATTGTTTTGCATTTTATGAAATTGAAAACCAATGTATGTATGTATTTATGTAATTATGTTAAAAGTACATACAAACAATGTAACAGGGGAGACAATTTTTATTTATTTATTTATTTTTTTTTTTGCACTTTTAATTGTGATGAAATTAAAAACTGATGACTTGTATAAATAGCGTTTGAGTATTTTTGGTTTATTCATCTACATATTTTTATATGGTTATTTTTTTGTAAAGTGGAAACTTGAGAATTGTTTTGTTTATATGGAAAAAAAATAACTTTGTGTAAGGTTCTTTGACATTAATGAAGATATATTTTATGTTGTTGAGTATGGTCATGATTAATATTAAATATTCTAATAACAAATTAAGGGGAGTATTTTTTATTCACATTAAACATTTTTCATATCTAGAATATGTTTAAAATTAGTTTAATGCTCAATATTTATGTATTTATAATGTTTTCTCAATTTGAAATGATTAATTTGAATATCCTAATAACAAACTATGGGAGTATATTTTATTTACATAATTAGTTTATAACTCAATATTTCTATATGAAAGCTAAATTAATATTTTCTCTATTTGAAATATTAAAGAGAAATACTCAAAGAATTCAATTTACTTATTTAAATATAAAGGAGTATTGTTTAAGTTTGTATAAAAAGAGGAATCAAATCATATTTATTACCATTTGATCTGAGGAATACTTCAAAGTATAGTTAGCAGAATGGTAAGCTATCACTATTGTAAAATGAATTTAACTTTTCATGTATTTATATATATTTTTTTAGATGTATGAACAAATTATTAAATTGGCTCTTGGTATTAAGGCAGAGTATACAAAAATTGATGATATTTCCTTACATCAGCCATTCAAAATTTTAAAATTTGAGTGGAAAGAAACACAATATGGATCAAAAGTTGTCACATATTTAAATAACAATAAATGGTTTTATCTTCCGCAACGATTCGTGAAATTTTTAAACAAGGAAGATCCCTATTTAACGCAATTGAATGATAAAAACTGGACTATTATTTACAAAGGTCGTCAATCTTCAAATGGGCTTGCAATATTTGAACTTAGTTATAGCTAAAATTTTATAAATAAAACAGTTTCTTTTATTTTTTTTTTTATTTTTATTTTTATTTATTTAATAAAAATATATTAAACTTATATAGTGCTTATTAACATTTTATTTACATAATACTTAAAAATTATTATATATCTAAATTTAGAAGAAGATCCTCGTCTTCGTCCATTATTTTTTTATACTCTTCTGGAACTGAGTATGGTCTGACATCCAGTTGAAGATTCTCATCTTCCTCCATTAGTACCTTATACTCCAGAACTAAATTCAATGTTGCGCCCCTGAAGTATCTGCAGTCTCCAAATAGTGTGAAAAGTCTTTTGCTTTATCTTTATGAAAATTGTGATATCTCATAAAATGCCTTTTTTTATTCCACTTTGTGGAAAAGGTCTCATTAATACAAAATTCGCATGTAAGCTTCTGTCTGTCCATGTTTGAAGTAATTTTTAATTAAAAATTATTTTATTAATACACCTATGCATTAAGAATTATTCTTTAAATTTAATAATTGCTGGTGAATTAAAAGTCTTTAACGAAGCAAAATACTTTTCCGTTAAAAAAATAAAAACATTTTGGTAGGAATATGCATACATAAGTGTGTATCTGTATGCGTAAGTGTATAAAAATGTCAAACCTTTAATCAATATTTAAATATATGTTTTTTTTTCATTAGTCTGTTGACTTAATTAAAAGTGATTACACGTAAATTTTAAACAATATGCCTTCTTATATATGTAAATATTACAAATCAATTTTTGTGGAAAAAGAAATGCTTGAAGGACATGAGATCCTTCATTGTTCGGAATGTTGGAAATGGTTTTCAAAGGAAAAACATCTAAAGGAGCATGAAAGGACTCATGCCAGCACATCCCATGTCAGTGGTAGAAGTGAGCCTTCTACATCTAATAAATTTAGTTGAGTTAAAAGCGCTTTCAAAGAAAGAATTTTGACATACCTCTACAAAAACCAAAAAGAGGAAATTCTGCATCCTCAAGAGTTTTTAGAAGATGTAAACCGTGATATTTTTGAAATTTTGGAGAACGCTATAAATAAAAACATAACATTGAAATACAATTTAGAAGTGGAGTGCGAATATATTAAAATTGTGGAAGATGAAATAATGCTAACCACCATAACACATAGAACAAAAATATCACTTTTAACCATAAGTGATAGTATTGAAGAATCTTTGAAAGCACAATACACGTATATATGTAAAAAAATGTCAGAATTCCAGGAGAGGGATATTGGATGGTCCCTAATACGAATGAAGCACTTGGAAATAAATATAAATAAGGCTTCATTCATTAGAGGCTCCAAATATATACCATTACCACATTGGATAAAGAAAAAAGATGCCTGTTTCAACTATCCAAATGATGATGAATATTGTTTCAAGTGATGTATCATCGCTTCATTCTTATATAATGAAGCAAATGGATTTGGAAATATTCAAATAAATGAGGAGAAAATATGTGTGAAAAATGAAGTGCTAATTTTGAAAAACTTCAATTTCCAATGAAGTTAAAAGATATAAAGATATGTGAAAGCAAGAATGAACATGTTAGCATAAATGTATTTGGCTGCGAAGGTAATACTATAGTTGGACCGTATTACCTCACATCTGCAGTAAAGAATCACCACATAAATTTTCTTCTTCTTATGGACGAAGAATGGTGTCACTACGTTTATATTAAAGATATCGGAAGGTAATTTAAATAAAAATTAACTACATATTTTATAAATTAAATTATTATTATTCAAATATCTCAGATTAGTAAGATCAAGTTTAACTTCTCACCATGGACGAGTTTTCATTTGCAATGCATGTCTCCAAATGAGAAGATAATGGAAGATCATTATCTTAACTGCAAAAAAGTAGTACCGAAAATGCCAGAGGGTGATAATAACATTTTATATTTTAAAAATTATCAGAAGGAGTCAGATGTACCGTTCGTTATATATGCTGATTTTGAGACGTATTTGGAGAAAATTGATAACGAGCAAGTAAATATACAAAAACATATAGCTTGTGCTTTTAGTTATTATATTAAGTGTAGTTTTAATGATAATTTAGATAAGTTTAATATTTATTTTGGTAATGATGCTCCTACAATATTCATAGACAATTTAATTAATGACGCAAAAGAAATTTACGGAAACTATTTAAATAAGGTCGTACCAATGACAGCACTCTCCAATGATGAAACAATTTTGTATAACCTCTCAACAATTTGTCACATATGTAAGCAAATTTTAGGAGCGGACAAAGTACGGAATTATTGTCATTTAACTGGCAAATTTAGAGGAGCAGCCCATAGCTCATGTAATATTAATTATAAAATAGCCAAATTCATACCAGTATTCTTTCATAATTTTTCCTCCTATGATTGTCACTTATTTTTGAAAGAACTTTCACAATTTGAGGGAGATATAAAGGTAATTCCTCTCAATAAAGAATTATATATATCATTATCAAAGTTTATAACAGTTGAAGAAAATCAGGGATTTGAAATTCGGTTTTTAGACTCTTTTCGTTTTATGGCCTCCAGCTTAGAATCTCTAGCCAAAAATTTAAATGACAGTGATTTTCAAATTCTAAATAAAGTTTATAATCAAAAACAACAATTTGATTTACTCAGAAGAAAAGGAGTATTTCCTTATTCTTATATTGATTCGATGGAGCGCTTTAATGAAACTAATCTTCCTGCTAAAGAAAAATTTTATAATATTTTAAATAATTCGCATTGTTCTGATGAAGCTTATGATCATGCTAAATCGGTTTGGACAACTTTTAAATGCAATAACTTGTTAGATTACACTAAATTATATTTAAAAACAGATGTTCTCCTCTTAACAGATATTTTTCAAAATTTTAGAAGTATCTGTAAAAGTATATACAAACTTGACCCATGCCAATATTATACTACTCCAGGTTTATCGTGGGATGCGATGTTAAGAACAACTAACATAAGGTTAGAACTTTTAAGTGACGTCAATATGTATAATTTTATACAAGACGGTATTAGAGGAGGACTAGTACAATGTTCAGAGAGATATTCTAGAGCAAATAATAAATATTTAGAAGACTTTGATAGTAGTAAGTCTTCAGAATATTTAATGTATCTAGATGCTAACAATTTGTATGGTTGGGCCATGTCAGAATATCTCCTATATGGAGAATTCGAGTGGATTTATGATGATGCGGCTTTAGAAAATATTGATGTAACTACAATATCGGATACATCTGATATTGGATATTTCTTGGAGTTAGATTTGGAATATCCACACATGAATTTCATAATGATTTACCCTTTTGCCCAGAAAATAAATTTGTTGGTAAATCTAAATGTAGGAAGTTGATTGCAGACCTAACACCAAAAACAAAATATCGGATCCATTATAGAGTTCTTAAACAATGTTTAAAGAATGGACTGATATTAAAAAAATACACAGAGCATTAAAATTTCGACAATCTCCATGGTTAAAAACATATATAGATTTGAATACATACCACAGAACAAGAGCAAAAAATGCTTTTGAAAAAGATTTTTTTAAATTATTAAATAATTCCGTATATGGAAAAACTATGGAAAATGTTCATAAACGCAAAGATATAAAAATTGTTACAGATTGGGAAACAACAAGGCGTAATAATTTAGGAGCTAGAGCATTAATTTCAAAGCCTAATTTTTCGAGTATAACTCAATTTTCAGAAAACATGTTTGCAGTTCAGTTAAAGGTTATGCAAATAACTTATAACAAACCAATTTATTTAGGCTTTGCTGTGCTGGAACTCTCCAAATGGAAAATGTATGATTTTCATTATCAATACATGAAACCAAAATTTCAGTCTAATTTAACATTGAATTATATGGATACAGACTCATTCATATACACTATAAAAACAGATGATTTTTATAGTGATATTCGTGAAGATATTGCCTCAAGGTTTGATACATCAGAGTATCATCCCAATAACATATTTAAACTCCCAATATTAAATAAGAAAGTTCTAGGCATGATGAAAGATGAGAATAGCGGGAAAATTATGAAAGAATTTGTGGGACTTCGATCAAAAATGTATTCATTCAAAACGGTTGACATGGAAGAAGTAAAGAAATATAAAGGCGCTAAAAAATCATGTATACAAAATTTATCAATAATAGACTACAAAAGGTCATTATTTGAAAAAAAAATAATTTCTGATACAATGCATACATTTAGATCGAATTTTCACCAGTTGTATACACAAATATTACATAAAGTTGTTTTGATTTATGCGGATGATAAAAGAATAATTGCTTCTGACCAAATAAATACTTATGCGCGAGGACATTTTAGACTTCAAAGTGACTTTGATAACTTTTTTACAGAGATAGATGACGATATTTTCTTGAATATTGATAGTGAGTATATAGAATTTTTAAAATATTCATCAGATGATGAATATTTAATGAATGTAGATGTTTAAGTTGCACATTTAATAATTTAAATACTTTCATATTTTTTAATTTTATTTATAGTTTACATAAGTAGAAATTCAAATGTATATATTTCTATTGAATAGAGTTAACTCCTTAAGATATTATAAAAATATATTTTTTAATGAAAATGACACTGATATTTATGTTATCACAATGAAACAATAATAAATATATGTCTTTTATTATATATTAAATGTGTTTTATTTTTAAATATTTTTCCATTGTACATTTTCTATTTCGTAATCTAACTTTTTACGATTTCTAGTCGAGGAGAATATTGATATGGTAAAGTTGATTGCTTCAAATTTTTGTGATGTTCATCCTTTGACAATATTCTTATTTTTGGTGTTCTATTATTTGAAAAATGTTTAAGTCGTTTAGCTGCTGAAGAGGCAGAAGTAGGATTAAGTTTTTGTAATGTTGTATCCATATCAATTTCATCATAATTTTTATTAGTATAAATTTCCTCAGGTAAATTTATATTAGATTGTGTTCCTACACTACTTGACTCTGGTTGCATTGTTTGAGTTTCAATATGTTTCTTATATATTTTCCTAGTTTGTGTTTCACTAACATGTAGGTTACTCAATTTAGAACTTTTATTTTGATGAGAAGATGATATTTGGCTTACAATTAAATATTTGGATAATTCTTGTTTAATATAATACCATTTATTAATATCTTTTAGTGTGTGTGAACTATATATTGGTATTAGTTTTCGATGTAGAAAATTGGAATCAGAATATTTAATTTTAAATTTATCGTAAGTTGATGGATTAAGAACTATCAATTTGGATAAATTATTTGACAATTTTTCCAATAACTTAACTTAAAACGGATGAAATAATAATTGTGTTGCTAAAATCACAGCTAAATTTCTATGATGAGATCCCTTAGTAAAAAGTTCACACACTATTTTATTAGATTATTCAAGCAGTAAATCATCCAATATTATTCAAACCGATTCATTTTCTGCAGTAGCAAAATCCTCAGGAGTACCTTGTATAAACTCTACATTGTTAATTTTCGAAAGAGAATTTTTTTCTGCAAAACGCCAAATAACACGTTATATATGTTTTTAGATATTAAATGTTGATTTTTTATCAAATTCATAATAAATGTGGATTTCCCACAACCAGAGGGACCACAAATCATCATAGTGAATGGATATATAAACTGTTGAAACATGTTTACACTTTAGTACACGACATTTAAATGAAGTGAAGCATTAACATTCTATAAATATAAATATGAGTAAAAGAATTATTGTTGATGAACTACATCGTCAAGCGAGAAAGAGCTTTCAGCGCCGACGATTTATTCAAAAGGGTATTTTAGATACATGGCAGATTGACTTAGTGGAAATGATACCGTATGCAAAATTTAATAGAGGTTTTAATATATGCTTACTGTAATTGATGTATTTTCAAAGTATGCATACGCATTACCACTAAAAACTAAAACAGGAATAGAAATTTCGAAAGCATTAAAACATATTATAAAATTAAACAAAGGAAAATCTCCCAAAAATATCCATTCTGAACAAGGGAAAGAATTTTATAATATCTATTTTAAAACTCTTATGAAAGAATATGAAATTAACCATTACCACACTTTTTCAAGTATGAAGGCATCAATAGTTGAACGTTTTAATAGAACTCTATAAAAACAACACCCAATTCAGTTAATAAGAAAAATTAACAGAAACTTCTTAATACTGTATATAGTAATTTGAAGGTTTTCAAAGGAGGAAAATATAAATTAAATGATTTAGTTCGCATTAGTAAATATAAAAACCAATTTGAGAAAGGTTATACACCAAATTGGTCTACAGAGGTTTTTAAGATAAACAAAATTTACGTAACCAATCCTATAACATATCAACTTGCAGATTTTAATGGAAATATAATTAAAGGTGGATTTTATGAAGAAGAATTGTTAAAAACAAAAGCCCCAAACATTTTTTTGGTAGAAAAATTTTTAAAGCGAAAAGGAGAAAAACTATTGGTAAAATGGCTTGGTTTCGGAAAAGAATATAATTCATGGATTCATCAGAACGATATTAGTAAATAATATATGTATAACAAACAACATACTATATTGATCATTCTTTTTAAAGATGGCTTCAAGTATACAAGAAGAAAATATTTATGTTACTTTATTAAGTAATAATTCAATGGATATTTATAAAAATACTCCAAACACTTTTACAAATTTGCTAACACAATTTCTAAATTTGGATGATCACTGGGTAGTTGGATTATCAGATATTTCATTTTCATTACTGGAAAGAAATAATCAAAACATTGCCAAACGTAGCACAGTGGGGTCAAACGCAAATTTTTTGGTAATAAATCTGAATCTCCTAAACTACTGGTCGGATCAAATTGAAATGTATGGAGCAGTTGTAGAGGAGGACCTAAGCTTTCAGAAAAATCATCTTGTAGTCACCCCGTGATAACACGAGATAAGCTACAGGGTGTCAAAGTTGACTACCTCGAGTATGTAAAAGTTAAAAAAAATCGTTACTTGTACAAATGAAGTCCGATTTTAAAGATTTTTATATTTCTGTAAAATGCTTGGCAAGATAAAGAAAAAAAAAGCTTACTCATCTAAGTTATCTCTTACAGTTAAAAAGATATTTACGCTTGAATTTTGAATTTTTGATTTTTTGGCTCGACTTTCTTTCGTTTTTCGGGAATAAGTCCGGAGATATATGAGGTAAAAATTTTGTAAAAATATCCTGTAATTTGCGACATATTTCAAAATAATATGCTGAAAGAATTTTTGGATTATCTCAATTCGTCTAGACGTGAAAAATATTCAAAGTCAGCACTCTGAAATTGGCATGAAAAATGGCTATTTTTTTACAAAAATATAGTACAATTCATTCACTTTTTTCTCAAAGTTCCGTTATTAAAAAAATATTTTCCTTATTAATTTCAAAAGATAAGGCTTCATAAATGGTTAATAAAGAAATTTTGAATTGATTTAAGTTTGCACCCTACATCCAGCATTGGCCGAAAATTGTCAATTTTAAAAAATAGTTTCATTTTTATCGATTAATAAAAAAAATGTCACGCGAGCTTTTTTAAATTTGGTACCCATATTTTTTATAGAAATAGATTTAGAATGATTTAACACTAAACTGCTTCCTGCCCGGCCAAAAACGAATGCAGGAGTGGAGATTTTATGTTAAAAGTCAGTTTTTTTAACGACTATTTTTAAAAGCATATTAGCATAATATTTTTAATATTATTTCTTATGTAATGTATAAAACACAAATCAAGCTTTCATTCCTAAAAAAATCAATAAAATAGCTCCAATAACCTATTTTTGGTAATTTTTCAAAAATAATTTTTTTTTTTTTAAATAGCTGAAAATCCAAAAAAATTTAATTTTTTTTTTAATACAACTCCACTAATTTTGCAAATACTTTAAAAATGTTAAAAGAATATAAAAATAGACTTATTTACCAATTCAACGATATATAAAATGTTGATATAGGTCATTTAATAATAGTAATATAATGGCCTCAAAACTACCAAGTCACGTCAAAAGTTGCAAAATTCACTATTTTGTTCCGTATTTCCATATGTGTGTATACGTAACACTCAACTGCATTGCTTATTTTTATTACGAGATAATAATATTTATTAATGAATTTATTTAAAGTGTTCATAATTTTTTTCTACTGAAAAGGTTTTTAAAATTACCTAAGTACATAAATAAGTATATGTTCCTTCGTTTTTTATTACATTTTTTTAAGTTTTTAAATAATTTACCTAGCTACTTAATTAATGTATACAAAAATGATTTTTTTACAATCGCATAGGTACATTTTTTGACGTACCTGTTTAACACTACAGGTCATAAAAATAAACTGAATGAAATTGGGGGTTTTGAGCAAAAATTTAAATTTTTTAATTCATTTTTGCCTGTCACCATTTACCTGATATAAATATTCTTTTTCTATATATAAGTATCCTTATAAATATGCAGATTTATTAGTGAATTTGCCATTATGGAGATTACATTAAAACACTTTTTTATTTGCAAAGTAATCTGGGATAATCTATCTGATATTATAAATCATCCAGAAAAAATAAGAAAACTCATTGATACAGTAGTATCTTTTGGTTTAACTCTTACTGCAGAAGACAGTTTAAAGCTCGAAAATTTTTATAAATTATACGAAAAAAGGATGCAAGCTTCAGATTGGTCAATACCAAAGTTCAAGAAGAAAAATGAAGAGTGGTTGGAGGGAGAAATACTAATTTTCATCGGAAAGCAGAAAAAGGATCGCCAAAAAAAAGTTACGATGAAGTTCAGCTAAGAACAAAGAGGACCAAACAGGAATCTATTGTAAATTCACATACAAATGCCGAAATAAAAGATACATTTAAAGCTTTAGTAACACGTACGCAACCAAAGGAAGTAGAAAAAGTTATAGATGTGTTACCGACAGCTTCTCCCAATCGATTACATCGGATAATTCAAAGCATAGTGACACCGAAATCAACATCGTCCTTTACCTCTGAAGATGCTTTAGCTCTAATATTAAATTTAGGATTATCAAGAAACCAATACGAGATTTTGAGGAAATCTGTTAGCGAAAAAGGATATGATATCTTTCCCAGTAGCAAATCAGTGAGAGAAGCGAAAAGTAATATTTTACAGCCTATGGAGCACCCGGTTAATGCTTCTGTTAAAAGTACTAAAGTTAATATATTGCAATTACTTGAAAATACTGCCTCTAGAATTATATCTACCTTCAGCAATGATTACATTGAAAAATGCAAAGACTCTGAACTTATTTTAATATTCAAATGGGGCTGTGATGGAACATCAGGATTTTCGGAATACAAACAACTGGATGGAAGTAATTCTGGAAATAATTATTCCTCGCTGTTTATAGCGTCTCTGGTACCACTTCGAATGGGCTTAAATAAGCCTTCCTCATCGACAAGAAATGACTCGCCTTTTTGATGATATATGGATAAATTTAACTCCAGGTTCCAAATTTTTGTGCCGTCCAATCCTTTTTGATTACACAAAAGAAACCACGGTTACAATAAACAGCATTGTCAACCAATTGGAAGAAGAAATTAAAGCATTGCCCCCAATATATGTAAAAGTATCAAACAGTTAAAGTTACATTTCAACAACAATTAACGATGATTGATGGAAAGGTTGCAAACGCTATAACAGATACAACATCTACATGGAAATGTAATATAGTGGAAAAATAAGTTCACAATTTCAGGATAATTCTGAAGTCCTTGTTAATAAAAATTCTTTAAAATTTGGCATATCACCACTCCACGCAAGGATAAGATTTTTGGAGTTCTGCTTACATCTTGCATATGATATGAAGTACAGAAATATTCCCGGGCAGGAAAATGCTGCAGTAAAAAACAATTTTGAACTTCACGAATTATGAAAAGAGGAGAAGAAAAGAATTCAATTAGAATTCAAAGAACAACTCGGATTAATAATTGATAAACCTCTACATGGCTATGGAAGCTCAAATGATGGAAATACAGCAAGACGTTTCTTTGAAAATCCGGAACTTACATCTTCAATCACAGGCATTGACTTAAATATTTTGAAGCATTTTAAGATTATATTGGCAGCCATTAATAGCAAAAAGCAAATTAATGCGGACAAATTTAAAATTTTTGCTTACGAAACTAAAGAACTACTTAACATTACATACCCCTGGAAATCAATGACTGCAACAATTCACAAAGCTCATGGTAAAGAAATAATAGAAAATAGTATTTTGCCATTGGGAGAGCTATCAGAGGAAGCACAGGAAGCCCAAAATAAAGATGTTAAACATTTCCGACTCTTCAATACTCGAAAATGTTCGAAAATAGTGCAAAATATGGACTTAATGGAATATTTATTAATATCATCAGATCCAGTTATATATTCTATAAGAACACGATGGCTACCACAAATCACTCTTGAAATAGAAAAAGAGGATTCCGAAGCTAAGGAAGTTAAAAATTTGCTAACGTTTGATGTTTCTGATTATTTTCAAGAAAATCTCTAATAATATCTTCGATAATATATTCTTAATAAAATAAATATACGGGATATATGTATAATGAGTATGTAAATATGTAGAACAAATTAAATAAACATTACTCAAATAAAGAATTTACTACTTTATAATAACAAATATATACCTACATAATACATTTGAAAACTAAAATGTTACGTATACACACATATGGAAATACGGAACAAAATAGTGAATTTTGCAACTTTTGACGTGACTTGGTAGTTTTGAGGCCATTATATTACTATTATTAAATGACCTATATCAACATTTTATATATCGTTGAATTGGTAAATAAGTCTATTTTTATATTCTTTTAACATTTTTAAAGTATTTGCAAAATTAGTGGAGTTGTATTAAAAAAATTAATTTTTTTTTGGATTTTCAGCTATTTTCTAAAAAAAATTTATTTTTGAAAAATTACCAAAAATAGGTTATTGGAGCTATTTTATTGATTTTTTTAGGAATGAAAGCTTGATTTGTGTTTTATACATTACATAAGAAATAATATTAAAAATATTATGCTAATATGCTTTTAATATGCTTTTAAAAATAGTCTTTAAAAAAACTGACTTTTAACATAAAATCTCCACTCCTGCATTTGTTTTTGGCCGGGCGGGAAGCAGTTTAGTGTTAAATCATTCTAAATCTATTTCTATAAAAAATATGGGTACCAAATTTAAAAAAGCTCGCGTGACATTTTTTTTTATTAATCGATAAAAATGAAACTATTTTTAAAATTGACAATTTTCAGTCAATGCTGGATGTAGGGTGCAAACTTAAATCAATTCAAAATTTCTTTATTAACCATTTATGAAGCCTTATCTTTTGAAATTAATAAGGAAAATATTTTTTTAATAACGGAACTTTGAGAAAAAAATGAATGAATTGTACTATATTTTTGTAAAAAAATAGCTATTTTTCATGCCAATTTCAGAGTGCTGACTTTGAATATTTTTCACGTCTAGACGAATTGAGATAATCCAAAAATTCTTTCAGCATATTATTTTGAAATATGTCGCAAATTACAGGATATTTTTACAAAATTTTTACCTCATATATCTCCGGACTTATTCCCGAAAAACGAAAGAAAGTCGAGCCAAAAAATCAAAAATTCAAAATTCAAGCGTAAATATCTTTTTAACTGTAAGAGATAACTTAGATGAGTAAGCTTGTTTTTTCTTTATCTTGCCAAGCACTTTCCAGAAATATAAAAATCTTTAAAATCGGACTTCATTTGTACAAGTAACGATTTTTTTTAACTTTTACATACTCGAGGTAGTCAAATTTGACACCCTGTAGCTTATCTCGTGTTATCACAGGGTGACTACTAGATGATTTTTCTGAAAGCTTAGGTCCTCCTCTATAACTCTTCCATACATTTCAATTTGATCCGACTAGTAGTTTAGGAGATTCAGATTTATTACCAAAAAATTTGCGTTTGACCCCACTGTGCGTAGAAAACAAAATACAATTTCAAATGTCGACACACAAGCTATAGTACATGGAAAAACAAAAATATTGAAGCACAGTGCAAATAATGAATATGAAGACATTAAGTTAAAATTTCACGAACTCTTAGAAAGCTCTAATGATTTAATGATAACAAACCCCAATCTGAATAACAAAACAAAACTTTTGAATAAATTAAGTGATACTCCAAAAAGTAATGTATCCACAGAAAAAAAGATTTAAGTGATAAAAAATCGGATCCTTTAAATAAGTTAAATAATGATACCTCAGAAACAAATTTAGCAACAGAAAAGAAAGTCAACGAATTTGATTCTTATACTAGTAGAGATGAATTAGAAAACGTTGAAAAGGATTCCATTTTAACATCAACAAACCACATTCTGCACAAATCTTTAACCAAATTTTCAGATAATATGACAAATTATTTTACTAAAGTCTTTTCACCAGATATAAATGAAATTGTATTTATTTACACTGATATAATTAAACCACGACATGTAGGTAATAAAAAAACTAAATGTTTGAAAATATTTTCAATATCCACATTGAAAAATTATATTCATTTTAATAGAATTGAATATTTTCCTATTGAATCTTATAACATTAATAATATATAATGATTCGAAATGATGAAGGAGGAATAATAAGTTTGAATGAATTCATACCAGTTTATTGTACTCTACACTTTAAAAAATATATAAAATAAATGTTTAGTAAAATTTTAAATCATTTTTGTAATAACCATGGATGTGATGTATACAAATTATTATAATAATCAGTCTGGAAATAATGTTCAAAATATTGGTGAAATATGTCATACACCAAAGTTTGTGCAATATGGACGTGGTATTGGATCACTCTTTTCATCTTTGTTTTCACACCTGAAACCATTCTTGAAAAGCGGATTAAATTATTTAAAAAATAAGTCATTAGACATTGGAAAAGAAATTTTGGAGGAAATGGGAACAAAACCTGTGAAAGATATTCTATTTAATCAAGGGAGAAAAATTATGAATAATATCAAAGAAGCTACTATTGAAAAAATAAAAACAATGCAGAAAGGTAAAGGGAAGCATATAAAACTTAAACGCTTAAAACAAAAACCGCATAATAAATCCAAACGTTGTAGAGGAAAGAACTTTAACGATATTTTTGGAAATTTAAAATGTCGGGATTTATAGAATGTATGAAAAGTGAATTGGATTTATTTGAATCTCCCCCAATTCAAACTAGTGTAATTAAAACAGAAGAAATATGTTATAATCCAATTGCTTCATTGGACAACTCTAGTACAATTGAATTTGTATCATTGGGGAATGGTGAAACATATAGAGATCTTAATAGTATTTATCTTAGACTAGTGCTTGAATTCAGAGGAACTGGAGGCGTTGTTAATAACTTGTTGCATTCCATATTTAGGAATTGTACAGTTCATTTCAATAATAAAAGTGTATCTCAACCTGACAACAACTATCACTATAGAGCATATATGGAAACATTGCTCAATTATGGAAATGATGCTAGATCTACCCATCTTGAATCGTGTAGTTGGTTACTGATGTGAATAAAATTAATTCATTAATCGATAAAGAAAATCCCGGTTTAGATAAAAGAAAAAAATTATTTAAGGATGGGAAAAAGGTGGAGCTTTTCGGAAAACTTCATGTAGATGTATTTAATCAACAAAAGTACTTGCTTAATAATGTTGATCTTAAGGTCACATTAAATTTGGAGAAACCAGAATTTTATATTTTAGAAAGTGGGGATAAAAATGAATCTTATCTAAGAATACATGAAGCTAATTTATATATAAATCATCTTACTATCAATAGTAGTATATTAATGGCACATCATAATGTATTACAAAGCAAAAATGCAATTTATCCATATAAGAGAGTAGAAATTAAGACCTTCACTATACATCCAGGAAACCATTCATTATCTCTAGATAATGTTATACTTGGTCAATTACCAAATTTCTTAATTTTTGGAATGGTGTCGAACAAAGCTTATACTGCAGATAGAAAAGAAAATCCATACAACTTTCAACATTTTAATTTACAAAGATTTAATTTGGTTGTTAATTGAGTACAATTTCCAGCACAGCCAATAGAATTTAACTACAACAATGGAGGAATATTAAGCACTCGGGGTTATCAAACCCTATTTAAAGGTACCGGAATCCATCATTTTGATAAAGGTCATCAAATTACAAAGGAACTTTTTGATAGCGGATTTTTTTTACTAGCTTTTGATTTAACACCAGATCACAATAATAATTCTAATTGTGGAAATTTAATAAATCAAGGAACTATTCGAATAGAAGGACGTTTCGGGAAACCCATAACGGAGGCAATTAACTGCTTAGTATATTGTGAATTTGACAGTATAATAGAAATTGATAAGTCTCGCACTATAATTCAAACGCTATGAACTCAATAAATATTATAAATACTTTAAATTCAAATAATTATACAAAATATAAATTTAAAGGAGTTTTTGCGAGCAATAAATTACCCAAGACACCTGTTACAAAACCATCATTTTACATAGCCAACACTGATCCATCTTATAAGCCTGGACAGCATTGGGTCGCTTTTTATTTCCCTGAAAATAAACCAGCAGAATTTTTTGCTCTGCAGGTCAACCTCCAATAAAACCATTTATTTCATTTCTAAACCGAAATTCTAAAACATTTGTCTACAATAAAATGCGAATTCAAAGTGAATCATCAATGTTTTGTGGTGTTTATTGTTGCATTTTTATTTATTTAAGATGTAAAAATTTAACTTTTAATAAAATTTTAAATATTTTTAATTATTTTAATTTACATGAAAATGATATGTTAGTTTTAAGTTTATTTAAATACTTTTATTTGTTTTTATAGAAAATAAAAATAAATAAATAAATAAGAAAAATATATATTATTTTGTTTTTATTCCAAGCTCTTTTTCCACATTTAGTAAAACGTTCAGAAGAATTTTATCACGACCATCATGCAATCCGAGGAATAGTGGAATGTCTATAGGCGGCAGTATTAAGATTTCTTGAATTTCAACTTGACCCTTGTTTGAAATATAATTTGATTCAATTTTAGTGTTGTTGGAGGTATTCATTATTCTGAATATGTTATTCTTGATAGATAGTCAATTATTTACTAAAATTATTTCTAAAATTCAAAATTCATAAGACCCTTACCAAGTTCAAAATTGCAATAAGTTATTCTAAAAAAAAAAATTTTAAGTTGTATTATTTTTTATTTATTATTATTTTTTTAAATTAACATATTTGAAATTAAAAATATTTTACATATTTACTTATTTTAGACGTTTAGATAATAAATAATATCTTTTTATAAAATCCTCTATTTTGTTTATAAGTTGTCTATGCTTTCTACAATTACAAGTATCAGGACCAACGATCGCTTTATCATCCGACCATGAAGTTTTTGAAGTGTAATCCATATTTAGATAATATAAGTTCTTCATTATAATTCCCAGTTTTATTAATAAGTGCCAAATACTCATCCAGTGTTTTTTGATGTTCAACAAAAATTAAACCATATTATAAAGCTTTCTTTTTACATTATTATAAAGCTTTCTTTTTACAATTAGTTAGTTTTTAAAAGCCATGATACTTATATACTAATTAACAAATTTTCTTTATTACGAATTTCTTGGAATTTTACTATTTTCCCAACTGAAATATAGTTGAGAATTTGGGATGAAAAACTCTCCCACTTCGTCTTCTCCAGCGGAGTTTTCGCTGACTACCTCTTCCAATTCCAAAACATATAAACCATTATCTAACTTCCTCCTTAAAGTAAACTGTTCATTATTAACTCCATCTATTACTTTATCTTCCAAATTATTATATCGTTATATAACATTCCCTCTTCAAGCTCTGCCATCACCACATTTCCATATTTATTCTTATGGCGGAACATATTTAATACCTTATATGACTTTGATGGTAGTAAATCCTTTGCTGCTAGATATGGTCTTGTTTTTAATTTATTGAAAGCCGCAACAATATCAGCATTTGTAATCTTATTTGATTCCATTTTTGTTCCGCCTTTTAAAAAGTTTATTAACTGATTGAAATAATTTTACTTCAGACAATTATATTTATATCTAATCTAATTTGTCTCCAAAGAAGAGTAATTTGGGTATATCTCTTAATATTTCAAATTGAGAAAATATTATAAATTCTAGATATGAAAAATGTTTAATGTGAATAAAAAATACTCCCCTTAATTTGTTATTAGAATATTTAATATTAATCATGACCATACTCAACAACATAAAATATATCTTCATTAATGTCAAAGAACCTTACACAAAGTTATTTTTTTTTTCCATATAAACAAAACAATTCTCAAGTTTCCACTTTACAAAAAAATAACCATATAAAAATATGTAGATGAATAAACCAAAAACACTCAAACGCTATTTATACAAGTCATCAGTTTTTAATTTCATCACAATTAAAAGTGCAAAAAAAAAATAAATAAATAAATAAAAATTGTCTCCCCTGTTAAATTGTTTGTATGTACTTTTAACATAATTACATAAATACATACATACATTGGTTTTCAATTTCATAAAATGCAAAACAATTTTTCCTCCTATTAATGCACTCACAAGAAAAAATTACAAAAACAAATTCATTGGTTTTCAATTTCATACAAACAATTTGCTCTTCAAAATTGCTCTTACTCCTCATTAAAAATAAAAACAACTATTGCCTTCCCATTTCCCTACTACTGGCATCTATTTAGATGTTGAGTATAAAACCCAGATTTTAGGTAATTTTATCAAAGTCAAACTATATTTTAATTACGAGGATTTCGAGTCAATTTGCTCCATTTTATAGAAAATTTCATTTAATTTATGCACACCAAAACAGATATGTTTAAAATATATTAATATATATATATATACATATATATATATATATATATATATATATTAGAAATGATCCGAATTTTATGAAAAGTTACTTCTATTTCATAAAAATGTGTGATTAAAAAAATTGTGTGAAATTTAAAAAAATACGGTTTTAGATTCCACTAAAAAAAACATAATTGAACTTGTCGGAGCGGCTACGATATGTTCGTCGTAGTTTTTTATATGATTGCAAATTAGATCATGATACTTTGCTTTTAAATTATGGCTATTATATTGTAAAAGCAAGACGATTGTGAAAAACGTATATTATTTTTGCTACAAACATAACATATCACAAAACATTCTCATTTTAATATTTTTTTCTTAAATATTTTCAGATTAATTACGCTAAGGCAGTTTTTGATGAACGCGAACTTTCTGTGGCTAATTTTTGAATATTTTCGACATTAAAAGTACAGAATACATTTAAAAAATAATTTAGTAATCTTTTAATATGCTTCATATTATATTTGTAATGTAACTGAATAAAAACAAACTATGTTAGTAAGAATATAGACATAATTGTTTCTTTTTTCATCACAATTAATAAAATTGTTTAAACCGTCTCTTATTGACAGTAAACTTTCATTATTTTCGTTGTAATGTAATTTTAAGTAAATTTTACAGATTTAAATTCACAAAATTTATTTTGAAATAGGGTTTTCTCACCAGTGTTGTGATCATTTTTTTTGCTTAAGGACCTCCACTCATGAATTATTGGTTAATTTTGGAAAGCACTTTCATATTTCTGGTTTTCGAAAAATCCAAATATTTTCAATTGGCTTTTGATTCGGAAATCATGCATGCGATTCAAATATATATATATATGGCCGTGGGCTTTGAAATTTATTTAAATAAAACCGTTGAAAATCAGTGGTATACCTCTTTTGATATGAACAAATTTAACATAACCTGTCTGGGTCGCGTTTAATAGTTATGGGAGGGATCTACGAAATGATTTTCCATATTTCTAGAAAAATATATTTTGGTGGTAAATCTTCAATGGGTTTGACATTTTTTCTGTGTGGTTTTAATGGTTGCGCTGTCATCTTCTAACCAATTCCCGAATTCTTTGGAGTATAATGGGGTATTATGACACGAACTTGTTCCTTTTGTGGAAAATTTTCGCAGATATATTTTTGATCAAAAAACGCTTCAGTCCACACGATTCGTCTGAAAAAAATATGTATACATAACATAAATATAATTTTTTTTAATAGTCCACGATTTCCGGATTAAAAACCATTTGAAAATATTTAAGGAATATTATTCCGTCGAATTTACCCTGAAAACCAGAATATGATTGCCATCCAAAATAATCATTCATATATGCGTTCAGATCCTTAAGCGAAAAAATTATGGCAGTACTGGTGAAGTGAACCCCGGCGAGATTTTTTTTTTCAATATTTAAAAATTTAACTGTACATTCTCATTATTAATTTATATTCTTTTTATATTTCATTCTTTCCGTTTGAAAAACGTTGAAGATTTTAGTTAAGTGTATTTAAAGTTATGAAACGCGGCTAAGTAACTTTTACTTCAAAATACACGATAAAATTTAAAGTAGAAAAAAATGTTTCATAGAAGTATTTTTTCTTTTCAATTACCTTTACATATTGTAAATTTTCATTATTCTATACTTTTATATATCCAGAAGTCCGCACTAATTTTATTCGTATAAAATATTTAAAAATCTTTCAGTCTTAGAAATGTAGTTATACTTTTTATTTAGTAAAAAATAATAATTTTTTTATAATAAAGCATGGTCTTTTATTTATATCTAAAGTTTTAAAAGAATCCCGGGAATTCCCGGAAAATTGATTTTTTCGGGGAAATAGACAGTCTGTTCGTTTGTTTGCTAGTATTACTATTATCCAAAGCATGTAAAAATAGTAAAAAACTAGGGGATAAACGAACCGACATAGAACGTGTCAAAAATAACATATTTAATAGTTAAATTTATTCATAAAACTTACCAACCAACTTTCGATTAGAGTATTAGATCTCCAGATTGAAACCCTTAGTTAAAAATGTGATACACAATTACAAAACTTGTGTTTTGTACAAAAAAAATCACTCAAACTACACTTTCTTTACCACCCGATCGAAAAACCCTATCCGGCAAGTTTCAGGACTCTTTAGCACCAGAAACTTCGCCGGAAGAGCATGTCTCATCTCTAAAGGGCATATTTGTATGCTTCGACACTAAAGCTGTACATTTAGAAGCAGTGAATCACTTGCCGACCTAATCGTTTTAGCTGCCATTTCTAGCTTCATTGGACATTCATATAATGTGAACAATTCCGTCTTCTAGAATTTATAAATACGAGTATTTATAATCAGTTGATTCAATATTTTAGTTAACAAAATATTTAAAGAAAATTCATTCCCCTAGGAGCCCTACTATAATAAAACATTGGTATTTTTGGCACATTTTTAAATAAAAAAATCAGCAATTTGTTAAAGCAGTTGAAAGAAATTTTGTTAAATCAAATTTCCTTTTTATTGGGTCAATCGTTAATTGCTGAATCTGAAAAAAATGTAATACATTACTCAATATATTAAGCAGTTTAACTAAACACATGAGGAATTTTAGGCAACACATAAGCCCTTGTTTTATTATCAAAAAAATTCAAAATAAAAACCAAATTACTTGAAAACGAGCCAAACTAAGAATTAAAACAATAAAGACCAAAATACTTACAATAAAAACATATTGTAGTGTAACCATGTTGTCATACAATATGTACAGCGAACACTCACCAACTTCAACCATGTAGCGTGACTAACAAACAACACTTATTAAAGTGTGCCATGTTACAAATGTTGAAGTGGTTAAGAAGACAATTATCCGCTTGCATTTAATTTCCGTTTTTTGAATCAATCAAATCGGTTCATAAACAAATCTGTTTTTTATTTATTTAGTGTCTGTTTCCCTTATAGTTGTTGTTTTCATTGTTACTGAAGCAAAAACATCAACAATAAACTAAGGTATATTTGGTTTTTTTTAACTTTTTAAAACACCTTTGTAACCTAGAGACTTCGTTCTTTCGCAATCTGACTTTATTTTAAGAATTTTTGTATTGAAAAAATTAACTAAGTAGATCCAGTGTTAATCGAGTCATACGGCCAAGCGTGTTATTCGAATTTTTGAAGCTCCTATAAAAGCCTCATACATGCATAAATCTATAACAAATATGTTTTTCGAATTTCGGTTTTTAAATCAGTCAGATCGGTCCATAAATTTTCCTCCTTACCCTTCCTTAATTTAATATTGTCTTACATTTTTAAAATATTTGTTCTGCATCGAAGTGATTATATCTTCCTTAAATATAAGTGTTAAATTTATTATTTATTAGCTGAGCACACCGGTAGTGCTTCGCTACTCTATTTGATGCGATAACTAGTATTTAATTTATTTGGGAGCTACTACTTCCATTTGACCTATCCACCCTTTTCGAAGTTTGATTATGAAAATTACTTTTAAAACTTTTTAAGACTCACTATAATAGTCCTTTAGATGAGAAAATTTATATATTCTTTGTATGAGGGCCCTGGACCTATCCTTCCTATTTTCATTTCATTAATGCGATTTGACGGGATAAAAGTTCACACGAAATTTAATGTCTCTCACTGTAATAGTTTCTTAGATATGCCATTATAAATATTTACTTTATATGAGAGGTAGTAATCCCCCTGCTCTGATCGAATAATCAGTTATCATATTTGAAATATGGGACACACAAGATGATTTTGCGAAAAAATTATGTCGTGAATATTTCCGCTTAATTCTTACTCCTTAAACTAAATAAGTGTAGAAAGTTAAATAAAACATTTCCATCACGTCACATTTTTAATGCATTGACGACCGAACGAAATATGTACTTCTAAGAAATTTTTAGGAAAATTATATATTTTCTAGGTAATAGTTATAGCAAATTAGTCATCCGTATTTTATAGAGAAGGAATATTACAACAAAAGTGTAGAACATGCCATGCCACCAACTTGCCCTCCATAACACTTAGAAGACAAAATCCCAGAAAATATAGGAGCAATAAGCGATGAACAAGGAGAGATTTTTCACCGAAATGCTTATATTTAGTGATGATATCAACTTTGTCGGACTGTTGCTGATTCTTAGTATGAGAAAAGTTTTAAAATTCTACTTTCTTTAATCCTAATTTAAAAAAAATGTATACTTTTTTGTATGAAGTTGAAAATAAAAACATATCTCTAAAATTGTACCGCAATGAAAATATTTCATTTCACTTTCTGCTTTATATAAATTAAATGCTTGAAATATAATTTATATCTATTACTTTAATTCCTTTTTATGCAAATATGTATTACTAAAATAACAACAATAAATATTGAGTGATTTAGAAATCACTCAATACTAGATGCTTAGAATAATTCTCGTAAATAGTATATAAGACAAAACATTTTAGAAATAAAATCATACTTTAATTTACAACATTAGTTGGCCTATCAGTCTTGTTTTATTTCGTTGTCTGACAATCTTTTGGCGCTTACCAATTGAGCTGGTCTCCCTGACAGCTGCATAAACAAAACAAGGGACTATAGGGAATCTAGCTAAACACCTTACACAAAATAACTCTACACGACCAATAATACCCCTATATGGCAATCCTGCCTATAACCCTAGACAACCTATAATCACTACATGGCGATCCTGCCTACAACACCTCACCTATAAACACTACATGGCGATCCTGCCCACTCGGACCTCTGATCCTGTCAACTCGCACCTCTGATCCTGCACACTCGGACCTCTGATCCTGCACACTCGGACCTCTGATCCTGTCCACTCGGACCTCTGATCCTGCCCACTCGAACCTCTGATCCTGCCCACTCTGACCTACGATCCTGCCAACTCGGTCCACTAAAATACTGGCAAAAATTTCCAAAGAAGAAAAGAGATAGCCATTCTCTAAAAAAAAACTAACCCTGGCATCAACAACGCCAGCAAAGCAAACACTCAAACAAAAAAATTAAAGAAAAAAAATTTTTTTTAAGAAAATTTAATAATTATTAAACTCTTTAAAATAAAATACAAAAAAAAAACAATAATATAATTTTTAAGAATTCATTTATACATATTAAAAATGGGGAAACCTAATAAAAAAAAACTAGAAGAAAACGAATCAATTGTAAACAATAAAACAGCTAAAACTAATGTATTCTCTATACAAGATCTTTTAATAATATTAATTGTTCTAATATTTATAATATTTGTATTGAACAAAATTTTAAAATACTTTAAATACTACATAATTAAACATAGAAATATAAGTAATATTAATATAATATAAATCAAAAACAAATGTTAAATATAAAAATACTATTATTTAAATGGAAGAAAACATTTCAAAATTAAAAGAAGTATTAAAAAACTTAAAGAAAAGTCCAGGTTGAACATATACAAAGTGTTTACGCGCATAGTGTAAACAGCTACTAATTATTGTTCAGTGGCTGTTTTCTATGTTTTTTTACCCTTTGACATTTTTCCACATTCTTAATATACATAATTTTTTGTAAAACTCACTTACATTTGTAAACCCCAAGCGAACGGTACGTACATATTAAGAAAAACCCGAGCTAAAATAAAACCCAATTATATAGAAAAAATTCTAATACCCGTTTTTTTATTTTCTATATATATTTTCTATATAAATATTTCAAGCAAAACATTTTTTGATTCTTAACCGGATATTTAAGAAACCCCCCGTGAACTTGAAATATTTTTAAGAAAATATTTTATTTTCAGAACCCTCCTTTTTGGAAACCCGCACTGCTTTTTGGATAAATAATGTTTTGTTTTTATTTTTTTTAACCCTCCCTCAAACAATTAAAAAGGTAAGTTGTTTGAATTTAATAGTGAAAAGTGCAAACAAGAGAAATACAAGTGAAAAAAAAGACAAAAACCAACAAACAAGATCAGTGCTAGAAACACAAATTGCCGTCGGCAAAACACAATTGAGCAAAAAGTGGCAAAAACCCCTTTGTTATTTTTTATATTTTACCCCAAAGTGTTTTTTTATTCGCGTGTGCTTTTCCTTTTTTTAACAGTGATAAAATAAAAGTCTTAATCCCTAATTTTTAATTTTTTTTGCTTTAATTTTATTTTATTAAAAAGTGATCTTTTATTTTATTATTGTTGTTTTCTTTTTTGGATCCCAATTTTATTTATTCTCTGTTAACTCCTCTGTTAACAAAAGCTTTTGTTTATTACAATTTAACTCAACTGTGCTAGTTTAAAGAACATAGCACAAAAGAGAATAAATAAAACAAATTTTTACTCGTTAGTTTTTTGTAAACAAAAACAGACAGACACGCGAATAATTAATAAATAATATTTCTTGTGTTTATAGTGTTTTAATAATAATAAACAAACAAAAATATCGTGTGTGTCGTTTCTAGTGACTGAGAGTGTTTTGTATTTTAATAAAAACGCAGCTTATTACTCCCTCTTGTTGGTTGTTTTTTCTTGTGTTTCTCTTGTTACACATTACCATAACACTAGTGCTGTATAATTTTGACAAACGAATAAACCGGTTACTATTAAATTTTCTTTGATAAAGTGCATTTTTACTCAGTTTTTTACATAATTTTAACTCATTTCTGAAAAAATTTGTGCACTTTATTAATTTAATATTGTTTTTACCCGGAATAAAGTAAATTTGAAGAATAATTTATATATTTTTTGACGAAAATTAATTTATTCGTTTACCCGAAAGTCAGTAACCGTGTTTATTTATTATCTGTGCTAGTGTATTTATTATTTTTATACCATTTGTAACTGCGAAAGTGATTTTATAATTAATTTATTTGTTTTAAAATATTTTTTACCCAAAATTTTTACGAACAAAGTATAAAATCGCTTTCGTTATTATTATTTTACTCTTTTTTTTGAAATTAAACTCTACTTTTTTATATCCACCCTTTTTTGATATTTACCCTTTATTTTTTGAAACATTTACTCTATTTTTTTCTTAAATTTTATACAACTTTGTTGAACATTTATTGACCTTTTTCAAATTTTTCCCCGTTTTTTGCAAAATTTATTTTTTGTTTTTATTATTTTTACCCCTTTTATATAAATTCTCAGTTTTAACATGATAATTTTCAAGCTTTTTTCAATTAATTTTGAAATAATACTTTTTTGAACGACTAGTTCGATTTTTAGTTTTAACACATTTTTATTTGTTTTTTTTCAAAATTACTCAATACAAATTAAGATCAAAAATGGATATATCAGCTTTGATTCGTAATACAGATCGTTTAGCAGATTTTGAGGCTTATGTTGCCATTATACCCGCTTCTGAACACAGAATAGGTTCGATAGTTAGTCATGAAAAGGAACTTAACCGTTTATGGGAAGCTGTTAGGTCAACATACGACACTTTGTTGATTGAGGCTGAACAAAAGAAGAGCCCGCAAATTGTCGAGGTTAAGTCCCGATATACGGGGTCTTATAGTACATATACCCGTGGTATATCATTAATTACGGCCCTTATGGACCGCTTAAGATCGGCCGCTCAGGCTGAAAAGTTAATGGAAACATCAATACCCATTATGAATTTACCCCCTTGTGATACCCCTATTTTCTATGGTGACTATAAGAGCTGGCCCTCTTTCCGAGACATGTTCTCTGCGTTGTATGGCAATAACCCCCGATTAACACCAGTTCAAAAACTGTATTATTTGTTAAAAAAAAACTGGCAAAGATGCCCATGATGTCATACAAACCGTCCCGTTAACTAACGATGGCTATGCAATTGCATGGAAAAAGTTGGTTGACACGTTTGAGAACAAAGGGGCCCTAATTAATGAACAGCTTCGTACTCTTTTAAGTATTAAACCCCTATCCCAAGAAAATGGTCCAAGTATAAAAAATCTACAGCGGACTATTAATGATTGTATTACGAATCATTCATTGCTTGAAGTAACCCCAGAAGTTTTTTATCACGTAATATTAGTATATATATGTGCTACAAAGTTATCTGAAAGCACTCTGAGTCTTTGGGAACAATCAAAGAAACTTTGTACGAAAACTCCTAAATGGGAAAATATGGACGCATTTTTGGCTGCTCATTTCAAGACTCTTGAATTGATTTCAGACATAAGGCAGTCTCAATCGCAATCCGTTCAAAACCCGAACAAAAATTTGAGTACTGCAAACCTCCGTAAAAATCCCAATTTTAATGTCTCGAAAAAATCTTCAAATGATTCAAGGAAAGTCCAAAGTTTCGCTACAAAAACTGTTTCCACCCCAACAACTTGTCGTTGTTTTATGTGTCAAGGATCACACCCCCTAAGACTTTGTCCTTCCTTTTTGAGTCAAAGTGTTGACGAGAGAATGTCGACCGTTAAAAAACTTAAATGTTGCTCAAATTGCCTTGCGACCTCTCATGAATATAAGAAGTGTAAAAGTATTCATGTTTGTTCCCTTTGTAAACAGAGACATCACTCCTTGTTACATAGAGATGTAAGGCTACAGGGACACATTCCCAGTGTAGTTTCATCCCAACTACCTTTAGCTACTGGTTCTGCTATTACCCAGCAGACCACTCAGAGTATAAACCCAGCAAACAATCAAATACAAACCCCTCTTAATTATAACTCTTCAACTTCTACAGCCGCTCAAAATACCCATACTTATTCAGCACATCTGTACCAAAACCCCCATTCTACAGTCCTCTTAGGCTCGACTATATGTATAGTCCACATTAAAGATATCAGATGTGCTGCTCGAGCGCTGGTTGACCCCGGCTCGCAAGGTACCTTTATTTCAAGGAGGTTACAAAGGAAACTTGCAATTCCTACATTTTCTGTGCCAACGACTAGCGTTACTGGCATGATGGATTGTTATGCTGGAAAAGCTTCAACCATGTGTGTTGTAACTGTCGGATCTCCGATCGACCCCAGTTTTAAACTGAAAATTTGCGCATATGTTGTTGATAAAATTACCGGTCGGTTGCCCTCGTGTTCTCTTACTGATATTGTAACCTCAAATTTCCCCGATATTACAACGACCGATGTTATGTGTACCCATATGGATATTCTTTTCGGAGGAAATGTTTATCCAAAAATTTTAACTAAGGATGTTAAAATACATCCAAATGGCAACCTGATCGCCCAGAGAACAGTTTTCGGTTGGATAGTAACTGGTGAAGTTCTTCAATCTGAACCCCTACACTCTGTTGCAAACTTTTGCTCCCAAATTGATTTAAATAATCAACTTTCTCGGCTTTGGGAACTAGAAGAAGTTCCACTAGCCACCCGTTTTTCAGAAGCCGACGAATATTGCGAAGAACTTTATCGGTCCACCACATATCGAAACCCCGATGGTCGCTATGTAGTTTCACTCCCCTTTCGTACAGAATTTCTTAATGAGTTAACTTTAGGAGATTCTCGATATAGCGCCCTGTCTCAATTCAAACGAAATGAAGCCCGTCTTTTAAAGAACCCTGAATTAAAAGCACATTACGATAGCGTGATTAATGAATATTTTGAATTGGGACATATTAGAGCTGTTGAACTCCCGAGTGTAAATGCGACCACATATTATTTACCCCATCACGCCGTATTTAAACCCGATAGCATTACTACTAAACTGAGAGTAGTATTTAATATTGAATAATATTTTATACCCCGGGCCTGTTTTGCAGGCAGACCTTACGGTACTAATTCTAAAATGGCGACTTTTCAAGTATGTCTTTAACGCGGACATTGAAAAGATGTATTCGGCTGGTTTCATTTTGAGAAAATGGACAGATAATCATATTCGTCTCTTAGAAGATTTACCCCGTGAGAATCTGCTTGATGCAGACTTCTTAAAAATTTCAGATGCTAGCAATACGAAAACTTTAGGCTTGCGATGGAATGCAAATAATGATTGCTTTTATTTTAGACTAGTTTCGCAGCCTCGTAGAAATACAATTACAAAACGTGCTGTCTTGTCAGAAATTGCTAAGCTTTTCGATCCAGCAGGTTGGATATCCCCAAAGATAATTGTAGCAAAAAGCATCATGCAGCAAATTTGGAAAGGCAAGACTGATTGTGGCAAACCTTTTTAAATGATTACCCCAATATCGAGAAAATTAATATTCCAAGATGGGTTAATTTTCACCCCGATTCCGATATTGAACTTCACGCATTTTGTGATGCATCAGAAAAAGCTTATGGTATAGTGCCTTATCTGTGAAATGCATCAACAAATAATATCTCGGCGCACTTACTCGCGTCCAAAACGAAAGTAGCTCCCGTAAAATATGAAACATTACCCCGTTTAGAACTTTGTGGAGCGCCTTTGATGGCAAAAATGGTAGAATCCTTGAGTAGTCAATTAAATCTAGACAAGAGAAAGATTTTTCTGTGGACTGATTCTACCATAGTTTTATCATGGCTCAAAAAACCCCCATGCCATTGGCCCACTTTCGTCAAAAATAGAGTTGCGTTAATTTTGAAGAAGGTTCGTAACGAAAATTGGTTTCATGTTGACTCCAAAGATAACCCCGCCGATCTCGCAAGTCGCGGAGCTCTAGCTCGTGACTGAATTGAAAATTCCTTGTGGTGGCATGGTCCTTCGTGGCTAATGAAACCTCAAGAATATTGGCCCCAGTATTCTGTTACCGATCATCAACATTTAGAAGTTCAATCATTTTTGGTTCAGACAAAACCCTCTTATGACATACTTGAGCGCTTTTCAGATTTACCCCGAGCAATGCGAATTATTTCGTATTAGTTCAGGTGTTTAACATATTTGAAAACTCGAAAATGTTTGTACAACACCTTAGATTTAACCCAAAAAGAAATGAAATTTACTCGTGATCGATTAGTGCTCGTATGTCAACAGAATTTTATTTCGGAATATAATATTCTTTCAAAAGGTACCTCTTTACCGGCAAAAAGTAATTTTCTCACACTGAACCCCTTCATCGACTCAAATGGTTTCGTAAGAATCAATGGTCGATTATTCAGATCATCTGGCTTGACATATGATGAGCGATACCCAAGGATTTTGCCTTATTCGGCACGTTTTACCCGTTTGTATGTGGAACATGTCCACAAATGGTCAGCCCATGGCGGACATTCTCTAATGCTCCGATTAATTAGAAGTGAGTTTTGGGTCCCGAAATTAAAGAACTTAATTCGTACTGTGATTCATAATTGCAAAGAATGTACAATTTACAGGAAAAAATCCTGTCAGCAGATAATGGCTGCATTACCCCCTGAACGAGCGTCTTTTTCGAGACCGTTTAGGAGATTTAGTTGTTGTTCGTCAGGATAATTTACCCCCCAATGAGTGACTTTTAGGTCGAATAAATAAGACCCACGTCGGACAGGACTCTAAAGTCCGCTCAGCGGACGTGAGGACAGCTTCTGGCATTTTCACCCGCCCAATAGTGAAGCTTGTTCTCTTACCCAAAGAAACCAACTAATTCTCCCTTTTTTTTTCTTTCTTTTTTTTATATTTTTTTTCAACCCCAAACGCCGAAGAAATAAAAAGCGGCGCACCGCCAAAAACAACACTGATGTTGGCCCCACTATCATCAACAGCAGTTCTATAAGCCGCAACAGCAGCCTTATCATCAGCAGCAGCACTACCCGCAACCATAGCAGCAGCTCTACCCACAACAAGAGTACCACCAGTTACAAAATCCGGCCACCATAGTAATTAACGTGATGTCTAAAAGAATAAAATTTTATTTGTATTATTGTAAAAAATAGGGTATATATTTCTATTTTTATTTTACCCGCGCAATCCTTAGCCTTTCTTGTTGCAGTACTGCAAGGGGGGCGGGATGTTTACGCGCATAGTGTAAACAGCTACTAATTATTGTTCAGTGGCTGTTTTCTATGTTTTTTTACCCTTTGACATTTTCCCACATTCTTAATATAAATAATTTTTTGTAAAACTCACTTACATTTGTAAACCACAAGCGTACGGTACGTACATATTAAGAAAAACCCGAGCTAAAATAAAACCTAATTATATAGAAAAAATTCTAATACCCGTTTTTTATTTTCTATATATATTTTCTATAAAAATATTTCAAGCAAAACACAAAGAAAACCGTACAAACAAAACTAGAATACATTGAAAAAAATCAGAACAGATTTTAATTTGGCAGAGAGTGAACAGAAAGATAATAATAAAATAATAGCTTTAAAACTTGAATTCAAAAACATTTACGAAAGTATAAAAAATTATTTAACAGAACCCTATCAGACGCAGCAAAGGTAGATTTTCTTCAATATATTTATCATGCTAAACTTACCCAGCAAAAACTTTGCTTTCCTGGTAAGCTAGCAGGTATAATTGGAAACAAAAATAAACTACTTATTTTTTGCCTGAATAACTAGTTATTTTTGTTCGACTTGTCCACAAATTCATGTAGTTATTTTTTGACTCTAGGGGTACTCAAAAATATGTACCTAAACGAAAACAAAAATAAAAAAAACAAAAAAATTTTGCCATCAGTGAGACTCGAACTTGGACACACACTAACCATTCGTTTTTACTGACTAACGTCTTACTCAGTACACCACCTCGCACATATCATCCTAATCGACAAAGTTTAAAATATCTTTTTAGACATTTTGTTATAAAAAACTAACAGCTTCAGAATGGGGTTGAACCAATAACCCTCTGGTTGTTAATCCGGCGCTCTAGCCAACTCATCCACGTGATTGCAGTATTACTGCGCTATTATACTATTGAGTACTTATTAATGTAATACAGAGTAGGCAAGTAATAATGACGCCTCATTACCAAGAAACTACTTTAATAAGTAGTTGTTATTACGGAAAACCAAAAAGTTTTTGCTGGGTACGTCTAATGTTAGAAAAGCAATAGGAAGTTACAGCAAATCAGAAAATTTTGAAATACTAAAAAATTTACTAGCACAAAGATACAAAAGCACTAAAACAATCCCAGAATTACAAAACAAACTAAGCACATTATTCCAAGGAAAAATGTCAGTTAATGCATTTAAAGAAAAAATACTACATATAACAGATAATCTAAACAAATTAGGGATAGACGAATTAGGAAATACAGCGTCTACAGCAGAAAAGAACGTAATAATTAAATTAAACAATAAACTAGCCCTAGATATTTTTGAAAAATGACTAAAAGATGACTTTAAATCGACCATATACGCGTCGCGACCAACGACATTGCAAGAAGCATCAGAACTTGCAATTCAACTTGAAAACGAAAAGAAAACAATTCATAATGAAATTCTACATATCAGAAGAGAAAAACCACGCATCAATTACAAAATCACAACAAAAATAACACATTTACTAGCTACAACAATAACAGGTCACACAACAACTAAAAATTCTAACAAAAAACAATTACACTAGAAATAACAATTATGGCAATACTAATAATAATTCAGTAAGAAACACCAATTTCACTAGACACAACAGTTTCAATAACAACAACACTAGAAACAACAACCACAGTTATAACAGAAATAGGAACAACAAAAGACACATACATTCTATACAGAATTCGGGAAACTCAACAGGCTCGGAATATATCAATATTCCTGACAGCCAAAACTGAAAATATGGAAAATTTCAGACAATAATACAAATTTCATTATCACAATTTACAAAAATAAAAATTTAACATTTCGTATCACTTTGTCGTATGCAACTAGATTTCGAAGGTGAACCATATAAACCAGAAGAAATATGTAAACTAACGGGAATTACCACAGAAGAAATCAATAGATTTAGAACTAACATTGACTGACGAAAAATGTGATCATTCCTTCCAATTAGTAAAGTCAGATTTTCCAATAGAAACAGATGGCATAATAGGTAGAGACTTTTTAAAGAAATATCTCTGTAAAATAGATTATGAAACATTCACAATGTCTCTTTTTTGGTAATAATTACACTATAACCGTTCCAATGCATACAAAAGCAATTACGTCACTACAAATAAAAATACCTCCAAGAATTGAAATTATACACGCATTAAAATTAAATTTAAATAAAGACAGCGTAATTTTTAATAATGAATTAAAACCAGGTGTATTCGTAAGTAATTCAATAGCTCCCAAAAACGGCATGACACATTAAAAAATTTTAAACACAACAAATGAAGAATTAACTTTACAAGGCATTTAACTCCAGACAGACCCACTTAAAAATCATGACGTATTAAGTAACAACTATAAAAACAGCAACGAACGATTTAACAAAATAATGAACAACTTAAATTTAGACCATGATGACGAATATGCAAAAACACAATTAAAAGAAATATTTAAAAAGTATCAAAATGTTTTTCACTTAGAAGACGAAAAATTAAGCGTCAACAATTTTTACAAACAGAAAATCACAACTTCAAATACTACACCTGTTTACATAAAAGAACTACAGACTACCACATTCACATACGAATATAATAAACGAACAAGTACAGAAAATGCTTAATGAAGAAATAATAGAACCATCAATTTCCCCTTACAATGCTCCACTCCTTTTGATATCAAATAAAAACATAGAAGACAAAAAGAAATGGAGGCTTGTTGTAGATTTTAAAAAACTAAATGATAAGATTGTTAATGATAAATTTCCTCTAACTACATTAGAAGATATTTTGGACAAACTAGGTTTTCTACACTCGATATGACTAGCTCTTTTCATCAAATTGTATTAGATAAGGACTCCAGACCTTTAACTGCTTTTTCCACACCACAAGGACATTTTAAATTTAAGAGACTACCTTTCGGACTAAAAATTTCATCTAATAGTTTTCAAAGAATGCTTACAATAGACTTATCCGGACTAGAATCTGAAGCATTTCTTTATGTAGATGATATAATCGTATACGGTTGTAGTCTAAACAAAAATTTACTAAACCAAAAATTTATTAAACCGATTACAAAAACACAACTTAAAACTAAATCCAAAGAAATGTAATTTTCTAAGACCAGAAGTAGTTTACTTAGGACACTTAATAACAAAAGACGGTGTAAAGACAGACCCATCTAAATATGACGTTATAAAAAATTATCCAGTACAAAAGAACGCGGACGAAGTACAACGATTTGTAGCCTTTTGTAATTATTACAGAAAATTCATACCCAACTTTGCCGACATAGCCAAAGACTTAAACGCATTATTAAAGAAAAAGACAAAATTTATATGAACAGAAAAATTCCAACATGCTTTTGAAGAATTGCAACAAAAATTAATTAATCCAATACAATATCCAATTACGCATTAGAAGCAGTCTTATCTCAAGGCGAAATAGGACAAGATTTACCTATTTCATATGCCAGTAAATCATTACAAAAACATGACATTAACAAACCAGTAATTGAGAAAGAACTTTTAGCAATCCATTGGAGTATAAATTTTTTCAAACCCTACTTATATGGCAGAAAATTTATAGTTGTGACAGACCATAGACCATTAATTTCACTTTTTTCACACAAAAAACCTTCATCAAAAATGACTAGAATAAGGTTAGATCTAAGTGATTATGACTTCACAATTGTGTATAAAAAAGGAATGAAATGATGCACTTTCTAAAATAGAACTAGATTCAGACATACTTAAGCAAATGATACCACAGGAGAATGACGAAAAAGAGAAGAAAGTATTAGTAACAAGGGCCATCAATAATAAAAATAAAGAAAATAATCAGGCAAATAACAAGGAAAATAATGAGGAAAATAATAAAGAAAGTAATGAAATAAATATAGAAAAGAATAAAAAAAGGAAAGAAAATATAAGTAAAGAAAACTACGTGGAAAAAAGTTATTCTCAGAAGCCTGATCAACTTCAAATATGGGAATGCACATCCATAAGTGACGTCAGAAATATAAGAAAATTGTAATTTAATAAGCTTGAAAATATAGAAGAAAAAGATATAATAATTGAAGATAATATTGTGCACATAGATCGTGATGATAATTCAACGAAACCAGTTTCGACCATGAAGAAATCACGTACTCAAAATAACAGTGATATGAGTATAGGATGTAACGATAATTCATCGAAATAAGATTCGATTATGAAGAAGTTACATTCCAAAAATATACAAAATAATAATAATATGCATGCAAGATTCAGCAATAACTCAGCGAAACTAGATTCGATTCTGAGGAAACTGATATCTAAAATGAATAAAGAAAATATAAAAGAATTAGCGCTATCAAACGAAGATAAATTACTTAAAGTATATACAAAAGAAGAATTAGAAAAAGCATATGCAAATATAAAAATAAATAACAAAAGTCTTCAACTAAAATATTAATATATAAAGCCCCAAAAAGAATAACAGATGACATTTTAAAATACAAACTAATTGACGAATTCCACAATACCACACACGCAGGCCACTTAGGAATAAGAAAAACAATTATCAAACTAAAACAGCGTTACATTTGGAAAAGCATGAATAAAATGGTAAAGAAAGTTGTATCATATTGTGACAATTGTAATAAAAATAAACAAACAAAACACATAAAAAAACCGCTAACACTAACAAACACACCAAACAATAGTTTTGAAGTGATTTCAATTGACACTGTAGGTCCTCTTCGTATTTCAAATGATTACCGATACATTTTAACAATGCAATGTGAGCTGACTAAATTTATTATTGCACATCCAATGCCAACAAAGGATGCAATCACTACAGCAAGAACATTGGTCGAACAATTCATTTTGAAATATGGTCAATTTAAGGTACTTAAGTCCGACAGAGGAACAGAATTTACAAATGAAGTTATGCGTAACATATGTTCTTTTCTACAAATTAAACAAATATTCTCAACCCCTTATCATCACGAGACGTTAGGAGCAATTGAAAGAAACCATAGGGTTCTAAATGAATTTTTTACTAACAACAGCAAATGATCATGAATGGGATAAATGGATTCCATACTTTACATTTGCGTATAACACAACACCACACATAGATACAGGGTATACACCATTCGAGTTAGTTTACGGAAAATTACCACACTTGCCATCTGACAGTTTAGATAATGAAATAAAATTTTACAATTATTAAGATTACGTAATTGAGCTAAAAACCAAACTACAATATTCTCTAAATAGAGCTAAAAATATGTTAACACAAGCTAAAGAAAAAAGAGTTAAAAACGCAAAATATACAAATAAGTTAAATTTAAAGATAGGAGACCAAGTGTTACTTAAGGTAGAAAATATAAAAAAGAATCAAAGCCCATATAAAGGTCCATATACATACAATTTTAAGAATAAATAATGTAAATACTGTAATAAATTATAATGGCATTGAAAAAGAAATACATAACAATAATTTAAAACCATACTATACACAATAAGTAAAATTTAACATTATTAAAACAAATAGAATATAATTATTATACATTAAATAATCATGTTTAATTTTATTATAATGCAATGGAATAAGAAAAATTCCTCCCATAATTTTTCTCTTAAGGGTGAGGGTGTAGTGTAACTATGTTGTCATACAATATGCACAGCGAACATTCACCAACTTCAACCATGTAGCGTGACTAACAAACAACACTTATAAAGTATGTCATGTTACAAATGTTGAAGTGGGTTACAAGACAATTAACCGCTTGACACATATAATTTAAATGCTCTTTTGAAATGTAATTTATAACTATAACTCTAATTTCTTTTTATGTTAATATGTATTAGTAAAGTAATAACAGCAAATATTGAGTGATTTAGAAATTACTCAATACTAGATAATTAGAATAATTCTCATAAATAGTATATAAGACAAAACATTTTAGAAATAAAATCAGACTTTAATTTACAAAATAAGTTGGCTTATCAGCCTTGTTTTATTTCATTGTCTCACAATCTTTTGGCACCTCTTTTGAACGCCTTCCAATTGAGCTGGTCTCCCTAACAGCTGCATAACAAAACAAGGGACTATAGGGAATCTAGCTAAACACCTTACACACAATAACTCTACACGACCAATAATATCCCTACATGGCAATCCTGCCTATAACCATAGACAACCTATAATCACCACATGGCGATCCTGCCTATAAGTCCTCACCTATTACCACTACAATATCATATTTGGTATTTCACAATGAAAACGAAAAAAAAAAAAAAGAATTTTATTTAAAGAATTACAGCCATATGCAAAAGAAAACCTTAATTTAAGTTTGAAGCAGAAAGATAGCATTAGCCCTTAAAAGATTCGTATCCAAAAAACGATTTTAAACCTTTATTAAAAAATGTAACCTTTCTCACTTTCTCTCTTATTTAAATTGTTAGTGTTGTGAGGAGTTAGAATAATTTATTCGGAAACTTTTTATTTTATTGTTAACGAATAACTTAGGGATCTTGTTTATTACTTTTCTTATTGATGACGGCAGAGAGGGGGGGATGTAATTAATGTAAGGGCCAATCTATAAAAAAGATTTTATTAAAATTTTTCATATAGGAGTAATTATAATTGTAGGGATGATAAAAAAATAACAAGATTTGTGTTAGAATCCGTAGTGTAGCTGGTTGTTGTTTCACAAAAAAAACTCACCTTTCTTTAGGTTACTTTAAGGAAATGAGGTGGAAGTATTCAGTTGGTTTCAATTCAATTACAGGTTTTATTATATTTAAAAAATTATAGAGTTGATTTCAGGTGGTAAGTATAAATAGTTCAGGGATAAAGTAAGTATAAAACCTTTCAGGTTGCTGTAAGTATAAATTTTAGGTTCAGGTAAGTATAAGTTTTAGGTTAAGCTAACTATAAATTTAGCGGTAAGTATTTTTAGATGAAGTGATCATCTCGATGGATTAACAAGTGATTTTTTTTCAGGACAGCAATAATATTGTTAGTAAGTAATTCATTCCAATAATTTCCGGTTTTTAACGAAACCCAATTTTAAATCAATAACATTTTTCTTTACAGTGGGTACTAAAAGTGATGCCAATTTATGCACATCACATTTTAAGAAATAAATGTCTGATATTAATTGAATTAATAATTAATATTAATATATTAATTGAATTAATAATTAATATTAATATATAATTAATAATTATATATAATATATTAATATATAATTGATAATTACACTGTGCGACAAATGGTAGGGGTCAGTGATCGGGAAGGGTTCAAACTACCGGGGAAAGTTATATCGGTAAAAAAGAAGTTATACGTGTCCCGGCGTTTCGCTGGGTCAAGTCTAGGAATCGAGATATATCGATTTGAAGTTAGTAACTATCATATAGGAGAAATTGTGACCTTTGGTGGTCTTTTTTTTACATAACTCGAGAACCACCAGTCCGATTTTGATGAAATAAATTTAAAAAAAATTAGAAATTACAATTCCTTTAATCTGTTCATACAACGTTTCGCTACATAAGCAACAGTTTCGCAGTTATAAATAAATGTATGAAGAAAAAAACTATTTTTTGCCTAAAAAATTGAATTTTTTATTTTTAATTCATAAAAAATCCAAAACGGTAAAAAAAAGTGTCAAGTCCTATTATTTTCACGTAAAGTCACATAACCTTTAAACAAAATGAAACATAGATGATGAAAATCGATGGACGCGTTTCGCTTTTATTCACAATTAAGTGAAGGTATCTCATTTTGACAAGAATATTGATTTTATGTTTCAATGAATTTGGATAATATTTATTATATATTATTTATTATAATTATTAACACGTCAAATTAAAAATTATTACAGGTAATTATTAGGTTATTACATAGATACATAGGTTATAAAAATCGATGAACGCAAAACTTATTTTCGTTTGTTTGCGCCCTTTACTTTCTTGCGTGGTGGCTCGCCCACTTGTTCAGAGTCTGTATCGGATGAAGATCTGTCTTCATCTGGAAAAAATCAATTGTTTTTAATCAGTCAGTTAACTTCATTTTTGTGACTTACCCTCGGAGGAAACTCCCATTGAATATTCTTCTTCTTCATCTTCATTGTCGGGATCGTACGTCTTTTGCGACCACCAACAAATCGGACTGGTGGTTCTCGAGTTATGTCAAAAAAAAGACCACCAAAGGTCACAATTTCTCCTATATGATAGTTACTAACTTCAAATCGATATATCTCGATTCCTAGACTTGACCCAGCGAAACGCCGGGACACGTATAACTTCTTTTTTACCGATATAACTTTCCCCGGTAGTTTGAACCCTTCCCGATCACTGACCCCTACCATTTGTCGCACAGTGTAATGAATAATTGTATAAGAATACATTGTAAAAGTTTTATTTGACACTCGGCACTCATCACTCTCATCAGCACTCATCAGCGTCCCACCGTGCTGTTCTCTGTAAGCATCATCTATTTAACTCACAACTTGTCGGGAAATGGAATCTTTGACTTCTTTTCCCTATATGTTATTAAGTTAGAGGAATGGTTTAAGATAAAGCTTTTTACATTTATTTTATATTCTCCTCTTTCAATTATTATTGTTTATATGCTTAAAGCTTCCAGTTAGGTAGCAAATGAAGCAATGTATATTTGTTATTGTTTAGCCACTTATTAAGAATTTTTGTTGAACTTTTTAGTTTTTTTTAATTAGAATTTTTGCATTCGGGCTTAAGTGCATTGAATAATTGTAGAAGAAATGTTATTGGACACCGTGGTGTTCTCTGTAAACATCATCTATTTAACTCACAATTTTTCATTTTAATTTCATCGGTTATATATGGGGGAAAATTTTCATATAAATACATACATTGTCATTAATGTAATAACGTTGCTTCATTTGTTTAATAAAATGTCTTCATAAATACAATGCAGAACTGAGTAATGAAAATCAATACAATGAAAGACAATGAACCATTGCCATTATACCAATGATTAAGTTTCATTTGTGTAAAGAAAAATTTCATGAAATATATAAAATATATTCATTGAAGCAATGATTGCTTTAATTTTGTTAATGAGTTCATAATAGAGCTGTAAAAACATTTCATAATATGTATGAAGCTTAATGAAACATTTTTCATTGATATAATGAAGGGCTTCATTAACTCACTTTCAATGACAAATTTCATTGATACAATCTCAAAATTCATGTCTGGATCTGAGTGTAGGTTGAATGAACATGTGATGTATTGATTTTTCTGTTGCATACAGTATTTTGAGAAATATTGATGAAATTACGGTTACCTTCATAATTTATGGAATTTTTGGATTCTATAATTGTACTTTAGACTTCTTTTTGCTTTTTATAACATTATTTTCTTTATTGTACACGTTGACATAGACTTTCAGAGCGAAGAGATACTGATGTAAATGTAATATGTAGGTATAGGTGATGTAATTCTCAGTAACGTCACACGAACTAACGAACGAACGTTTTACGCACTGCGCTCTTGTGCATTTATCAAATATTTTACATACGGTATTGTTGATAAAGATAGCACTTTTTATAACCCACGTTGGATTTATTTTAGATCCTACTTCCTTATATTTTGATGTAAATGTTGATCTAAAATAGTTGAATATGTGGGTAAATGATAGAATTATTCAAAATCTTGGTGAATCTGTCTCTGGAGCCTTATAGACATAAATGGTCAAAGATAATCTGGTTAAATGAGCAACTGCTGATTACATTATTCCTAATGCAAGGAACGATAATTTTTTGTTAATAGATGTATGCAATTTATTTAAAGAATTTAACTTTCAAAAAAATGATTATGTAATATACTATAGAGCTAACTATAAAGAAAAACTTTGTTTTACTTATTACTGTCTTAGAAAGATGTTAATATCTTGAGACGCAAGAACGAAAGAAAAAGATCGATGCTGTGCAAATAGACAATTACCCTCTCTTTATGCGAGGTAATTCACATTTAATTAACAAATTCGTTGGTATTTTTTCGCAGAAAGTGATATCAATTTAGAATAGGTTTTATATGCAGCAGAAGTGTTTACACGGGCAATAATAATACATATTTTCTTTGATAGAAGTAGATCATATTAGATAGAAAAAATTTGTTACATATAAGCAAATAAAATGTCTGTTAATTTATAATAATAATAATTAACAATATTTTATATAGTAAAGTGTACGAAAATAAATTTAATGTTTTCTGATTATTATACTCTAGAAAATTTTACTTAGTTTTTTGAAAATGATTTATGTATAAATTTTAACAAAGAGTATGTTCATTACACTTGCATTTTTACAAAAGTATCATGAGGAAAAAGAACATTACTTTTGCATGAAAAGTACCTTATACTTTTCCTTCTAAATTTTCCAGAATATAATAGTTTTGTTCAACCTTTACCTTGACTTTAGCTTTAATATATAATGGCGCAAATTTCGAGTTGTATTTTTGTTAAATATTACTTTACGAAGCGTTTTTTCGATATACAATTTAACCTACTGAATATGTTATTGGACGAAGATTCTTTCTAATTAACGATAAACTATCTTCTCATGAAAATCATTTACAGGTTCTTTTAACATATATACGTTCCTATAGTTTATAGTTTTATCATATTTTTCCCAAAGACAGCATAACATGGAACAGTTTGTATGACTTGATGGACAGTGTTTCTTAAAGCGCAACTTATAGAACTTAGGTTCTCATCCCATAGGATTTGGTTTTTCTTCAGGTATGCATGAATTCCTGCTATCAACAATCGATTTACGCGCTCGGACACATTGGACTGCTTCGAGTACAGAGCAGTATAAATTTGGTTAATTCTTAGCTGAGTAAAAAAAACGTTAAGCTCGTTTGCTTTAAATTGAGAGCCAATGTCACTGATAATATACTCTAGAATGCTTTAAATATGGAAAATCTGTTCAAGAAGAAATGTTTGAATAATTCGCATAGGAAATAACTAGTGGAATTTAGTCAGATGATCGAATACTATTAACAAAACTATGTTCCCTCTCTTACTTCTCGGGTAAGGACCTAAAATGTCTATATAGACGTTGGAAAGGGTGTGTGGATGTTGTGGGTTTTCCCATTTCAGGTTTGGAAATAAAATTTGGTAACAATATTACATCTATTACAGGGAAAGGCCAATGAAAACTAGGCCGTATTACATTTAAAGTTTTTCCCATGCCACCATGGGATGATATTGCAGACTCAAACGTAGCTGTTTTAGAACCCAAAGTTGCCAAGCTTCTTGTTGTTATATATCATTACCAGTATAATGGTTTATCCGAATATAGACGTATTTTCCAATAACTTTTCAAATCAGGATTTTTAGACTCGTTCCCTTTGACCTTAGCAATAGGTTCGACATAATCTTGATCTAGAAAATGTTCAGAATCGAGATCTATTTCGAGTTCAGCCAGTTCAACTCCATAGACTGTATTACCGTGTAACCGAGAGAGGGCATCTGGCACAATATGGTCTTTACCTTTACGGTGGCTAATGGTAAATTTATAGCCTTGGAGATTAAATATCCAGCGGGCAAGACGTCCATTTAAACCGCTTTCGCTCATTAGCCAAACGAGACTGGACTATAATTGCATTTTGCACCAATACTGAAATTACTAGTATCGCAATGCATGTAGAACTTTTTGCTAAATTCAGGGTTTGCAAAAATTGAGGCAGAAATTAGCAAAGATTTTATGGGTTCAAAGGCCTTCTGTGCCTCATCAAAACCGAGACTTGGCGATGTTTAGGGTCAAGTTTACCTTTCTAAACTCTTGAGCTATTCTAACCATGACAGATAAATCTATTGCAAAATCTTCAGAGACTATCACAAGATCGTCTAGGTATCCAAAGACGCAATGTTTAAGGTCAGGTGGAATTAATTCGTCCATAAGACGACATATCGTTTGTGGGGCGTTACAGAGCCCTAAAGGCATTACTTTAAACTGGTAAATAGGCCTACCAGGAACTGTAAAATCCTTAAGTAGTTTTGCTTGATCGGAATTAGGTCATCTGCTAGTATGGATTTTTCAAATCCATTTTTGAAATTATATTTGCCTTTAAAAGTCTCTCAAATATTCCCTCGATACTCGGAAGATACTGGCATCTAGGCACAGGCGAACTTTATTTGGCTTGATAACCAAGCGCATGAGAACCCCATGGTGATGACGATTGCTCAATCACCCCCAAAGTCAGCATTCTATATATATATATATATATATATATATATATATATATCTTTATACATCAGTTTTTTTCACAGCCGGAGAAACTGGATAGAACCGTCGTTTTGTAGGTGTTGTGTCGCCAACGTCTATTTCCCAAACCCTGTGATTCAAAACTGGGGAATAAAGATTTATAGCTTCAAGCTGGGAGTTTTGACTAGGAGTAAATGGGTATTTATGTTCGTCTGAAACACCGTCAGATTGAATAGTATTAACGGACAACATTTCGGACAGGTTTTTACATTCGAACATATCAGAATGACAGCTAATTATTGCGGTTTCAACTCGAATAACTTCCAAAAATCCAAACCTAAAATCAAGTTTTCTGGTAAAGAAGGGCAATCCACATCTTCATGGAACGATATAACATCTAACTTTTATAATGTTCCTTCTGCAGTCTTAACATATGATTTTATAGTATGAAATTTAGATAAATTGGAAAAATCTTTTTGTGCAATATAGGTGATATTGGTGTCTAAGAGGCCTAGTTCTGTAAAATGTATAAAATTAACTTTAGAATAAAATTAGTGACTACAGTGGAAAGAGTGTAATTAGATATTAGTTTGCGCATTTTGAAGTAGCTTCTAAGACTAATAGTTGAGCGTTTGATTTTTCCTTTAAATAGAGAAGATACACAGGAAACGTTAAATATCTCGTTTCTCTTCAAAATATATTGTCGCAATCTTTCGTGGTATGGACGTATCGGGTATAACATTTTCTATGGCAAAAAGTTGCTTTTTGGAAGAGTGTTCTTATTGATTTTATTTAAATAAAGTGACAGGTTTATGATTTGTTTGGTGGTAGAATTGGGCGCTGATAGTTTTTGCAGTAATGGTGTTTTTAGAGAGACATTTTGGACACTGATTCTTATACATATTTTTATCCCCGCAACTATAACAAAAAATAGTTCTCTCGCTTAGGCAGTCTTGCCAGTGGTCAGCTACATCATCGCAATTCCAACATTTGTTCGTGTTTGTTTACCGTAAATCAAAGTTTGATTTAAAGTCTTTATATTGGTGTTTTATTGCTGCACAAAACTCAGTCTATTAGATATTGTCAACTTGTTTGTGATAGCGCCAATACCAATCACGCACTTTCCAGACAATAAAATGTGAAGGTTTTTGCATATTATAGAAAATCATTATTAAAATTATTGGCTGTTATACAAGAATTTGTCAACAGTTAACCCATTTTAAAATTCCAATTTTGTATAATTGACGTGATTTTGTCTGTACGAATATTAAATTGGTCAGTATTAGTATAGCTCTGTGCATTAGGTTAAAGTTGAACAGGAGAAGTTCTTGAAACGTTGGACATTGGTTAATTATGTGTATTTGGATTTGGGACAATATATAAATTTTGAAATATTTTGATACTTCTATCAATAATTAGTAAGTTAAGAGAAATCGACCAGTTCGCATGGCTTATGACATTCAGGGCATTCAGAAGACAGAGACAAAGAGTTTTCTATGCAGGTTCTATGAAAAATATGACTACAATTCGTAAGAATTAAACAATGTTGAGTATCTAACATCAATTCTTTACAAATTAAACAAATCATAGCAGAGTTGTTAGAATTTTTGTCCCACTAGGAATATTATCAAGAGGGGTTGGAGCTTGTGTTAAAACTGGTGCTGGTTCTTATGACACAACGCAGATATAATTGAATTACCGTAAAAATTACTTAAAGTTTGATATCAATATATCCATAAATATAAGAAAAACAAATTTTGGTATTGGATCGCAAATGCTCATGAGTTTATAGTAAATATATATAAAAATATGCTATATTTATAGTACAGAAAAACTTTGTTTTCAGATTCAACAATTCAAGTTTTTTTACGCAAAACAATGGTTTAGGTTAGATTTGGTTAAATGCGAAGCTATAAATGTAAACTAGACAGCACAATTGGGTAATATTGGTCCCGTTGTGTTATCCTGATGGATCATGTGAATCTGTTTTCACATGTCCCAAAATAGGTTCGAATCGAACCAGCCTGGCTCACGAACAAAAGATTTGATCCGTCTGACATAAATTGCAGAGAGATCAAATAATCCATGCATATATGGACTTCCAAATTCAACAGTCCTTATGTACGCAAGGGAAGGGCAGTGACAAAGAAAATGTTCTACTATTTCTTCCTCCTCCTCGTTAAAGCAACTTCTACAACACGTTAGTCTCCTAGCCTGTGCACCAGCAATCCAGTGCCCTGCAATAATGGCTGCAAGTGTTCGCCTTGGCAATCCCAGAGTGAAACTCGACCATTTTTGATCGTACTGGGGCCATATCTGTCTCGAGATAGAACATACGGACTCGTTTGTCCATCCTTTTTGAGCTCTTCCCGACAAGTACTGCAGTATCATAGACCTGCAAGATGATAGCGGTATGCCAACTAGTTGGTCCGTTTCTTCACTTTGAAGAAGGGAACCAGTTTTGGCTAATTCATCCGCAATAATATTTCCTGGGCTACTTGAGTGCCTCATTACCCAGATCAATTCTTGGTTTGAATATCTCGCCATCTCATTTAAAGATGTCCGGCCTGGATATCGAATAGACACCCGAAAGAGATTTAATCTCTGGTTGACTATCGGTACAAATTTTAATATCCACTCCGAATACCTTATAGTAGATTAGCCAATTTACCGCTCTCCTAATGGCTGAGATCTCCGCTTGAAGAGCAATGCAGTGATCCAGCAATTTAAAGGAAATGTTGCTCCTATATGAGGGAATAAAGAAACCTCCCCTAATCAATATTGTCAGGGATGTCATCCGAAATTCCCAAAATGGTTGTATGGACATAGCTCCTACCGTTCCATGCACCTACAGTACTGAGGTTCAGTCGCCAACATGATGGCGATTTGTTTGGCCATTAGATCTAGTTCATCAAAACGAATAATGCGTTGAGCTACGCAGAACCTTTTCGAAGATTGCACAAAAGGTTGATTTTTACATCGCTTTTCACTATACTAGCGCTTCATACATAAGTATAGGCTTGATCTTCAAGCTATTTTGTATTCTTTGGATCTAATCCCCAAGATTTTCTTACGGCCTTCCTACACATATAAAGGGTAATGTTTGCTTTGGCGCTCTAGCCTGGGTGTTTGAAGTCCAGTATTACAACCAGATACTTTGCACTGTCTGACATCTTTAATTCAACTCCATTTAGGCAAGTAAGAGAACTAGTTCCGTCTTTCCTGGATTTACGCCAAGGCCACTAATTAAAGTAAATAATTGTACTTCATTTACTTAGTAGGCTTAGCGCATTTTGAAGGCGATGAGATATGGTATCCAAATATTTTCCAGATACGACCACCGCTATATCGTCCGCATACGCGACGGTCTTGGACCTCAGGGAATCAGGTTCCCTGAGCATTGTGTTGACGACAATATTCCAAAGATGTAGAGATAGATCTCCTCCCTGAGGAATGCCTTTATTTGGTACCTTATATATGGTAGCCGCTCCCATAGTGGAGATTATAACTCTATTGGTTAGAAGTCTCCATATGATGTCAATAATCGACTGATGTATATTCAGTCTTTCCATAGCCATTTTAATATTATATGGGGTCACAATATTGAATGCTCCTTCTATATCAAGAAAGGTTACTAATACATATTCCATGTGCTCTAGAGCATTTTGATATACTCTACAAGCGAATGCAATGCCGACTCAACCGACTTGCCTTTCATGTAGGCATGTTGGGACGCTTAGAAAAGGTTAGGATTGTTGTTTAAGGGCAGATTGTCTAGGGGTCGTCCTCCACTCATTCGGACTGGCAACATTAGTCTCAGATATGTGATTGAGGTCAATGTTCTGGGAATAATGATGGGGGAGAAGATGAGCTTCTTGATCACATTAGGAGTGACTAGGGCCTCAGCAGGCGTGCTGTTCGTACGATATATGAGGGGCTTTTCGTTGCTTGTGCAGCGTTCGGTGCTCTTGTATGGTATGAGAGAGTCATGTCTGTTGTTGGCAGGAACAAGGTCTTGTCGCGTCAGCGGGTCGCTATGCTAGGATGTATGCCAGTATGCCAGACACCCCTTTTAGGAATTACGTCATGGTATTATCTTCAAAGTCAAGACGGGACTACTGCTTATTGCTCATGATTGAGTTTCGGCTCTTGATCTGGTGAATGGGGATATTAGGCAAAACAAGGCACTCCTAGATGAGTTTGTTTCTAGGCGAAGTTTTTGCTAGGAGAAGTAGGAGACTTAGTGGAGGTGGCTCTCTACAGAGCCATTCTTAGTAGTTGGATTCCGACGTTGCCGATGTTGCCACTTCTGTGTGTGATGTCTGTTCCGGCTGTTGCGATTGTTCCTGCCGATCTCGGTTGCTGATGTGCGGTTGCTGTTGCTCCAGTAGGCTTTGCCTGGTTTATCGTCGTTGTTGGTTGTGCTTGTCCTGTGTGCTCCATTTGCTTAGTGCTCCCTTCTGGAGTGTTTGGGCTCATCCATGAGGGTGGTCTAGTCTAGTGTCGTTATTGTTGTCTTTTTTTTGTCTCCCTTGCAGGTGTCACACCATGTGGCCCCTAGAGAGCTTTTCGTGGTAGCTGCGGTTTAAAATCAAATCGCGGGTAGAGCGTGAACTCAGTGTGTGAACATCGGAGGGAGTTTTAGATGGGCTCCGCTCCTGACCAAGGGAGAAGGCATGCGCAAATACATGTCTTCAAATTTGTACTCAAGTGTAGCATCCGGGGGCAATAACCACCGTGGGGTTGAGCCATCACGCAGGTACCCACGTAAATCTTGAACACATCTCACCATGCAGCGTGTAGCAGAATCTCCTCTGGTTTGGACGGTTCATCCGGTACGCGGGTCATGGCTCTAGGCCGACGTGGAATCTCGTCAATAGAGACCACATCTAGTCTACGAAAAGAGCGACCGCTTGCTTCAGTAGCAAGGGCGATCGCTCGTTTGAGCAGGCCATTAGCTTAACGCGGCTGCGATACCATCCGGCATCATCGCATTGGGGAGAGGGTCCGGGGATCTCCTTTAGAACTTTCTAGAATTCTCCTATCAGCTTTTCGCGTACTAAATTCGAATTTGCGTGGGAGATAGCGTAATCAACGTCGCTCCTGTCGATGACTGCACGTATGAGATGACCTTTGGCCTCTTCACTAAACGATTGGTTCATCGAGTTATAGGGCTTCGGACGTTTGAATCCAGGTTGTTGACCTTGCAACTGTGCCTCCTCCTCTGATCGTTGCCGTTTAGGCTCGTCTTTCGACGGAGAAGGAGGTTTTTGCTACAATTCGGCCATTAAAGATTTGGCCAATTAAGGGAAACGAGTTCCTCTGGGGTTAGGAATTCGGCTGGATTTTTACCAAGACGATGAAAAAAAACGATCAGCAGCACGCCGTCTTAAGAAGGCCCTTCTTGCGAGTGTGATGTGCCTTTGCGACGCATGCATCTTGCCCTTTTGGGCTGGCAACTCCGCAACTTCTTAACTGTCGGGGGGAGGTGATACTTGGGAACTCGAAGGCTTGTTCGCAGTTCCCTTCTTCACAGAAGGCACTGGGTTTATTTCTTCAGTCGTTTCAAATTCTGACGAACATGAAGGCCATGATCATTTTGGCAAACCTAAGCATTTCGGCCCATTTCACCAAGGGTTACTACACTTTAACTCCGTAGGGAGTAGTCCCCGAGTTGCTAGATCTGCAGGATTATCTTGAGCGCCAATTTCTATTGCCAACTTTTTCTAATATTATAGCTACTCTGTTCGCTACAAATTTTTCCAACTACATGGAGGTTTCTTTAGCCAGGCCAGAACTATTGTTGAGTCGGACCAAAAATAAATTGTATAGTTTGGAAGAGAAAATTGAGGCATAATATTAACGACCAGCTTTGCTAACAATACTGCACCACAAAACTCTAAATGAGGAATGGAAGGTTTCTTAATCGGAGCTACTTTCGATTTTTCAATCAGTAAGTTTATAAAAATCTTATCTCCTACTTGAACTCTAGCATATATAGATGCTGCATACACTAACTTTGATGAATAACAAAATCTACGGAATTTTATGTTAGAACTCGGTGTATACTGAATTCAACGACGAACCACGATAGAATTGATATTACTATATCTGCTAATAAAGGCCTCCCAATTTTGAGAAGCTACTTGCTTAATGTTATCATCCCAGTCAATCTTATCGATTTTAGCTGCTATAGTAACCGGAGCGAGCCAATCAACATGATCAAAGAGCCTAACAATCACAGAAAGTACTTCCTCTTAGTATAAGTAGATTTTATCAGTATTTTTTGTGTTGTAAAATAAAAATAATCTGCCAATGCATTCCAATGAACACCCAGAGCCTTCGCATTACTTTTATCATCCAATCGCAAAAAATTTTCGTTTAACAAATGTATAATAGGCAACAAAGTTAAAATTTCCTTTATATTTGAAGTCCATTTTCTCAGTTCGAACCCAGCAATCTCCAGTATTGCTGTCAACTGATTTCAGGCCTGCAAAATATCAGATAAACTATGATTACCTTCTAAAATGTCATATACTTACATAGAATCTCAAAGAATTCTTGCTACTAATGAGAAACGACGTTCTTCGTCATCTGCAAGCTGGAAAAGTGTTCTAAGAGCCAAATACGTAGCACATTCGACGCCAAAGGTAACGGTTTTTAATTTATATCTCTTCATCAGGAGAACTACTATAACTAATTTGTTGAAAACGAGCTTGATCAGGATTGATAAGAACCTGCCTATACATTTTTAATTATTAAAAATACTAAATCTTGTACTTCAGAAGTACAAACTTTTACCAAAAGTTGTTACGCTAAAGGCATTAAATACTACCCTTAAGTTTGTCGTAGTACTTTCTGGTTTAAAAACGCCATAATGGAGCAAATAATAACCAGGGCCAGCTACAGCAGTTTCAGTTTTATCCATATGTGACAAAGTTAAATATCCTTTAAGAACCTGATCATATAAAATTTTATTTTCCTATTTAGAAACAACGAATTTTCATTTCTCGCAAATTGATTCAGAGCTGGCCAAGGAACGAAAATACAGATTTAAATGGTAAATTTACTACATATCTACCTTCTGCAATTCTTACAGTAGTGGACTTAAATATTGTAACGTGGAAATAGTACACTCAATACTACTATTTTACCGTACACATTCCTTAATATATTCATTTATGAAATTACTACCATTTTTCCATTTTCTTTACTATTTCATGCTAATACATTGAATACCTTATTAGTAATAGGTAATTACATTGAACACCCCTACTGTAAATACTACATACACACACACATGTGTAGTAACTGCTTTAGTTGATCAGATTATTTTGCTTAATAGCCAACAACCAACATAATTCTCATTCAGTCGATATATGAATAAGTGTAAGTAAGTAAATAAAATTTGTTTACAGTCGGGGCGGTTTAAACAAGACAAGAACCCGCCATATAAGTCTCGTAGATTATTTTATATAATTGGAGAGCCGATTAGATTTTGCGAAAGTAAAATTTAGTCGTATATTGCACGCTCAACTTCTGTTGAGTCCCTAAATAAATTTGCAAGAATGACTTCGGTTGCACGTTCTCACAAGTGCTCGTTCTCACGAGTGGCTTCTTGCTGCTCATTCTCAGGAGAGACTTCGCTTGCTCGTTTCCACGAGTGGCCTCGTGCTGCTCATTCTCTTAGATAGAATATTAACCCGTAGAATTACATGGTAATAGTAGTTTGAGAAATAGCTGGACACTAGCTTTAAGAAATCATTGTACGTTTTGTAGAAGCTGCTAACTGAACCAGAAGCCGATCCCGCCGTAAACCCGAACCATTTGACAGCCGGGTGTGTCGAAGCCATTGCTACTACTGAATCGAGCCTACTATAAGCCGAATAACTGAACCGAGCCTACTATAAGCCGATTGACTAAACCGAGCCTGCTATAAGTCGAATAACCGAGCCTATTTTAAGTTGAGTAACCGAACCGAACCTATTATAAACTGAATAACCGAAGCAAACGTAATATGAGCCGAAGAACCGAACCGATCCTAATACAATCCGAAGAACCAAAATAATCGTTGTTGAAGAAGGAAGAACCAAAATAAGCCTAGTTGAAGGAGAAACAATTGCAGACGACATTTATTAAGCCGATGGTATCCGAATTGAATTTATCGAAATTTTTCTCTCGTAATATCTATATATTTTGTATTTGAAATATTTTTGAAGTATTCGATAAAGAAAATATTATTATTACCCCCAGAAAGGGTAAATCAAACGTCTTATTACTTAAGGTTTGTGAATCCGTAAGTAGACCCTGGAGGCGACTAAGTTACCTTCGCCGACGACAAAACCACGTTATAATATTTCCTTACATAACCTCTCCTTCTGAAATGATTGGTTTACGAGAAATTTCTTCAAGCTTCCAAAATATTGTTAACTGATCAACAGTAGACACATTAGTGAAATAGGATATTCTTACTGGACGATGTGGATTCATAGGGCCGGCCACGATTAAACCAAATATGGTTTCTTGAGCTACTAAAAAAATACCATGTTGAACACCACCTCACAGAATTGACGGATAGGCATCACCTCCTATGAGCAAATCAACAGCACCACTTTTGAAAAAACTCTAAATTTGGCTGCTTTATGTTTATATCAGAACTAAAAGAATGAGTTGGACCACTAAGGCAGTAAATTTAAGCGAAAAATTTTAATTAATTAAAGAAGCGACAGAACAAGTGGCCATATTATTGACTCGACTAATAATTTCTCTACCTAGGCCTGCACTTATCTGAACATATGTCAATTAATGCATGAACTTTATAATTGGAATCATTATATTCAATATTAACTATAGCTGTAGCCAGTAAAACTTTTTTAGAAACAGAGTGATGATGATGGCAAAAATTTTCGGCTACGGCGGCTTAACTCAATGAACAAATTTTTTAGCCGACTCGTTTATAAATAACAAAATTGTATGTTTGTTATCTTTTATTAAAATAAAAAATAAAGGCTAAAAATTAAATAGCAAATAAACTTAAGATCTAGAAAATTATTTAAAAAAATCCATCAGATCTATATATAAAATTTGTACGTAAAGTATATATTTTTAAGCAAAACCAGAGTAGAACTCAAGTATATTACGAACTTTAAAATTAAAACTATACAAATTTTAATAATTTAAACTGCGATTCATTTAGATAGAAAAACTTTTTTAGATTATTGCTTTAATTTTTACATTTTTGATTTTAAAAACGATTTTTTAAAACATTATTGGTTTTTAAGGACGGGCTGAACTAAGTAATAATTGTCGTGAACAAATAACTGCTTTTTAACAGAAAAGGGACTCAAACAACTTCTCTTACTTGGAGTAAATGCTCCTGCCAGAGAAAAAAATTATTAAGGAACACTTGAAAAATGCACTTAGTTTAAACACTTGCACAGAAATCGAGAAAACAAAAAATGTAATTCAATATGGAAAAAATAATCGGTATTAAAAAAAAGACAGCTTTACTAACCATTGTTAAGCAAAATTCCTTAAAGTTCTTTTCAAAAACGATGATACGCTTAATGTATCCTTAGTAAATCATTGTTAACTTTAAATATTTTAAAGTAGGTTCGACCCTTCTTCAAAGTTACTTTAAGATTATTTCCGCTACATTTATACTTCAAGAAAATTTTTATTTTTTTGTATTCATGCGTAAATTTTTAACAAAAAGGTCACATTTTTTTAATATCCGGGTGTAAAGATTCGTTCCAAAATAAAAAAAAGCGAAAATATAGCTATTTAAAAACTTATAAATTGAATTCCGGGACAGAGTAATACTTTCTGCACATGCATATGTTCTATATAAGTTATTTTGTACTAAAATCCTAAACATGAACAGGAAAAAGTCTATTTTCCCTGTTGTGGATTAAAATACCAATATTCCGTCTGTCAGCATTTCAACCAAATGTTCTCCACAATCACATATGTTCGACTTTTTCGTTGTTTGCTGTTTCCACATAATTCCAAATAGTACATTAATACACAGAAGTCTTAAATTAAGGTGCTATTAATCTAGTGTATCAACTCCGGGTTAAAAATTACGCATTTAAAAAAAAAAATTTATTAAACAATTAAATTTTAACAAAATTTCAACAAAAATAATGTAAACAAAATCATATTTGAAATAGTGATGTTGATTTTATCACAGAATATTCGTTATTCGAATACCTATAATTACAAAAAAAAAAAAAAAAATATAATAAAATAAAAAGTATTTCATTTACCCAATTGCTTTGATCAAAAAAATTAATTAAGCCGTAAAACATGGCAATGAAGAAACAATTTCTGTTTTATTTATTTATTTACTAATTATACAATTACAAATTATATTCTAATCCTAACCATGGTAAAGTAAAAATAATAAAACGTTTATTCTGCAAAATTAACTTTATTGAAGTAGTCGCCACTGTTGTTAACTCCTCACTCCTTAAATGTCTGCGTCCAGCAGATCTTAGGGTCAGTGGTTGATAATTATAACTGTACTTTTGGGAGATTCAGCTTTTTTGTATGTTGGTACCAAAGCCATGCGATGCATCCAAATATGGCGCCTATAAGTGCAATGTTAATCCCTAAGGAATTGTTAAATTTCACACCTAATTGTCCTAATCGATTTATATTACTGATACTGACTTCATGGACATATTTAATGTCCAGCAGCAGCTCATCATATGTTACATTGGCGAGCACTGGTGGTAGGGACTGAGTTTTCGTGATTGCACTAATCGAGTAGGTATTGTTACTGATTATTATCGATTCGTTAGTTATCTGAAGGAGATAGGTGTCGTTTAAAAACTTAGATTCCCTATTAGCTTTTATTATACCCTTGAAATTTGTGACATGTGCATTAAAGACAGCAGGCTACCTACTACAATATATATGAAAATAAATATTTTAACGGCTATACTGCTACATGACCAGCGTTGTAGCTGTAAATATTTTTGGCTAATTTCTATTTTTTTTTTTTTTTTTTTTTGGCGACAATGAATAAGTTACTGCTGTCAATACAATAAGTTGCACGAAATAAACTTTTAAAATGGAAAAATTCATGAAAAATAACTTTTTAAAAAGCGAAAGAAATTAAAGTGGCACCACTGAAAAAGAAAAAGCAGATGTTCATTTTCTTTTAAATTTTTTATTTATTTCACTTTGTGCTTTTTATTGAAGTTGGTAAGTATTTTATTGTTATTATTTATTTACTGTATTGTTTTATTTTATTTTAATACAAGTAAAAATATAATATGGATGTTGACGAGCTACTTATTGAGGAAGTGCGCAATCGTACAATATTGTGTGATTTTGGTCAACCGGACTACAAAAACTTAAAAAGAAAGAGTTAGCGTGGAGAGAAGTAGCTGCTGCTGTAAAAATAAATGGTAAATAAGACTGTAATATAGTTTTTTCTTAATTTAATTAATAAATATAATGCAAGAAGCGATGGAAGGGTCTTCGTGACTCATACAAGCTTACAAGATTTTGACAGCAGTAACTTATTCATTGTCGCCAATAAAAAAAAAAAAAAAAAAAAATAGAAATTAGCCCAAAATATTTACAGCTACAACGCTGGTCATGTAGCAGTAAAGCCGTTAAAATATTTATGTTTGTGTTTTTTTATAATGTGATTAAATGTGTAATATTTTATTACTAATACCACCAAATGTGCCATCCTAAAATTCTAATTATATTAGGATTTTTATTTAGTTTTTAATTACTGTAGGACAATATTTTTGATTTTATGTTATTTGTTAAGTTATTAATTATTTTTATTTTATTTTACAGTCTGTAGCATGATTTCTATCATGGTCTGTATATGATACACGATACAAGTACACAAGGTAGTTCCACTTTTCTCTCAAATGTTTTTTTTTTTTTTTTTGAAGTTTATCGGAATTATTTGAAGTTTTTATTTGTATTATGCTTCAAATAATTCCGATAAACTTAAAAAAAATTTGAGAGAGAAGTGGAACTACCTTGTGTATTTGTATCATGGCCTGTACGACAATATTTTTTTTTATTTGATTAATGAATATTTTATGAATTTCTGTAGTAATAATAAAAAAAAAAATAAAACAATGTAAATTTAAAAAACAAAATTTCAAGCGAAGTTCAAGAGTAAAGTAGTTCCTGTCCATTTTCAACATTAAAAAGTTATGTAGAACTACACTGGCTGAGACAATTTTGTCTCCATTTTTTGGCGACATATGTATTGTTGTATGTAATACCCGCCACCTATTAGCTAAAATTCCAAAAGCATTTCTTTGAATAACAGATTATTAAATTTGTCTTTATCCGGCGGAAAATGATGTCCGGGAAAAGGTCGCATTAATTTTTTTTCATTGGGGATGCGCTGTCACCGACAAAGTAATATGAGAAATTCGTAGAAGTTCCCGGTAAATTAGCACAGCGAGGAACTTCCAAAGCTTCATTTAGTAACTGTTTTCCAAATGTACTTCGAGCAAGTATGCCACCATCACTCTGACTGCCTAAAGCCCCAACATCTACGTATGTGAAAACGTAGTTAGCTTCACAAGCTGCCATTAATACGGTGCTAAACTTTTTTTTTTGTAATTATAATACAAAGAACCGCTTTTTCTTGGGCAAACTATGCGATATGTGCTTTCTATCACTGGCTCCTAAACATTTTGGCATTCCAGTCTTCACATAAAACTTGTCAGATATGGTTGAAAACCCGTTCATGTTCGGAGGTGATAAATAAACAGCATTTACCTCCTCCCAAATGGATTAGCATGTTTCGTAAACGATACTTCTAGCGGTTGAAATTCCCATCTTATAAGCCGAAGCAAGAACTGGAAAATTGCATCCTTGAGCCAAGTAACTAAAATTAAGATTTTATTTATTTTAAAGTACTGATGATTGAAAAGTTTACTTATGTTATTGTCACTGTCAAGCGCGTCTCTGCATCTATGGCTTTTCTGTGGGAAAATCGTTCCAATTTGTTTTTTTAAGTACCAGTAATAAATTGAACGCTTTAAAGAAGTGTTCCTCATGCTTTTCTTTCAGCTGCCGTATACAAGTTTGGTAAAAGCCTTCTTCATCTCGAGTTACATTTACCGACCGGACCCACCATCATCGGTTATTTCTTTTATGAAAGTTATTTTTCACTTCATACTCTGAAGCCGTTGTTCGCACTATTTTAGTAACAGTTGTTACAAAATTGATTGAATGTTCTTTAGACATTATCTTTTCACTCATATTAAAATTATAGAACAGCTGTTTATGATGCTGCTGACGTATTGAAAAAAATTAAATAGCCGACTATACGGCGACAGTTGTGGCTAGCGGAATTTGTAGCCATGTAGTCGGTAGCCTGCTGTCTCGAAGTGTTTAATACAATAGAAGATGTTCGTCCAATACCTCAACAACTTCCTCCTGAGTAAATTTGTATCTACATTTTGCCGACCCGCCCTTCAGGATTCTGTTAAGGCAATCGTCCTCTGTCAATTTAGCAACAGATGATTCTTTGCATACAGTGGAATTATTTATTAAAGGCAGTTGTCATTAATACTATAGGTTTCAGCTTCATTTATTAGAACTCTCTCGTACTGCAGATTAATTTGTCTTCCTTCGTTGATAGCGGCTCTAGTGACGAGCAAGTTATAGACGCTTTTTCCAAGTTTGGATATTGATAGAATGTATAATAAGTGTGACCAATTTGCGTAGACAGATGGCGTTCCATATTCAACAGCCTCCATTACGTTGCCATAAGGCAACGTTTCCAACGCATCCACGATTCTATTAATTTCGGGTTGATTAAGTAAATTCGTATTAATAATTTTATTCTTATCTGTCTGACATTTATGGTGTTTTGCTTGATTAGGCTATAATCCTTGCCGCTCGTTATGTTATTTAACCTGGCTATCATCTAATTCACCTTTTTTACAGCTTCATTTGTAGTTTGCTGAAGCTTTTTATTTATTTTATACTGCTCGTTGTTATTTTCAATAATACTTTCTTGGCTTCTAAGTATAGTGTTCCAGTCTGCCGCACCAGGATTTCCAGCTATCCACTTCCACCGTAACCCGATCCAATCAATTGATCTGACTGACCTTTTATTAACACTGGTATGTTCGCTGAGGCGTTGCTGCATCTGCGACAAGTGGTCCAAAATGAATACTTTGTTTCTACTTGGCGGAATATACTTCTCAACTAAGGTTGATATATTAACCGTCATCTCCACGCATTCCTCTAGGTTGATAAGGTGTATAAACTTAAAATTTCCATCGATTATCCACCCATTACAGACCCTTGGCAAAACCACTAATATATCTGTAGACCGCTTACGAATGGCACCAATTGAGTGCCTAAAAGCCATGATTAAAAATGCAAATTCTGAAAAGAATATTTGTTAACTGTGTCAAAAATAAATGACGTGATGTCATGATCATATAATGGACATATGGATTGGATTTGATTAAGCTTTCTGTTTTATTTCTTAATTCAAACGACTTTTTTTTTTCTCTTTTATACTTTTCTTTTATATTTCCCTGGTTGTTATTTGAGTTTATGCTCTTATCATATCTTAAAATACATATATAATTTTATACAATTTCCTTAAAACTTCATTTCTTCTTAAAATTTTGTCATTACGTTAAATATTTCATTTATATTTTTGTTGTTTTTACCAAATTTTGGGTTGGACTTGCATTTCTCTGGAACTTGCCATAGAGGGATCGCACAATTCCGTTTTAGTCGGGAGCAGGCATGCCTCCCCCAACCTACTGTGGTATGAGCTATCCCACTTACAAGCATGCTCTTGTTATTTGTGCTAGCCATCCTTAGATATACTATACTCTAAGGAACCTCCGGTTACCCGGGTTTGCAGCTGGGGTAAACTCAGTCGTGTCCAAGGATTTTACATAAAATAACAACACTTTTATTTTATTTTATTTCTTTATTACTTATTACTATATATTTTTTTACTACCTCCTTTTGAATATTTAATCTTGGATGTAGATTTTCTTTAGTCCCTATATTTTCCGAGTAAAAACTTCCAAGAAAATATTCTATCACTTGGCTCTGAGCAGTACTTATCTCCTACCACTTCAAGCAGATTGTGAACCTTATTGAAGCTTTTAATCTTACTGATTGTAAATCAGTATACCCTACGTTGAATTGATGTAATCAATTCAACCAACTTTATTTATTATTTTTCCTAACTAACAGAGCAGTTCTTTTTTTTATTAACCGGCTACTGACCACATCTGCCTTGTGCACTGTGCAGCACAAAAGAGAAAGACATTTTGACTTTCTGCTGATTTATATACATTTCTTAAAACTATTATTATTGCAGTTCTCCTGCACTTTGTTCGAACCGATAGCGGTTGCTGCATCGAACCTTCTCTTCCTTTGTTTCCTTTATGTTCGCTGCTGCAACAGTTTCGTTGATCCGTGTGTGAGTGTCTATGTATGTGGGTTCTTGTTTATTTATTTTGTCTCCTTCTTGCTTGCTGTATTTAAATCTTTCCTCTGCTTCTCTGCTCGCTGCTATCTTACACTGTGTATTTCTCCCTGCTGCTTTTCGTCTCTACTGTTGTGTTCTCGCTTCTATCTCCGTGATTCGTCGGTTGTGCTACTCGCCTGCTCAGCTGTGACGATGTAGGCATTGACGTCTTCACTCGGCTTTTCTCCCTGCTGCTTTCTACTGCTACTTATGCCTGCTGCGTTTTCACGTAATTAACTCTTAAATGGCTAACATAGCAATTTAAGGTCAAACCCTCCACCTATCCTTGTCCTGAATGCTTTGCCTCCTGTGCACCCCATCGACCTCAGGAACACTTCATTCCATCTTTTACCCCATCGACCTCCGGAATACTTTGTTCCATTCTTTACCCCATCGACCTCCGGAACGCCTGAAAATAAATGAGTTATATAGGTGAATGTAATTCGCCCCCAAATCTAGATGGATGTAATCCATCTCCCGACTAGTAAAACACCAATGTATCATTTTATTCTTGTGTTTACATTACAAAAGTTATTCTTTATAATTATGTGGCTCAAAATTCCAAGAATTTTGGTCCTCACATTTCCTCCTTTCTTTCCGAAAGATGACGTACTTGTACTTTATTTGTAGTCACCTTCTTATTAAGTGTTTTTTGTTTGTTTTTCAAATACATATTGTTTTTATTTATTTTTTTTTTTTTTTCAAATCAATGCTAAATTTTTATTTATTCGCATCTTTTATGTTCGAATTATTTTAATATTTAGTTCACTTGTTACTTTATTTGTAATTGTAATGTATACAATGCACTTTAGTATTTTTTACTCACTGCTGGTTTGTTTTATTAGTTCTCGCTTTCGAGTAAATGTTTTTTTTTGTCTATATTCTTTTGCTTCGATCTTCCCGCTATGATCCGCGCCACGACATCGTTCAATCACTGCATTTAATAAACTCAATATATTGTGAGTAATGTGTCTGCTTAGAGGGTATGTTATTATGTTTTTTTTTTTTTCTATCAAACCGTCGATGTTCGATCGAACCTTCGAACAATGTGGCCCATTTTAGAGTTTTTTTCACAAGTTCATTTTTCCAACCGTTTTTTTAAATTTTATTATTTATTATTTTTTTTTTTAATTTTTTTTATTTTTTTATTAATTCAGTTCTTATTATTTTGTACTCACTTCACTAGTTATTACTCCTGTTATTATTATTGTTATTATTATTATTATTATTATTATTATTATTATTATTATTATTATTATCATTGTTATTATTATTATTATTATTATTATTATTATTATTATTATTGTTATTATTATTGTTATTATTGTTGTTGTTATTATTATTATTATTATTATTATTATTATTATTATTATTATTTTGGCACTCATTTGGTCCATATGATACCTCATGGAATACTTTCAGTTCGCTGATGTGACCGGTACGAGATTTCTTCTTGTCTTCTCTTCTGAATTCTGCTATGACTGGCGATATTAAACAATGAATTACATAGGGACCTTCAAATTTCGGAGCCAGTTTAGCTGCGAAATTATCTACCCCGCTGGACAAATGGTGCTCTTTCACCTAAACTAGTTCTCCAGGTCTCGATTTCAAATTTCTACGGCATAATTTATCCTTGATCCTTGGCAGCTTGATCCTTACGAGACTAAAAATTTGTTTAAAGTTTCTGCTTTTTCCTGCGGGTTACGTATTTGTGTTCCAGTGCCAGGTGTTACTTCGTCATATAAGGCGTTGGGAAGTCGAGGTTCTCTTCCTTGTACCAAAAATGCTGCGAGATTCTGTGTTATCTGATTTCGTGCTATTGAGTGATAGTTGAATCTCCAGTATTAACTTCATCCCAGGTTTTCTGATTTGTTATAGCGTATTGTGCGATCATTGTTTTTACTGTGCGATTTACCCGCTCTGTGGGAGAGGCTTTTAATTGGTTCTGCACTCCGATGTCTTTTAAATAGCCTCGAAACATTTTGCTGGTGAACTGCGAGCCATTATCCGTAATGAGTAGTTTTGGTACACCAAAATTCGCCAGAGTTCTTTCTCTGAAGGCTTTCCTAAGCGTCTCTCCAGTGGCTCTACGCAGTGATACCAATTCTAACCACTTGGAAAATTTGTCGGTGAATACAATCATCATTGAGTTTCCGTGTCTTGATCTTGGCAAAGGGCCTAAAAAATCTGCGCAAACGATCGCCCAAGGTTCCTTCGCAATACGTGATAACATGCGTCCTGCGGGGAGTTGTTGGCTCGGTTTATACAGCTGGCAGGTTTGACAGTTTCGGACGTACCCTTGCATTTGTTTTTCTTATGCCCAGATGACCTGCTGTCGGCGCGTCATGATTTTCTTCTAGTACTCTTTTCCTCTGAAACGACGGTACACATAGTTTCCAGGGCACACACTCTTCGTCTGCGGCTGGAAGTTGACGATAAAGTTGTCCCTCAACGATTGAAAAATCTGTGAATTTCTCAGGTTCCCTCTTCACCTCTTCACATTTATTTTATTTATGACTCCTTCGAGCATTCTCTGGAAGGTCGCTTGTGCTGACGTGAGTCCAAAAGGCAACACCCTCCACTGAAACAAACCCCAGCTACCGTGAACGCATTGTACTCTTTGCTATCTTTTGCCATAGGGACCTGTCAGTATCCATACTTCGGGTCAATGCTGCTGATGTACTTGGCGTTACGAAGGCGATCCAGGATGACATTTATCCGTGGTAATGGGTAAGCGTCGGCCACCGTTTTCGCATTCAACTGCATGTAATCAATGCCCAACCATAGTTTCATATTTTTCTTCCACTGGAATCAACACGCTGCATTTTCTTAGCTGCTCTGCCACACTCTCACTCACATAACTTCTTGAAGCCCCTGTGTCTATAGTCGCCACCAAAACAGCACACTTTCGTTCTGGCAGAATCGATAGCCTTGACCCTCTTGTCAGCATCTTCTGCAGGTAGTCGTGGGATTAATGGGCACCTCGTGTTCTACTGGAACTAACTGATACGTCCTGTCAGCCCGTTGCCGTATATGCCATGTGTTCTGGTGATCATAACTTACTTTGGGGTGACTTGTGCGGATAACCTCGAAGTCCTCCGCCATTTGAATGAGTTCTTCTAGGGAGTTAAAATCCCTTCTTCGGATACACATTTGATAATCTACCAGGCAATTTCTAAATATTCTATCCACTTGTTGCTCTGAGCTATACTCTGCGTGTCTCATTATGTTTTGAAGCACGATGATGAATTTTTAAAGCTCTCTCGTGGCTTTTGACGCCGTTTGCGAATCTCGTTATCAAGGCCTTCAAAATAGCGAGGGGGAAGAAACAATTTTAAAAAGTCATCACGGAAACCCTTCCAAGTTTGCCACCGACGGCTGTTGATTCTGTACCATAATAAAGCCGCTTCCTTCAATAACTCTGGTATCGTCCGTGGTAGCATATTTTTGTCCTCCACACGTTCATTCCGTCATAGCGGAATGACCACTTCCTGACGATATCTATGACCGTCCAATATGGTAGTTGTGATTGGTTTTGCGCCACAGTTTCTTGTTGAGGGGTTGGGTACAACAGGTTGCCTGTGACTGCTTGCTGCCCCGTTCTAGACGAAACGTTTGAAACACCTGGTACTTCCAGTTGTATCTGTATACCTGGCGTTGTGGGTGTGGGACAATGTCCATGTTTGTTTTCCAGCTCCTCCAGCTTGATTAGAACTTTCTCCTTGTGTTCAGAAGATATAAACGTTGCAAATGTTCTTCTCATCTCTTCTACTGTACCACTGACATCTAGGTTGAACTCTTCTAAATACTGCACCAATTCATCTCTTGGGAGGGTATAAGACCACGATGTTCGCACCATGTTTTACTAGTCACTTTGCACTTATTTTTTTCCCGGGAAAAATATCCCTGCTCGGGAGCCAATGTAAGGAACATCCGGTTACCCGGGTTTACAGCTAGGGTAAACTTAGTCGTGTCCAAGGTTCTTACATAAAATAACAACACTTTTATTTTAATTTTTATTATTGCTTTTTTATTTTTTATTTTTATTATATTTTTATTGTATTTTTCCCCCACAAACTTTTTTCTACGTTGAGGCAGTGCTGTTTCGTGTAGCCTCCATAATGCCTTGCTGGTTCTACTCCAATTGAATATTGAATATTATTGAATATTTAATCTTGGATGTAATCCAAAATTTTCTTTATTCCCTATATTTTCCGAGTAAAAACTTCCAAGAAAATATTCTACCATTTGGCTCTGAGCAGTACTTATCTTTTAATCTTAATGATTGTAAATCAGTATACCCTATGTTGAATTGATGTAATTTGCAGTTTTCTTGCACTTTGTTCGAACCGATAGCGGTTGTTGCATCGAACCTTCTTTTCTTTTGACCCCTTTATGTTCGCTGCTGTAACAGTTTCGTTGGTATGTGTGTGAGTGTTTGTGTATGTGGCTTCTTGTTTGTTTATTTTGTCTCCTTCTTGCTTGCTGTATTTAAATCTTTTCTCTGCTTCTCTGCTCACTGCAATCTTACACTCCTGTGTATTTCTAACTGCTGCTTTTCCTCTCTACTGTTGTGTTCTCGCTTCTATCTCCGTGATTCGTCAGTTCTGCTACTCGCCTGCTCAGTTGTGACGATGTAGGCATTGACGTCTTCACTCTGCTTTTCTCATTGCTGTTTTCTACTGCTACTTCTGCCTACTGCGTTTTCACGTAATTAACTCTTAAATGGCTAGCATGGCCATTTAAGGTCAAACCCTCTACCTGCCCCTGTCCTGAACGCTTCGGTACACTTCGTTTCATCCTTTCAAATTCTTACAAATCTTTAACAAGATCCTGGATAATATCAAATATATATATATATATATATATATATATATATATATATATATATATATATTTGCTCCATCATTTAGACAATAACCCTCATAACGAACCGAAAATTTATACAATTTCCTTTTTTTTGTCTAATTCATATAACAGGCTAGTTCACCAAATAACTTAAAGATTAAACAAAGTTTTTTAATTTCATTACGTAATTATGTAAAAAAAATATATAATTCGACCCTAAATTTAGATGGATGTAATCCATCTCCCGACGCCAATGTATCGTTTTATTCTTGTGTTTACATTTCAAAAAGTTATTCTTTATAATTATGTGGCTCAAAATTCCAACAATTTTGGTCCTCACAATACGGCGCGAATTTTTGTATTCATCTTCTTTGAATTTATTTGAAAACACCAGTAAAGTTTTCATCCCTTTAAGGATTACATTAGATGAAAAAGGATCTTCATGATTAATTTTCAAATAAGATTTTTCTTCAAACTTCAGCTACTTAAATTTTTTATATGCTCTTTGTGAATCTTCCTTCCACTTTTTGTCAGCACCGTTACCCTATTATTTTTTTCAACTATTTCTTTTCTATAAAGAGCTTTGTTCTTTCCCTTAATAGTCTTGATGGCCACAAAGATTATATCACCCTTCCTATAATTTTTCGGACCTTTTTATTCAGGTTTGCATACCGAACTGCTTTAGTAGATGTCTAAGAACTCTATTTACCTTCTTTTGTTCCGATAATAGTTTTTCACAATCTGGCCCGCCAATCCTATTAAAAAAAGGTCTCGGGGTCTCCTCTTCATTACTGAATGGATGGTATTATTGTACCTGTCGACACAGATCTGAATCTTTTATAATTTATGATGGATGTTTAAAATAAAAATTATATAATATTTGATTTTTCTCTTAGTATCTTTATTTTAATTCTTTACCGCTTTCCCATAATAAAGCACAATCCATTTTCCATATTTTATTTAATTAGATTTAAACTTTCCTCTGAAATTTTTTTCAAAGTAATTTTAACATATATACAATTGAAAGAAAAAAATTGTTTTTTTAGAAAAAAATTTATTTTTTAGCAGCGATAAAACATGCTTGATTGCATCTACTTCCATGTTGCAAGAGTTAGGTTTTTTCCTTTTGACAACTTCGGATATTGACAAATCAAGACAAACGTCAAAATGTGCGAATCTATACAAGGTAGCATCAGTTAAAGAGGTGATCTTTATTTTGGGTTGTTACAGCTGTAAAACTGCATATGTAAAAACATTAGCCTTATTGTTGTTTTTGTGATCCTTTTGACACCACGTTTTTGTCGTTTCTTTGGAAAAAAATTGTCTAATATAGACACAACATAGGTTTCGTCTCTTATTACTCTTTGCATACAGCAAATTTAAAAAAGTGCTGTCAAACTTTGTAAATGTTTACATTTGGCAACAGTTCTTCTTACGAGTAAATATAAAAGTATACATATCCCTCATTGCATAGTAAATAATGTATTTTATTAACTGACAAAATGTCGAGTATGAGTCAAGGCATAATTATACCCCATACCACCATATGTGGTTTGTGCTGATGTTTGTAACGCACAGAAAAATCATCCAACACCCACCTTAAAGTATACCAATAGACTCAGAATTTTTTGATCGATCTAACAATGTCCGTCCGTCGGGCTGGGCGGCTGGCTGGCTGCCCATGTAAACCTTGTGCACATAGTACAGGCAATTTTGAAGATATTTCAATGAAATTTGGCAAGTAGGACTTTCATGACACAAGGACAAAGTCTATCGGTCCATTATTTCACTTAACCCCATACCAGTGTCCTCCTGTAATAGTGGTTTAACAATCATAAATGCCATATTTTAATGAAATTCGGTGTAAGGAAGTTTTGTATAAGTTCAATCTTTGTGCCAAATTTCATGAATATCGGTCCATAATTGAACATAGCTCCCATATAAAACGCTCTTCTGAAAATCACTTTAACGTGCGTAAATCACATACACATGTCAGTATCAAGTTTATATTCGACACAAATAAGTTTTACATAAGTAGAAATCACAGTGACAGTTTTTATGAGGTTCGCTCCATAACTTCAATTTACCATAGCTCCCATATAAGCCCACTTTCGGGAGTCACCCCAAAGTGCATAAATTCATGTAGTATTAATTAGTTAGTATTAATTTATATATATATATTTATATATATATATATGAATATGAATATATATATATATATATATATATATATATATATGAATATATATATATATATATATGCACAATTACTGCAAATAAAATTAACTTGCAAATAAAAATTTATTGTTTGTACACATATTGCATAAAGAAATATATTTTCTTATTGTCGCGCCGGAAGGGAAAAATCCTTTACAGATAGCTCTGGATATTCAACAAGTAAACATCTGTATATTTCAACTATTGTTGAGTGTAGTCTCCCGACTTGTCCGTTTACCTCACTTCGCTGCGTAGGTGTAAGGTACAACTGGACTCCTAGTGATTTAATAAAGGTTTCTATTAAAGGACTTAAAAAGTTGCGTTCGTTGTCAGTGACAAGAGTTTTAGGCACTGTAAAATAATGTAAGATTTTAATCAATTTTTTCCTTACTTGAAATAACGATCTATCCCGTATACTAAAGAATTTCGTAAACTTAGTAAATTTATCTATGCATGTAACAATCTTTTGTCCCTGAATCTCCATAATGTCCATATGCAGAATTTCACACGGGTATGAACTCGTGAAGGCCTTCTATTACATCGATTACAAACATCGCAATTGGCAACGTATTTTTTAATGCTCGCTTGTATATGCGGGAAGTATAACCATTCTAAAATTTACAATTACGATGTGCCTTTCTATGTTCATTTCATTTGTGTAATTCTAACCTTGTTTCCGGTAAAATGGTCAATGTAAATTTCCTGCATCATTCTATGTAAACCTTCAGGTATTTTAATGCCATTTAGAATATTTGTTTGAAGTTTTTCTTTCAATACAGTGATAAGTGCTTCTTCGGACCAGATTTTTATAGATACAAAATATCTAGAATACCCATGGTGTGGTTCCTCGAATGCCACTATGTCCATTCCGACTCCTATTATTATTTGATTTCTAAAAATATTAATATGAACCTCCACCTGGGGTATTAAGTCAAAGGAATCCCGATCGGCACTGTGAACCGTTGCCCCTGACGAGAGTCCATCATCTTGTTGGTCCTTGGAGGCGGTTAAAGTATTACATGTATCACTTCCATTACTTTCCATTCCATTCTGCAGTTATAGCACATACGATGGCAAGCATCACTTTTTCATTTGTAGCATAATTCTCTTCGGTTTTGTTGAGCGAACGAGAAATACGCTATGGGCGTATCCTTACCAATTTCACCATGTGACAACACTGCATCCAATGCCGTATTATTTGTTAAATTGAAAGGTTTCTCTAAGGGAATGATAAGATTTCAGCTGTCGTCAATAATGCATTTAGAGACTCTTCATTTAGGGTAATCGCGACTTTCTTAGGCTGGCTCGCCTTCATCTGAGCATGTTCCGCTCTGGTAAGGGGTTTTTCCACCTTTATATAATCACAAATGAATCTTCTATGGTACGAGGTCATCCCTAAGAAACTCTTTTACTTCCTTTATGTCTGTTGGAGGTAACAAGTTTTCAATAGATTTAATTTTTGGCAGGATCTGGTTTGATTCCTTCAGATCCAACGATACATCCGAGAAACTCCACCTCCGCTTTCATGAAGTGTGTTTTGTCCAGATTGACTTTCAAATTAGCTTCACTAAGTCTATTAAATATTGTTTCTATATTTTTTAGATGATCCTCAACGTCTTTTCCAATTACGATGATGTCGTTAATGTAGACATAAAAAATTCTTTCTATATATTCACGGAGAATATCATCTATCATTCTCTGGAATTCCTAAACTAGCAAGAGTGGATGTAATATCAGGAATTGGATAAGTATCTGAGATATTTACAGCGTTCAGACATTTAAAATCAACAATCATTCTGTATTGCTTTTCTCCACTGGGTTTTGGTTTTTTTGTACAACCCAGATTAGAGAGTTGAAAGGGCTTTTCGAGGGTCTTATGACTCCCCCGAGAGCAATTCTTTTATTTGTCTCTCTACTTCCTCCGTCATACATACAAATTTCCGCCTCGACATTTGTAGACGCCAGTTCGCTTCCGTCTAATAGTCCAATTAGCGATTTTTACTTATTTATGAGTTCTTCTATTCTAACTCTAACTCTGGGTAAATATTCATCATTAAGGATGAGTTGTTAACTTTTCTTTCAATGAGATTTGAAGACCATTCTTCAAAATTAAAACATTGTGTTTTCTATCAACTAAAGCACCTAAGGCATTAAGGGTGTCATCGTACATTATTCCATCGAATGTTGCCAACTCCGGTAGGACATAAAATTTTATTAATTCGTTTACTCCTATAAATTTAAAAAATGGTCCAATAACTATTCTATTTATGTTAACATTTCCCCCACTGATCGTATGTTCAGCAGTGGGATACTCTATATAGGGTAGGCTTGGGGGCTTTCTGTTATAAAATTTACTTCCTCCAACTCTTTCCTCGGTATTTGTCCTATCCATTGGCTCTTGCTTAATTGCCGGATAACGAGGGTTAGTGTATTTTGAAGTATTGTTTGTATAATTTTGATGCCAATCCTTCCCGAAATTGTTAGGATTGCCATCTCAAGCGTATAGGAAATTGCTTTAATGGCCTTGGAGGTCTAGATCGGTACCCTGTGTTTGTGGACATTAAACCATTAGCATGATAATCATCCGTGAAAGGTCCGGTTTTAAGTCACGTACGAAAATATCGGACGATCTGTTACGATAGGTCTCTACAAGAGCTATGACAGTCTCTTGACTGTATGATTCTGTCTTCATTTTATTAATATATATATATATATCTGCATACACTTCCACATACACACCTACACAACCAGATATGAAAATTACTAAAATTTATGTAAGTGAAATTTCAAAAAAGAAATAATAATAATAAAAATTATCTAAATTATCTAAAGTCTCGTGAAGTCAGGCCGAAATCAACGAGGATTATCCGGTAAGTTAAAAATGAAATATATAGAAATTTCACTTGCATAAACCCATATATATTATAATATTTCATAATGAAAATTAAAATTTAATTTTCATTTCTAAAATTTTTAAGCACACCTCATATAATAATCAAATTTTAAATTTTGACTTTGTTTTAATTTTCCTTCATATTATATGTATATGTATATATATATATATATAATATTCAAGTTTAGTTATTAAATATTTAAATTACAAACATTAATACTATTTAACAACATTTATTAGAATTATAGTGTGTTTTCCTTATAAAATTAAATAATTTTATTTATAATTTCATAACGACTAATACGAGTATTGTAATATTGTATGTTTTGTACAGCTGTTAAACGCAAAGTAAATGATGACACTTGTTCAAAATTTTACAGTAGTCTATTAACAGGTGATACTTGATGGGAATAGTGTTGCATTTCATATAACTACAAGGGAAGTTCGAAAAATCACGGAAATATTGAACCGCTCTCGTATTATAAATGTATATAAAAATAAGTTTATGTTTATGGTTGATATTGAATAAATTTTGTTATTGATTAGGATGTATCACTAGATAAATTTATTTCATTTCACGAAATGTATGAGTAAAATAGACAACATGAATTAGGGCTATCTAGGATTATATGATAAAGGATAATAAGGTAGGGAGGGTAATAGAAATAGAAAGAATAATACTACCAGTTCTTCACTATTTTTTGAGCCGGTTGCATTTTTTTCACATTATTATTTTTTTTATAAAGTTTCGACTTATAATAGCTACCTATATTTCAAAGTTTTATGTAGCGAACCGGAGTCTAGACTTCTGAAAACAAGAACCACAACATTTTTACTGAGCACGGCCGGGTCATTAGGTACCGCGGTTTTCAGGAGGTTAGTACCCTAAGTGGTGATTCGTCACATAGTCTCTCATTGCAGTAGTGTTTACCTTAGTAGTATTTAACTTTTCAGCAAGTGGGCCTATTAAGGCAACAAATGTCATAAAATTTGGTATGGAGTTTGCAATATTTTTATATTTTTTTGGTGAGGTGAATCGACTATGTCCTCTAAATTGAACTTGTACTTTCTTAATTGGAGAATACCATTTTCCACAAACCCTTTAAAACGCCTAAGATTTTCGATTTGTACTAAGCCCACCGAACTTAGAAGCAAATGAAGTCCAAATATTTTTAGAACGAGTGAACAGCTTAAAATGAGAGTGTTCTGACTGATCATAATCTACATATGGAAAAAATTTCATATCGTAGTCATAATTAATTTTGACAAGAGAATAATGTTTAAATATATCAAATCATTTTCATTTAGCTACAGCATTTATCTATTACTGATGGTTCAAAATCTATATTTTTATGAGCTGGTGACGATGCACAGGTAATTTCCTTTCCGGTGATACCTAACAGCAACATATAATATCAATGAATTCGGTATAGGTACTCTTCCAAATTGACTCGTATACGATTATATCATCTACATAAAGAAATGCTTCAGATTCTAGTCCGGATAAGTCTATTGTAAGCATTCTTTGAAAACTATTAGATGAAAAATTTTTAGTCCGAAAGGTAGTCTCTTAAATTTAAAATGTCCTTGTGGTGTGGAAAAAGCAGTTAAAGGTCTAGAGTCCTTATCTAATACAATTTGATGAAAGAGAGAGTGTAGAAAACCATTTAGCTCTACCTAGTTTGTCCAAAATATCTTCTAATCTAGTTAGAGGAAATTTATCATTAACAATCTTATCATTTAGTTTTTTAAAATCTACAACAAGCCTCCATTTCTTTTTGTCTTCTATGTTTTTCTTTGGTATCAAAAGGAGTGGAGCATTGTAAGGGGAAATTGATGGTTCTATTATTTCTTCATTAAGCATTTTCTGTACTTGTTCGTTTATTATATTCGTATGTGAATGTGGTAGTCTGTAGTTTTTTTATGTAAACAGGTGTAGTATTTGAAATTGTGATTTTCTGTTTGTAAAAATTGTTGACGCTTAATTTTTCGTATTCTAAGTGAAAAACATTTTGATACTTTTTAAATCTTTCTTTTAATTGTTTTTTTGCATATTCGTCATCATGGTCTAAATTTAAGTTGTTCATTATTTTGTTAAATCGTTCGTTGCTGTTTTTATAGTTGTTACTTAATACGTCATAATTTTTAAGTGGGTCAGTCTGGAGTTAAATGCCTTGTAAAGTTATTTCTTCATTTGTTGTGTTTAAAATTTTTTAATGTGTCATGCCGTTTTTGGGAGCTATTGAATTACTTACGAATACACCTGGTTTTGATTCACTATTAAAAATTACGCTGTCTTTATTTAAATTTAATTTTAATGCTTGTATAATTTCAATTCTTGGAGGTATTTTTATTTGTAGTGACGTAATTGCTTTTGTATGCATTGGAAGGGTTATAGTGTTATTATTACCAAAAAAGAGACATTGTGAATGTTTCATAATCTATTTTACAGAGATATTTCTTTAAAAAGTCTCTACCTATTATGCCGTCTGTTTCTATTGGAAAATCTGACTTTACTAATTGGAAGGAATGATTACATTTTTCGTCAGTCAATGTTAGTTCTAAATCTATTGATTTCTTCTGTGGTAATTCTTGTTAGTTTACATATTTCTTCTGGTTTATATGGTTCACCTTCGAAAGCTGGTTGCATACGACAAAGTGATACGTCGGCTCCTGTGTCGACAAGAAATGTTAAATTTTTGTTTTTGTAAATTGTGATAATGAAATTTGTATTATTGTCTGAAATTTTCCATATTTTCAGTTTTGGCTGTCCGGAATATTGATATATTCCGAGCCTGTTGAGTTTCCCGAATTCTGTATAGCATGTATGTGTCTTTTGTTGTTCCTATTTCTGTTATAACTGTGGTTGTTGTTTCTAGTGTTGTTGTTATTGAAACTGTTGTGTCTAGTGAAATTAGTGTTTCTTAGTGAATTATTATTAGTATTGCCATAATTGTTATTTCTAGTGTAATTGTTTTTGTTAGAATTTTTAGTTGTTGTGTGACCTGTTATTGTTGTAGCTAGTAAATGGGTTATTTCTGTTGTGATTTTGTAATTGATGCGTGGTTTTGCTTTTCTGATATGTAGAATTTCATTATGAATTGTTTTCTTTTCGTTTTCAAGTTGAATTGTAAGTTCTGATGCTTCTTGCAATGTCGTTGGTCGCGACGTGTATATGGTCGATTTAAAGTCATCTTTTAGTCCTTTTTTAAAAATATCTAGGGCTAGTTTATTGTTTAATTTAATTATTACGTTCTTTTCTGCTGTAGACGCTGTATTTCCTAATTCGTCTATCCCTAATTTGTTTAGATTATCTGTTATATGTAGTATTTTTTCTTTAAATACATTAACTGACATTTTTCCTTGGAATAATGTGCTTAGTTTGTTTTGTAATTCTGGGATTGTTTTAGTGCTTTTGTATCTTTGTGCTAGTAAATTTTTTAGTATTTCAAAATTTTCAGGTTTGCTGTAACTTCCTATTGCTTTTCTAACATTAGACGTAAGTTTAGCATGATAAATATATTGAAGAAAATTTACCTTTGCTGCGTCTGATAGGGTTTTATGGATTAGTTCTGCTGTTATTATAAAACTTTCTAATTCAAGATAGTTGCTACTGAATAATGGTAGTGCTTTTGATGCTGTTTCTAGATTGAATGCTGCCATTTCTTCCTCTTCTGTTTTTATATCTTTTTGGTGTTCTGTCAAATAATTTTTTATACTTTCGTAAATGTTTTTGAATTCAAGTTTTAATGCTATGATTTTATTATTATCTTTCTGTTCACTCTCTGCCAAATTAAAATCTGTTCCGATTTTTTCTTTGTATATGTTCAACCTGGACTTTTCTTTAAGTTTTTTAATACTTCTTTTAATTTTGAAATGTTTTCTTCCATTTAAATAATAGTATTTTCATATTTAACACTTTTTTTTGATTTATATTATATTAATGTTACTTATATTTCTATGTTTAATTATGTAGTATTTAAAGTATTTTAAAATTTTGTTCAATACAAATATTATAAATATTAGAACAATTAATATTAATAAAAGATCTTGTATAGAGAATACATTAGTTTTAGCTGTTTTATTGTTTACAATTGATTCGTTTTCTTCTAGTTTTTTTTATTGGGTTGCCCCATTTTTAGTATGTATGAATGAATTCTTAAAAATTATATTATTGTTTTTTTTTTGTATTTTATTTTAAAGAGTTTAATAATTATTAAATTTTCTTAAAAAAATTTTTTTTTCTTTAATTTTATTGTTTGAGTGTTTGCTTTGCTGGCGTTGTTGATGCCAGTGTTAGTTCTTTGTAGAGGATGGCTATCTCTTTTCTTCTTTGGAAATTTTTGCCAATTTTTTCGTTTTTTCTTTATGATGGTGTTGTCATTATTAATAGTCTCTGTGTATTCTCTTCTTAAATTCCTCCAGAGATGTAGGTTTTGGTCCTTCTGTGAGTGGAGTTGGTGTATATTGCGAGGTTGATGAATCTCCTTCTAATGTTTTAGTAGGCACGTATTCATGCAAGTATTTCTCCCAGCGGGCTACTATCTCATTGACTTCTTCTTCTGGCATTTATAGTAGTTTTGTAAAATTTACTTTCAAGGATAGTATCTTTATTTATCTGTCCGAGTGGGCAGTATCTTTATTTATTTGTCCGAGTGGGCAGGATCTTTATTTATTTTAGTGGACCGAGATGGCAGGATCGGAGGTCCGAGTGGGCAGGATCAGAGTTGTAAATTAAAGTCTGATTTTATTTCTAAAATGTTTTGTCTTATATACTATTTACGAAAATTATTCTAAGTATCTAGTATTAAGTGATTTCTAAATCACTCAATATTTGCTGTTATTACTTTACTAATACATATTAACATAAAAAGAAATTAGAGTTATGGATATAAATTACATTTCAAAAGAGCATTTAAATTATATGTGTCATACAATAATGCAAGCGGTCAATTGTCTTGTTAACCACTTCAACATTTGTAACATGGCACACTTTAATAAGTGTTGTTTGTTAGTCACGCTACATGATTGAAGTTGGTGAGTGTTCGCTGTACATATTGTATGACAACATGGTTACACTACAATATGTTTGTATTGTAAGTATTTTGGTCTTTATTGTTTTAGTTCTTAGTTTGGCTCGTTTTCAAGAAATTTGGTTTTTATTTTGAATTTTCTTGATAATAAAACAAGGGCTTATGTGTTGCCTAAAATTCCTTAATATATTGAGTAATGTATTAATTTTTTTTAGATTCAGCAATTAACGATTGACCCAATAAAAAGGAAATTTGATTTAACAAAATTTCTTTCAACTGTTTTAACAAATTGCTGATTTTTTTTATTTAAAAATTCACTTACTAAATAATTCAAATAAATTAAAACAAAATATTTTTTTGCTGATGTGTTATTTTCATTCAAAAAGACATGATTTCACAGGTTTTAGGATTTCTAAAAGATGTACCTAAAATGGACATGATATGGATATCTACGATGCTTTAAAAGAGACATGAATCAAACTAATACTTAACGCAGCGAAGAGACCTACTAATTGAAATATTGCGGGTAAAAATCACGCGCTTTTGAAGCCTCTGAGCATGCAGAAATTGTTGCTGGGGAGATGTCTCAAAATACGTAAAAATGTGCCAAAAATACCAATGTTTTATTATAGTAGGGCTCCTAGGGGAATGAATTTTCTTTAAATATTTTGTTAACTAAAATATTGAATCAACTGATTATAAATACTCGTATTTATAAATTCTAGACGGAATTGTTCACATTATATGAATGTCCAATGAAGCTAGAAATGGCAGCTAAAACGATTAGGTCGGCAAGTGACTCACTGCTTCTAAATGTACAGCTTTAGTGTCGAAGCATACAAATATGCCCTTTAGAGATGAGACATGCTCTTCCGGTGAAGTTTCTGGTGCTAAAGAGTCCTGAAATTTGCCGGATAGGGTCTTTCGCTCGGGTGGTAAAGAAAGTATAGTTTGAGTGATTTTTTTGTACAAAACACAAGTTTTGTAATTGTGTATCACATTTTTAACTAAGGGTTTCAATCTGGAGATCTAATACTCTAATCGAAAGTTGGTTGGTAAGTTTTATGAATAAATTGAACTATTAAATATGTTATTTTTGACACGTTCTATGTCGGTTCGTTTATCCCCTAGTTTTTTACTATTTTTACATGCTTTGGATAATAATAATACTAGCAAGCAAACGAACAGGCTGCCTATTCCACGAAAAAATCAATTTTCCGGGAATTCCCGGGAATCTTTTAAAACTTTAGATATAAAAAAAAGCCATTGCTTTATTATAAAAAAATTATTATTTTTTACTAAATAAAAAGTATAACTACATTTTTAAGACTGAAAGATTTTTAAATATTTTATACAAATAAAATTAGTGCGGACTTCTGGATATATAAAAGTATAGAATAATGAAAATTTACAATGTGTAAAGGTAATTAAAATAAAAAAATATTTCTATGAAACATTTTTTTCTACTTTAAATTTTATTGTGTATTTTGAAGTAAAAGTTACTTAGCCGCGTTTCATAACTTTAAATATACTTAACTAAAATCTTCAACGTTTTTCAAACGGAAAGAAAGAAATATAAAAAGAATATAAATTAATAATGAGTATGTACAGTTAAATTTTTAAATATTGAAAAAAAAAATCTCACCGGGGTTCACTTCACCAGTACTGCCATAATTTTTTCGCTTAAGGATCTGAACGCATCAATGAATGATTATTTTGGATGGCAATCATATTCTGGTTTGCAAGGTAAATTCGACGGAATAATATTCCTTAAATATTTTCAAATGGTTTTTAATCCGGAAATCGTGGGCTATTAAAAAAATTATATTTATGTTATGTATACATATTTTTTTCAGGCGAATCGTGTGGACTGAAGCGTTTTTTGATCAAAAATATATCTGCGAAAATTTTCCACAAAAGGAACAAGTTCGTGTCATAATACTTCATTATACTCCAAAGAATTCGGGAATTGGTTAGAAGATGACAGCGCAACCATTAAAACCACACAGAAAAATGTCAAACCCATTGAAGATTTACCACCAAAATATATTTTTCTAGAAATATGGAAAATCATTTCGTAGATCCCTCCCATAACTATTAAACGCGACCCAGACAGGTTATGTTAAATTTGTTCATATTAAAAGAGGTATACCACTATCCTACTAAAAGATTTTCAACGGTTTTATTTAAATAAATTTCAAAGCCAGATTTGCAATAGGTTTGAGATCTTTGTATGCTGAAGTAATGGCTGAACTGGCATTTCTCAGCACCGTGGGTGCTAAGAAATGCCATCGCATGCATGATTTCCGAATCAAATATTTGGATTTTTCGAAAACCAGAAATATGAAAGTGCTTTCCAAAACTAACCAATAATTCATGAGTGGAGGTCCTTAAGCGAAAAAATGATCACAACACTGGTGAGAAAACCCTATTTCAAAATAAATTTTGTGAATTTAAATCTGTAAAATTTACTTAAAATTACATTACAACGAAAATAATGAAAGTTTACTGTCAATAAGAGACGGTTTAAACAATTTTATTAATTGTGATGAAAAAAAGAAACAATTATGTCTATATTCTTACTTACATAGTTTGCTTTTATCCAGTTACATTACAAATATAATATGAAGCATATTAAAAGATTACTAAATTATTTTTTAAATGTATTCTGTACTTTTAATGTCCCAAATATTCAAAAATTAGCCACAGAAAGTTCGCGTTCATCAAAAACTGCCTTAGCGTAATTAATCTGAAAATATTTAAGAAATAAATATTAAAATGAGAATGTTTTGTGATATGTTATGTTTGTAGCAAAAATAATATACGTTTTTCACAATCGTCTTGCTTTTACAATATAATAGCCATAATTTAAAAGCAAAGTATCATGATCTAATTTGCAATCATATAGAAAACTACGACGAACATATCGTAGCTGCTCCGACAAGTTCAATTATGCTTTTTTTAGTTGAATCTAAAACCGTATTTTTTTAAATTTCACACAATTTTTTTAATCACACATTTTTATGAAATAGAAGTAACTTTTCATAAAATTCGGATCATTTCTAATAAAATAAATATTTATTTCGGAATATATTTTAAACATATCTGTTTTGTTGTGCATAAATTGAATGAAATTTTCTATAAAATGAAGCAAATTGACTCGAAATCCTCGTAATTAAAATATAGTTTGACTTTGATAAAATTATCCAAAAAATGGGTTTTATACCTAACATCAAAATAGATGCCGAAACATTCGCCTAAGAACACATAAAGTAATCCTTAAGATTTTGAGTCGATCTAGCTATATCCGTCCGTCTGTCTATTGAAAGCTGTATAGGACTCGGGGTGGACCACATTAGGGGACGAAATTTGGATCAAATGTTTCTCTCATATAACGATTGTTTGCTATTGAAAATGGTCAAAATCGGGTTTCCGGTTTTTATCCAAATCTCAACAAAAAAGATATTTTTAAATAGTTTAATTTTTATAAGTTTGAATCGAAAATATAGCAATTGATAATAAAATATATAAGATAAATAATATTTATCAATTAACAACTTAAATTTTAGTCAATTCCACTAAAATCTAAAGCATGAAAATCGATATTTTTGTAACCAAATTCTGTACCAAGAACAGAAAATAGTCATAATTATTGAAATTTTAAACAAACAAATCAGATACAAGTATTAAATACAGAAATATAATACTCAGAACAGGTACCATCGAAATCCTGTATAATTTTTATTTTCTTGATTTTTGTTTTAAAAATCAATTTTGATGATTATTTTGGATTTTTACTTTTTTCGCTCAACTTTTAATAATTATTTTTTATTTTTTAGTTTAATTTTTTTGCTCAACCTTTAATAACTAATTATTGAATTTTATTTTTTGCTTAAAAATAGTGATTATTTTTGATTTTTATTTTTTCGCTCAAATAATGATAATTTTGTGAGTTTCATCATTTTGGTCACAAAACAAAACTTATGTACATGTTCCGAATTGATTTTAAATAAAAAAAAACGATTTTTATCTAATTAAAAAAAAAAATAAATTTTTTTAATAAAAATCAAAAACCGTCTCAGGAAAATACCATATTATTCAAATCTGAGAACGCAGGTCAACAAAATGGGAAAAAAATATTTATATCTCGTATAATTCTCCAAAATTCTTATTCCTTAGATTTAATATTGTGTAGAAAGTTAAATGAAACTTTTCCATCAACCCATTGGCGACCATAGAAAATCTGCTTCTCCGAAGAATTTAAAGGCTATATAAGGACAAGGAAGGGTAAGGAGGAAAATTAATGGACCGATTTGACTGATTTAAAAAACCGAAATTCGAAAAACATATTTGTTATAGATTTATGCAAGTATGAGGCTTTTATAGGAGCTTAAAAAAATTCAGATAATACGCTTGGCCGTATGACCCGATTAACACTGGATCTACTTAGTTCATTTTTTCAATACAAAAATTCTTAAAATAAAGTCAGATTGTGAAAGAACGAAGTCTCTAGCTTACAAAGGTGTTTTAAAAAGTTAAAAAAAACCAAATATACCTTAGTTTATTGTTGATGTTTTTGCTTCAGTAGCAATGAAAGCTACAACTATAAGGGAAACAGACACTAAATAAATGAAAAACAGATTTGTTTATGAACCGATTTGATTGATTCAAAAAACGGAAATTAAAAAAAACAAGAAAAAAATATTTGTGATCGATTTATATAAAAACCAAGTCCGTAGCTTATTTAGGACTTGGTTATCCGTCAAAAATGTATTTTGGCAGATATATCTGTAACTAATGGACCGACTGAGTTCATTCAGAAAAAAATTTCGATTTGGTTTTGCAAAAATGAGGTTCTTACCTTATTACGGGCCTAAAAACCGGGTTTTTAAATATCTCCGCTATTTTTGAAAAAAAATTTCTTTTGATGTATATATCATATATCTATGTTATCGGAACGCTTCATATTTAAACTGGCTTTTTACACATATCTACGCCAGTTATTTGCGTTTGAATTTTTAAGCACCATAATTTTGCATGTTCTTGGCCCAGTTTTTTTTCATATATATCCTATATATATAAAATCGTTCGATATTTCCGATTTTATTAGTTTTTTTTAACTAGTTAAAGAACAAAATTATCTATTAAATAAAAAAAATTTAAGTCGATATCTTTACCGAGTACGAAAATAAACGATTTTGGATTTGAAAAATGCAAAAAAGACGACTTTTTGTATTTTTTTAGCCGAAAATTATCTACACTCTTTTTTATCTAAAATAAAATTTTCTTTAGCAACATATAATAATTTTGCACTTTTCAGAAAGGTAACTTCACAGAGATGACTTTAAGATAAAAAACAAGCCCAATAACATGGTCATGCTACACACCCTCCCGAATTCGAACCATTTTATATGATTTTGATTTTAGACCATTTTTTCTCAAATGCCAAAGCACGAATCGACAAGCGGAATATATTTTAAGAATCTTCAATATGTTTTTAAAAGTTTTAAACCAAAATCTACGGGACTTCGGAAAAATGTAGATTCTATAGCCATAAATGTAAAAAATCCCATTTTTGGGAATTTTGATTAGTTTTTTGGGATTTCAGGAAGACCCTTCCCCTGATTGAAATTTGGTTAACGCGCTTTTATTTATATTAATAATATCTAAATTTCCTGCAAATTTCATTAAGATATCTTTAAAAAATTTGTATTTTCTCCAAAAACCCCAAATTGGGCCTTTTGTTTGGTTTATTTTTAAATAGCGAAAGAAATTTTAAAAAATATATTCCAAATTAAGCTTATCCTTTAGCATATATAATTTCCGATCTTTTGCTAAAATATTCAGGTTAATATTATGACTCATTTCAGAAATATGCGCCTTTAAACTTTTATATTTCCAATTTATTGTATATATGACTATATTTTTACAAACTTGCAACTTTTGCCTTTAGCTTTGTGTGAATAATTATTTAGAAAATTATGAATATTTCTGTATTCTTTTAATAATATCTATACACAAAATATTTTTAAAAAAATAATTAATAAATATTTTTTATTTTTAATAGTGTTGCCACTTTTCCCTAATTTAAGTAAATCTTTATCCTTTTCTAAGCATTCACTTATTTCTATTAATGAGTTGGTATTTATCATCTTCCTTAATAAATATTTTATTTCTAATACGATTTTTTATTACTTATTTACGTTAAATTTATGTAGACAATTTTTCTAATATTTTAAACTTATACTACTTATTTTATATAAAATAATATGTTGTATATGTATACATATCTAAAAGATAATAAAGGTCCTTCAAGTCTTCAGTATTTTGAGTTGATAAAGGCTCATAATAAATCCAACGTTTTCTCATTGATGATAGTACAGGGTCTGATGATAACAGTAGGCTATTAAAAATATCCTCGTTTTGTGACGTTATGAAGCATTTCCTGGAGCTGAATAATTGAACGTGCTTAAAATCTCTGTTTCTTGCTTCTGTAAGCTCTCCAAGTGGAAGAATATTACGTTCAATTATAATTTCGCCATGGCACAATACTTTATGTACTGTTGGTGTCATTTCTTTCCAAGTAGTTTTGATATTTCTGTTGCATATTCTCCAAATCGAGCAGAGTTAATTTTGTGCTTACTATTAATTGCCATTAATAGTATGTTAGTCCTTTCAAGTAACTTTTTATTAATACCAGTTATTTTTGATGTAGCTTCGAAATTTCCGAAAAACCTTCTTGCTGTGTTTCCATCATTTGTACTACCACCAGTCGGCAGATGTTTGTCGATGTTTAATCCCGTCTCTTCTCTGAATTCATTCTGGATGCTACTTTTCTCAGATATTCTAAATGTTTTTAAATCCTTGTTGTTTCTGGTAGGTTTTGTTAAATTTTCTGGCACACTTCTATACTTTAAATCATATGCTATGTGCAGAAAATTCTCCATGAACCGTATTCTGGCGTGAAGTGGAGACAGAAATTCTTCATTAAAACTCCTTGCTTTACCAATATCCGAAAATTGTGATTTCGTCTCATCACATAGTGAGCATTTCCAAAAAGATGTTTCCGTAATGGCATTATTAACCTTTCCATCAATCATTGTTAGACTAAGTTTAAAGGATATGTCGAACGTATATTGGTTTATGGTTATTGAAAGAGGTTGTAAATCATTTATTTCATCTTTAATATATTCCACTAAATCCTTTGTTGTTGTCTTCGACTCCCTTGTGTATTCGAACCAAATAGGTCTGCAAAAATGTTTTGATCCTGGAGTTTTTACACTTTGATGAAGATTGCTTTAAGGAATAAGATCGCATTCTTAATGGCACCAAAGATGCTATAAATACGCTTTTATAATCCGCCATTTTCTTGCTTCCACTAGTATGCTTGTATTCAGGAAGGGCTGATAGGCCTTCACATCCCCACATACAGATTAATACAACGTCGCTGTTATTTACTTTTTCCAACCGATCTGCAGAAAAATCTGCAACTATCCTGGTAAATGTTTGCTTTTTTCCTGAATATCCTTGTATGATAGTAGAATTGAGTGTCCCTTTTCAAGCAGAGCTTTTCTTAAAATTTGACATTTGTTTCGGCTGAGGTCCAAGCATTAAAGCAATTGCTTCTTCCTCTGTAAAATTGGATTGTGATGTTGGAGTAGGTATACTTTCGGCAATCCGTTTAAGACGTTTTGGTGATGCAGTTGGCAGTATTTCAGCAATATTAATTGCACTCTTAGGTTGCTTGTCCCTTTTTAACATTTCTTTGAATGTATCAGAAACTTCTTCATTCGAAATTATAGAAAGCTTATGGGTCAGTCTTTTCTTTTTAGATCTTGTACTTAAATCAGGGTGCTCCAGCTTATATTTTCCACACCGATATTTCTATATCAGTATTCATCCAATCGGAATAATTAATTTTTTATCTGTTAATACGCTGATTCAAGGATTTCATTTTTACGTCATACAACTTTAAAAAGCTCTCTATCTGAGATTTACCAATGACGTCAACCTTTGCATGATCTGTAGTTTCAAAACGATTAAGATCATTTTTAGATAAACTCCATAGAACACAACACAATTGTTCATGTTTGAAAGTAATCACCATGGTAATCAACTTCGATATGATTTTGATAAGGATTAGCTGCGCATTTATACATATCTATTAGATATATCGCACAGGTATATATATTTACAGGTATTCTGTGAATTTTCATTAGGTAAAATATCTGAATGAGTCAATTTGGAAGAGTACCTATACCGAATTCATTGATATTATATGTTGCTGTTAGGTATCACCTTTGAACCATCAGTAATAGATAAATGCTGCAGCTAGGTATCACCGGAAAGGATACCTTTTTAACTATCACCAATAGATAAATACATTTGTTAAATTTAGGTAAACTCCATAAATGTAAAGTAATAAAATACTTATTGATTAAGTTAAAATAGACATTTTTTGTTTGTTTTGTTATTTTAAATTCATTAATAGAAATATATGAATGCTTAGAAAAGGATAAAGATTTACTTAAATTTGGGAAATGTGGAAACCCTATTAAAAATAAAAAATATTTATTAATTATTTTTTTTTTAAATATTTTGTGTATAGATATTATTAAAAGTATACAGAAATATTAATAATTTTCTAAATAATTATTCACACAAAGCTAAAGACAAAAGTTGCAAGTTTGTAAAAATATAGTCATATATACAATAAATTGGAAATATAAAAGTTTAAAGGCGCATATTTCTGAAATAGGGCATGATATTGGCTTGAATCTTTTTGCAAATTATATACGCTAAAGGATAAGCTTAATTTGGAATACATATTTTTAAAATTTCTTTCGCTATTTAGAAATAAACCATACCAAAGGCCCAATTTGGGGTTTTTGGAGAAAATAAAAATTTTTTAATTGTAATAACATATTTGTTTATAAAGATATCTTAATGAAATTTGCAGGAAATGTCGATCTTATTAATATAAATAAAAGCGCGTTAAAAAATTTCAATGATGGGTAGGGTTTTCTTGAATTCTCAAAAAAACTAATGAAAATTAGCAAAAATGGGATTTTTTACATTTTTGGCTATATAATCCACATTTTTCCGAAAAATTTTAACAACATATTGAAGATTCTTAAAATATATTCCGGTTGTCGATTCGTGCTTTGGGATTTGATAAAATATGGTCTAAAATCAAAACTTTCATATTATGGTTCGAATTCGGGAGGGTGTGTAGCATGACCAATTGAGTTATTGGGCTTATTTTTATTTTAAAGTCATCTCTGTGAAGTTACTTTTCAGAAAAGTGCAAAATTATTATATGTTGCTAAAGAAAATTTTATTTTAAATAAAAAATGTGTAGATACTATTTCAGCTAAAAAAGCACAAAAAGTCGTCTTTTTTACAATTTTCAAATTCAAAATCGTTTATTTTTGGACTCGGTAAAAATATCGACTTAAAATTTTTTTATTCAATAGATAATTTTGTTCTTTAACCAGATAAGAAAAAAAATAATAAAATCGGTCGGAAATACTAGGGTATATATGAAAAAAACTGGACCAAGAACATGCAAAATTATGGTATTTAAGAATTCAAACGCAAATAACTCGAAAACTATAAGAGATAAATATGACAATATATAAAAATATTTGAAATCGGACGAGAGACAAGAATTTGGCAAGTGATTAAAAATTTTTTATGTCAGAGGTACTTAACTTTGAGCCCCCTTAGCTCCGCTCCTGAGGGGTTTATTTTGCCCCCCTTCCAAACTTAACATTGTACTCTCCTCTGCTACGCCTATGCAAAATTTCATGAAAATCCAACCAGCCGATTAGAAGTTACAGATTTATATCCAAAAAATTTAGATTCTGCCCCACTATGGCATGTAGAACTGAAGACATTTCGATGAAATAACTAGGTAATTTTTGTCAAATTGAAGAGTGACATGTAGAATTGAAGAAATATCTTTAATATAGAAAATACTTATTATAGAAGATCAGCTTAACGACTTACTACAAGCGTGTGCAAAAATAGGTATAATAAGGAGATGGGAAAATGTCAAGTAATGGTGCCAAAGGGTAAAACATAGGAAACAGCCATTGAACAGTAGTTAGTGGCTGTGTAAAGATAACGCGAGTAAAACTAACACCTGAAAATAGAGTTGAAAAATGAAAGATAGGGTACATTTTTCCAAAATAAATTAATTTTTAAAATTTTTTAAGCAGCCAGAAATGGATGACATATTCATGTAAAAAAGGGTGAAAAAAAGAAAAACGGAAGAATTAGTTTGTTTCTTTGAGTAAGAGAACCAACTTCACTATTGGGCGGATAAAAATGCCAGAAGCTGTTCTCACGTCCGCTGAACGTAATTTATAATCCTGTCCTACGTGTGTCTCCAATATTTGACCTAAACGCCACTCATTGGGGGGTAAATTATCCTGACGGACAACAACTAAATCTCCTACTTCGAAGTCCCTTTCTGGATATTTCCATTTTATACGACGATGGAGTACTTTTGAGGTATTTATCTTTCCATCGCTGAGCAAACTGATGATGAAGCATCTTGAGTTTTTGCCACCTGTTGGCTACACGCAAAGAAAGATCAGAATGATCGGTTTCGGGGGTGAAGAAAGGTGATCCAAATGGCCTGGGGTTGTAAAAACTAAATCATTGGGATCTTCATTCTTGAACTTAGGCGTTCTTCTATTCGAGTCAACATTGTCGAAAATTCCTCAAAGGTACATTTCTGAACTCTAGAAATATTTCGTAAACGAGTTTTAATATACGGTGGTTTTCGAGTTTTTAAATATGTTAAACACAATACGAAATAATTCGCATTGCTCGGGGTAAATCTGAAAAGCGCTCAAATATGCCATAAGAGGGTTTTGCCTAAACCAAAAATGATTGAACTTCTAAATGTTGATGATCGGTAACAGAATACTGGGGCCAATATTCTTAAGGAAGGACCATGCCACCACAAGGAATTTTCAATTAAGTCACGAGCAAGAGCTCCGCGACTTGCGAGATCGGCGGAGTTATCTTTGTAGTCACCATGAAATCAATTTTCGTTACCAACCTTCTACAAAATCAACGCAACTCTATTTTTGACGAAAGTGGGCCAATGGCATGGGGGTTTTTTGAGTCAAGATAAAACTATGGTAGAATTAGTCCCAAATAAATCTTTCTTTTGTCTAGATTTAATTGACTATTCAAGGATTCTACCATTTTTGCCATCAAAGCCGTTCTAAACGGGGTAATGCTTCACACTTTATGGGAGCTACTTTCGTTTTGGACGCGAGTAAGTGTGCCGAGATATTATATGTCGATACATTTCGTAGATAAAAATCTGTACCATAAGCTTTTTCTGATGCATCACATTTAAAAAGGTTTGCCACTGAATTAGGGTTAAAGGTTTTAAATTATCATTCCTTGTCTCACCAAATTTGCTGCATGATAACTTTTGCTACAATTATCTTTGGAGATAGCCAACCGATAAACTAGGGAGTTCAACAGCACTAATATGCCCCATTTCAAAATATTCTTTAATCACACTATGGTAGTGCGGTTTTAATTCAGGGTTCTTTAAAAGACGGGTTTCATTTCTTTTGAGTTGAGGCAGAGCGCTATATCAAGAACCTCCTAAAGTTAAGAAATTCTGGACGAAAGGGGTGTGAAACTACGTAGCGATCATCGGGGTTTCGATATGTGGTGGACCGATAAAGTTCTTCGCAATATTCTTCGGCTTCTGAAAAACGAATAGCTAGTTCTTCTACTTCCCAAAACCGAGAAAGTTGATTATTTAAATCAATTTGGGAGCAAAAGTTTACAAGCGAGTGTAGGGGTTCAGACTGAAGAACTTCACCAGTTACTATTCAACCGAAAACTGTTCTCTGGGCGATCAGGTTGCCATTTGGATATATTTTAACATCCGTAGTTAAAATATTTGGATAAACATTTCCTCCGAAAAGAAAGAAGAAGAAAGAATTTTGAGGTTACAATATCAGTAAAAGAACACGAGGGCAACCGACCGATAATTTTATCAAAAACATATGCGCAAATTTTCAATTTAAAATTGGTGTTTATAGGAGATCCGACAGTTATAACACATATGATTGAAGATTTTCCAGCATAACAATTCATCGTGCCAGTAACGTTCCTTTGTAACCTCCTTGAAATAAAGGTACCTAGCTAACCGGGGTCAACCAGCACTCGGGAAGCACATCTGATATCGTTAATGTGGACTATACATATAGTCGAGCCTAAGAGGACGGTAGAATGGAGGTTTTGGTTCAGATGTGTTGAATTAGTATGGGTATTTTGAGCAACTGTAGAAGTTGAAGAGTTATAATTAAGAGGGGTTTATATTTGATGGTTTGCTGGGTTTATACTCTGAGTGGTCTGCTGAGTGATAGCAGAACTAGCAGCTAAAGATAGCTGGGACGAAAATATACTGGGAACGTGTTCCTGTGACCTTGCATCTCTATGTAACAAGGAGTGATGTCCCTGTTTACAAAGGGAACAAACATGAATACTTTTGCAGTTCTTATATTCATGAGAGGTCGTAAGACAATTTGTACAACATCTAAGTTTTTTAATAGTCTACATTCTCTCATCAACATTCTGACTTAAGAAAAAGAAACAAAGTCTTCGGAAGTGTGATCCTTAACACATAAAACAACGACAAGCTGTTGGGGTTGAAGCAATTTTTGTAGAGAAATTTTTGGACTTTCCTTGAATCATTTGAAGATTTTTTCGAAAAATTAAAATTGGATTTTTTACAGTACTCAAATTTTTGTTCGCGTTTTGAACGGATTAAGATTGAGACTGCCTTATGTATGAAATCGATTCAAAAATTGATTTCAGACATGAAATGAGTGGCCAGAAATGCGTCCATATCTTCCCATTTATGAGTTTTCGTACAAAGTTTTTTTGACTGTTCCCAAAGACTCAGAGTGTTTTCGGGTAACTTTGTAGCACAAAAATATACTAACATTACGTGACAAAAAACTTCTGGGTTTACTTCAAGCAATGAAAGATTCGTAATACAATCATTAATAGTCCGCTGTAGATTTTTTATACTTGGACCATTTTCTTGGGATAGGGGTTTAATACTTAAGAGAGTACGAAGCTGTTCATTAATTAGGGCCTCTTTGTTCTCGTACGTGTCAACCAACTTTTTCCATGCAATTGCATAGCCATCGTTAGTTAACGGGACGGTTTATATGACATCATGGGCATCTTTGGCAGTTTTTTGCAATAAATAATACAGATTTTGAACTGGTGTTAATCGGGGGTTATTGTCATACAACGCAGAGAACATGTCTCGGAAAGAGGGCCAGCTCTTATAGTAACCTTAGAAAATAGGGGTGTCGCAAGGGGATAAATTCATAATGGGTACTGATGTTTCCATTAACTTTTCAGCCTGAGCGGTCGATTTTAGGCGGTCCGTATGGGCCGTAATTAATGATATACCACGGGTATATGTACTATAAGAACCTATATAGCGGGACTTAACATCAACAATTTGCGGACTATTCTTTTGTTCATCCTCAATCAAGAAAGTGTTGTATGTTGACCTAACACCTTCCCATAAACGGTTAAGTTCCTTTTCATGACTAACTAACAAACCTATTCTGTGTTCAGAAGCGGGTATAATGGCAACATAAGCCTCAAAATCTGCTAAACGATCTGTATTACGAACCAAAGCTGATAGATCCATTTTGATTTTGATCTTAATTTGTATTGGGTAATTTTGAAAAGAAAAGCAACTAAAAATGTGTGAAAAATAAAACATCGAACTAATCGTTCAGAAAAAGGGGTAAATTAGCTTTTTTTTAATAAAATGTATTATTTCAAAATTAATTAAAAAAAGCTTGAAAATTATCACGTTCAAAAAATGATAATTTATAAAAAGGGTAAAATAATTAAAAACAAAAAATAAATTTTTTAAAAAACGGGGAAAAATTCTAATAAGGTCAACAAATTTTCAATAAAGTTGTATAAATTTAAAAAATATAGTAAATATTTCAAAAAATAAAGGGTAAATATCAAAAAATATAGAGTAAGTATAAAAAATAGAGTTAGAATTAAAAAATAGGGTAAAAATAATAATAGCGAAAGCGATTACTTTGTTCACTAATTCAGAATAAATATTCAAAATCTAGGGGTTTTAACCACAATTTTCGTGAAAATTTTGGGTTAAAAATATTTTGAAACAAATAACTTAATTATAAATTCACTTTCGCAGTTACAATTGGTATAAAAATTATTGGGGTAATTATAATATTATTTTAATAAAGTGCACAAATTATTTCACAAAATGATTTAAAATTGTATAAAAACCGAGTAAAAATGCACTTTATCAAATAAGATTTAATAGTAACCGGTTTATTTGTTCGACAAAAATTATACAGCACTGTTATGTGTAACAACAGAAACACAAGAAAAAGCAACCAGCAAGACGGAGTAAATAAGCTGTGCTTTTGTTTTTGTTAAAATATAAAACACTCTCAGCTACTAGAAGCAACACACACTTTATTTTTTGCTTATTTATTGTTAAAAAAACACTATATATACAAGAAATATTATTTATTAATTATTCGTGTGTCTGTCTGTTTTTGATTACAAAGAAAAAAAACTAACGAGTAAAATTCATTTAATTTATTCTCTTTTGTGCTATGTTTATAACTAGCACGTTTGAGTAAAATTGCAATTAACAAAAGCTTTTGTTAACTTTTTTAATAATATTTATTGTATAAAAAATATATTTAATATTAGAAATAAATAAATGATTTAGATATATATAAATAAATAAAAAATTGAATTATCGACGTACTTGTGTGCAGTGAACAAATTGATGCTAGAAAATTTATTGATTATGCGAAGGAAACTGCACGAATATATACAATCAAATATTCATGGAGAAATATGTCTGCAACAGTTCACAAAATCCTTTATCATCGAGATGTCAGTAAGCATCATTTAGTACCACTTGGAGATCTATCAGAGGAAGTCCAGGCAAAAAGGGATCATTATTACAGATTTTATAGAGAGCACAATAACAGAAAAATATCACTATCAATGGAAAATAGAACATCGGGACTTAGATGAAGAAGGAAAAGGGCTGCTAGAATATAGAAATAATATAGAACTAAATATGGAAAATTTGCAGCCTATTTTCCAACCGAATGAATAATAATTATAATTTCCTTTTATTGTTATTTAAGTAAAAAAATAAACATTAAAAAACTTTTAGTTATTATAAAAAATAAAAATTTTTGACCTTAATGTTATTTAAATTAAAAACAAAATAAACGTTAAAAACTCGTCATCTTTTGTCCAAAAACAACCTATTCTAGTGGAACCAGTTCTTTAAGAACCGGTTCTAGTGGGACCTGTTCTAGAATTGATAAACTGGGAACATATTCAGAAAATTATCCTGTGTATTATTAAAATGTTTTTTTTGAATCTGCTTATAAGTTTTTTATAAGTAAAGCTGATTCAAAAACCAAAAAAAACGTATTTTCATACTAAATGCTATAAAAAATTTAAAGTTTAACTTTAGAGTAATTCCATTTTAAATTTAAAAATTTTGACCTCTCTGAAATTTTTTCTGTAGCAATGTTTTCTACCAAAAAAAAAAAAAAAGAAAATTCTTACAAAAAAAAAAAAAAAAAAATGTTAATAATATTTTAAAAATTATAATTGATTATATAGCATCTGAAAATACAAGCTTCGGCAAATTTTTTACAAACAAAATTAATTTGATATCTTTTATATAACAAAAGTTATGGCCATTTAAGTAAATATGTTAATCACTTGTAAAGCTATAGAGTTACCACAGCTCAAAATAAAAATGAGAAAAATTAATTTCACATGCCTCTGCATCCTCCTACACATGCAGCAAATTTTATCTAATTCTCTAACCAAGGGTAAATATTTTTTAAAGACAATATCTGTCCATAAAAAAAATTCTAAAATATCTCTATCGATTCAAAAGTTACAGAGTTTTGGGAGATGAAAAAGCGATTCCGAGCTACTTTGCGATGATCGTCATCATTTCAAGCCCAAAGGATCTTTTTTTACAGACAAGGAAAAAATCAAATTCAATTTTTTCGTGACCAAGACTGTTCTAACAGAGAAATTGGACGAAAAATTAACCGTTCGGAAGCAGTTATTCGAGGCTTTCTTAAGAAAGGGCAGAAATACGGAGTGCAGAAAACAACAAAAGGTAATCAAAAATTAACAAAAAAGCAAATTAATAAAATAAAAAAGAAGCCACCCGCAATAAATTAAATGCTACAAAAATATAAAATAAACTTGACCTTCTTGTTACTTCCAAACATGTTGCACACATTTTGAGAACAGATGGTAACATAAAATGGAAGAATCCAAAGTGTAAGCCAATGTTAAAACAGCACCATAAGGAAAATCGTTTAAAATTTGCGCGCAAATACATGATATGAATAGATGAGTGGAATAAAGTAATCTTTTCTGATGAAAAGAAATTCAATTTTCATATTCTTGCTATTGTCATGATTTGAGGTCGACCGAAATTCCTATGTCGAAACGCAATGGAGGCATAATGGTCTGGGCAGCTTTTTCTGCTGCAGGAAAATCAAACTGTTGGAAGATGTTCTTCTCTCATTTATGAATGAAGATTGCATATTCCAACAGGATAATGCTGCAAACCATGTCTTGAACCAATCTAAATCGTGGTTTAATAAACATAGTATTCCACTATTGGAGTGGCCGGTTTGCTGTCCGGATTTAAATCCAATGGAGGATCTGTGGGGGTACATGGTTCGTAAAGTTTACGCAATAAATGCACACAATGAAACCATAATTACAATAACGGAGTTAAAACTAAAAATTAAGTAAGCCTGGGAGAAATTGACAGTTTTTTTCTTCAAAAATTAGTCGAATCAATGCCAATTATCTAACACAAAGGTTCATCAACAAATTATTAATAAAGCTAAATTGGTTCATTAGTTTAAGTGCGTATATAGGAAAATGTCATAAAAATGGCATTAAACTGCTTAAATTACAGTGAAAAAAATTAATGTACATCTTAAGTTTTTTTTTTAATTTTTTAAGTGGTCAATAAACAATTTAAAAATTAATTTGTGGAACCTTAATTATTTGATAGCCCAATTTTTGGCAAGTGTATTAAAAAAATTGATGTGCGTTTATAGGAATATGCACCACCCGTGTTGAGATGTGTTATATGAAAATGAAATACATTATATTGGATGTAATTGCAAATATATTTACTTATACTATATATATTTACTTATACTATATGAAAATGAAATACATTATATTGGATGTAATTGCAAATATATTTACTTATACTATATCTATGTAAACACTATATTTTCGTATAAAGTTGAAATAAAATCAAGATTTTATAAATCCTTATATATATGTTATAAAAATGAGGTCAATTATATCTAAACGGCAGAACTGATTTTCACGAAATTTGACACAAAGGTAGTACTAATGCCAGAGGTAGTTATAGGCTTCATCAGACCTCGATTGGACGTCACACCCACATTTCACGCCTACTTTAAAAAAATCTATTGTTTTAAATTTTACACGTTATTAATGAAGCTATTTACATGAAATTTGTTTGCACATAATGTTATAGATTATGTTGGATCTTGCACTGATGCCACGCTCATATTAATTTATAGCATATCTAAGAAACTATTACAGTATGAAAAAGATATTTATAAATTTTTTTTTAAAATGTATAATTAATATAAATAAGTTAATATGAATAAAAAATTTAGCTAATTTGACTAAAGGTAAATAAAATTGGAGAAAAGTAATTTTATTTTTGTCAAGTTGAATAAAATTCTTTAAATTTACTAAAGGCATACAGAATTTAAGAAAGTTCATTAAAATTAACTGATTTATTTTAGTTAAATTGAATACAATTTTTCAATTTGACCCTATATCTTCAAATTGACTAAAAGCATGTAGAATTGAAGAAATGTCGGTAAAATTCACTAACTTATTTTAGCCAAGTTGAATAAAATTCTTCATTTTGACTAAATATCTTCAAACTGCCTAAAGTCATGTAGAATTGAAGAAATTTCATTGAAATTAACTAATTTATTTTAGTAAAATTGAAGAATTACATGTAGAATTGAAGAAATTTCTTCTATATAGAAAACTCATATTGAAGATCAGTTGAACGACTAATAACAAAGCGTGTGCACGTTGTTGGATTGTTGGGGCTATATAATTATTTTTTGTTTAAAAAATTATTGTTACGAAATTGTACTTGAATTCAAATATAACGGTTTTAACGGCTGGTTTAAAGTTAAATGTTTCTAGACATTTCCGTTTATGTTAACAGCAGTTAACATATCTGTAAAAATTATTAACATAGTTCTAAACATACAACATTGAATAAAAAGCTTTCACCATTGTTTTTAAGTATGGCAACACTAAATGTTTAAGCTGCTAAAATTAACATCAAAAGCTCTAGTTTGTCCGTTAAGAACATTGTAGAAAGAAATAGAGTTTTCAAGAAACATGTAGTAGGTAATACAGCGTATATAAATTGGCCGTGAGAACACCATTGAGTGGGTCTAATTGGAAGCGTCGTTAAGTAAAGACAAATCAACTGCCTTGGCTGTATAATCTTGTACATTATTAAAGTGTGTTGCTATAAAGTGTGTAATTTAAGTGTGTGTTTATATTAGAACGCAAGTGACTATTTAAACTGTTATTCTTGTACATTTTTAAATAAAATAAAGAGTCGTTACAACTTTTAAACTACTAAACTTCTGTTATTTGCAATCAAAGTACAGGTTTATTTAAAGGAAATAAAAGACCGTTTTTAAAAGGTAAAAACATAACAATTGGTGTCAGAAGTGGGATTGCAAATTAATAAGCAGTCATGAAGTTTGAAGAGCTGAAAGTGGAGCAACTCAAGAGAGAATTGAATAAGTTGAAGTTACGTACAGCTAGTAATAAAGCAGAATTACAAAAGAGGTTGATAGATAAATTCAAGCGGCGTAATATTGACATCGGAACTTACGAATTCGAGTATAAAGAAGAAATGGAAGTTTCTACCCGTGCAACAACAAGCATGGATTTATCCACAATGTTTGCTGCTTTGATGGAGCAATTTAAAGAAGTTCAAGAAACTTCTAAAGCTAATAACGAGAAACTTCTTGCTGAAGTTCAAGAAACTTCTAAAGCTAATAACGAGAAACTTCTTGTTGAAGTTCAAGAAACTTCTAAAGCTAATAACGAGAAACTTCTTGCTGAAGTTCAAGAAACTCCTAAAACAAATAACGAGAAACTTCTTGCTGAAGTTAAAGAAGAAAATAAAATAATGGAAATGAAATTTCAAGAAACTTCTAGAGCGACAGACGAAAAACTTCAGCAAATTTCGGAAGTTATAAACAGCAGAGTGGATAGCATTGAAACAAAGGTGTCCGACTTAGAGAGCTGCCTAGATATACAATCCAAAGATGTTGATAAAAAACTACATGATCTAGAAATAAAGATGAATAGTCTTCAATGCCAAGATGGACAGGTGCGAATTATTCCAAAATCCTGTTGGGGTGTACTTTTAATTTAAAACACTTGTTTTAATTTCATTTTCAAATTTAAATTTTTCAGATGCCAAATTTTTAATTGAGTTTTTTGTTTTCAAAATTTTATAAAAACATTTTTTTTTAGGTATCTTGATTTAAATTTTAAAATTTCGGAAAAATTTAATGTTTCATTGGGTTGATTTTTTTTTTGTTTTTTAAATTTGTTTAGTTGCCTTAGTTTTTGGAAAAATTTTTGGTATATTTTTGTAGGTAAATTGTTTTTTTTTTTAGAAATTCGAAAATATGGGAGAGAATATTAGACATACATGTGTTAAAATTTTTATTTTATCATGTAGGTTATGGAATTGAAATTTATTAGATTTTTTTTTTAAGAATGATTTTGGAAAATGAAAAAAGAGGGAGGCATTCAATTTTTGAAAGTCGAAATACTTGAGAGGAACGGAAAAAAATAAGGAAAATGATATAAACAATTGTGATTGTGCGCGAAATAAAAATTTTAAAGAAGAAAGAATAAAAATCCTTGTTAGATAACAAGGATATAGGAAAAAAAAGATATAATAGTGTGAATTAAAAGAACACAACAAAGATATAAAAAGAAAATAATGGAATATAAAAAGAATGTTTTAAATAAAAATATAATTTGAATAAGAAGTTATAAAAATAAATAATAACAATAATGTGCGCATAAAGTATACTTATATTTCTAAATATATTATGTATAAAATTTAACTTTAAATGCCGTTAATGAAAAAAAAAAAAACAAAAAGAAACTACAAAATAAAAATAATTCCAAGTATAAGGAAAAATAAACAAGATTCATTGAACAAATTAAAACATGATGAAAAAAAAAATAATTTAAAAAAAAGAAACGATTTTTTTTTTAATTACTGAAATAAATGCAACTATTTTGGAAAATTTAATGTTTAGTCATATGGAGTGTCGCTTTTATTAATCTGAGCTCATTAATTTATGGATTAATTCAGGATTTCATTTGTAAACAGAGAAAGAAGAAAAAAAATTCAAGCTGAATAAATTAATTTAGTTATAATTTTGTGTATGAATAATTTAATTTTTTTATTATTTTATATATCTTAAAATTGTGTTTGTGTTAATTAATTTGTGTTCAATATTTTTTTTTAATTTGTTTAAATTTGATTTTATTAATTAAAAAAAAAAATTACAATAACTTTAAGATTTCCCAGATGTTGATATGTACATGTCATCGTTGGATTTCTAGTCAATATTGTAAGTTTTATTATATAACAAATTGAACTATTATATACAAATTTAAATTTATTACATTTGTTGTTAAAGATTTTAAATGATAATAACTTTGAAAATTTTGATAGTTTTTCCTATAATTTAATTTAAAATAACATTCAATAAAAAAAAAAAAAATGTTTTGCTTTGAATAATATTTAAAAGAAAATATGTTGCATTAAATTTTTATTTGCAGTTGTGGAATAGAAGGGGATAAATGTGATAAGTTAGGGCAAAATGATTGTGCTCTTAGGGATTATATTTAAAGTTTGCCAAAATATAATCACGGTGGTATACTAATACCAAGTGGTGGGTTATGGCTAAGGGTATCTAATATCTCTATCCTAAAAGTATTCAAATCAATGGTAAAGTTGTACTCACTGATTAGAACCCAAAATTGAGTTGTTTAGAAAATCAGTGACGTTACAAATGGCGCCCAACGGGAACATGACTTTTAATTGAAAGACATCTTTTTGTCAAGCTTGTTTTGATTAATAATAGTGCTTTTGAGAATGAAATGTTTTAGTGATTTTTTTTAATTCTACATCCTTTGATAACATACATAATGTATCTCAGTTGTGTGATTAAATAAGTTTTGTTTGAATTTTATATTTCATCATCCTATTTATTTAAAATTTTAATTTATAAGCTGTGATGAATTTGAAAATTGATTTTGGGTTTTGATTTGTTGTAACAATTGTTTTGTCATGATTTAATTTTTCACAACTGAAAAATTTTATCAATTGTTTATTGGTTTGTTCTGAAGTGTATTGAATTTACAATTTTTCACATAATTTTGATTGTTTTGATTATCATTGATTTTTTTTTTTAATAGCGAGCTTGATTTTTTTGTATTTTTATGACAAATACGATATTGTTATTATTTATTTAATTAAATTTAGATATGGATTCAAAGAGACGTGTCACGCGTAATTTTGCGAAATCGTTAGAGAATATTGGTAAGACCATAAGCATGGAAAATGAATCAGGTCGTGTTGTTAGTGAATCGGAGCTTAATTCTACAGTTAGGCACAGCGATGAAAGTTTATTGAGGGACAATCAGGATGATATAAAGGTAGCAAATAATTTTTCCGTAGATAGCATTAGGGATATGATATCGGATGTGGTCCAGAATCAGGGCCTTATGACTACTTTGGAGCAGAATCTTTATGTAAGAATGAATGAAACCATTTCTCATCTACTTTCACCGAAACAAAATCCTATAGGGAATGATTTTAAAAATTCGGAAGAACGACAATTTAATAGTAATAGACCTTTGGAAATGCATAGGTGGAATGTGTATTTTTCAGGAGACGATAAGGAATTGAGAATAGACAATTTTATCCGTAGAGTAGAACATATAGCTTTTTCTCAAGGAGTTTCTCTTCAGGAGGTTGCTAACAATTTGTATATTTTATCGAAAGGCCATGCTGCGAATTGGTATTTTCAATGGGTTCAACGAAATAATGATATTAATTGGGATTCGTTAAAATGTGCCTTATTCGTTCAATTTAAATCTTGTGAGAGCGATTATGATTTAGAGCATCGAATGATGAATAGGTTGCAAAAATATAATGAAACATTTGACCAATTTTATAATGTTATTTTAGAATTGAACTCGAGAATGACCTGTCCAAGATCAGATATTAATTTAATAGAAATAATGAAACGAAATATCTCCAGTAAAATGTTGATATTTGTACATAATTCAATGTCTCAAACTTTACCAGAATTTCTTCTAGAATGTAGACGTGCTGAACGAAATGTTTTGAAAATAGAATCAGGTTGTAATAAGACTATTTTTAAACCTAAAATAAATGAAGTAGAATAATTAAAGGATTCCCTGGAAGTTAATAGTAATGAAGAATTTATTGAAGCATTAATTCGTGGTAAGCCTTCATCAGATGTTTCTGATATTACATGTTTTGACTGCAAGGAAAAAGGTCATTTTGCGTTTAATTGTACAAAAAAATCAGGACGAGTTTTTTGTTATAGATGCGGTAGAGATAATTATGTTATTTCAAATTGTCCTTTTTGCGTTGAGAAAAACATGAAGAGGAACAGGAAAACCGGGGATCCTGTTCAGTAAATGCAACCCGTAGCTCTGATTTGTTAAATTTTTCACAGAAGGTACAGGACAGTTTTCATGACAAATGGACAAAATACAATGAGATTCGGACGAAAATTTTTAGTGATATAAATAATGCAAATTTAAAACCATGTGACAAAATTTTAAAGACAAGACAGTTTTGGGATTGGATTCAATTGAGTTTTTGAAAAGACATAATGTGGGAATGAAGAATTTCAGATCTGTAGTAAGAACGGCAAACGATTCCACAATGCCGATTATAGGTAAAATTACTACTGCAATTAAATTCAATGACCGAACTGAAATGATAACTATATACATATCTCCTGGACTTTCTCAGAAACTTTATTTAGGCTTTAATTTTTGGAAATTATTTGGGTTAGATTTGTCTCTGAATTTAGAAGTTAGTGAAATTGATAATGAAATTGATGAAAATAGACATATATTGACAGAAAAACAAAATAAGGTACTTGAGAATATAGTAAATATTTTTCCTTCATCGGAAATTTTGGGATTGGGAAAAACATCGTTAATAGAACATGTTATAGATACTGGCGATGCAAAACCAGTAAAACGTAGGCATTATCCTATTTCAGCAGCGAAACAGAAACTCATTTATGGGGAACTTGACCGTATGATTAGTTTAGGCGTGATAGAGGAGAGTTATAGTGCTTGGTCTTCACCAGTGACTGCGGTTATTAAGCCCAATAAAATTAGACTTTGTTTAGATAGTCGCGATTTAAATAAAGTTACAATTAAGGATGCGTATCCTATTCCGAATATTGAAGGTTTACTGATGATGCTTGATGATACCTTCTTTATCAGTGCGATGGACCTTAAAGACGCCTTCTGGCAAATCCCATTGGGAAAATCTAGTCAGGAAAAAACAGCGTTTATAGTTGCCGGCAGACCACTCTATCACTTCAAAGTGATGCCATTCGGCCTATGTAATGCGCCGCAGTCTATGATGAGGTTAATGGATAAGGTAATTCCTTCTGAATTAAGGGAAAGGGTATTTGTCTACTTAGACGATCTCTTAGAATTTTCTAAAAATTTTGATGATCATATTGTATTGTTGAAGAAAGTAGCAGAATGTATACGTAAAAGTGGCCTTACAATAAATGTTGCAAAGTCGAAATTTTGTATGAAGGAAGTAAACTATTTGGGATTTATTGTAGGTGGTGGTAGTATTCGAACCTCAGGCGAAAAAGTAGAAGCCATCAAAAATTTAAAAATTCCACGAACTGTTCGTGAGGTGCGTCAATTTCTCGGCGTTGCTAATTATTACCGGAAGTTCGTTGCTAACTTCTCCTCATTAGCTTCTCCAATATCGGATTTAATTAGAAAGGGAAAAAAATTTGAGATGACAGAAGAGGCTTTAGAAGCAATATCAGATTTAAAGCGTGCCTTAAGTACTGCTCCGGTGTTAGTTCACCCGGACTATAAAAAACCATTTATTGTGCAATGCGACGCATCCAATTCAGGTATTGGTGTTGTTTTGTGCCAGTCGGACGATCAAGGTGTCGAAATACCTATTTATTTTTATTCGAAAAAATTGAATAAATCATAGACAAATTATTCAATTACGGAACTTGAATGTCTAGCTGTTATTTTTGCTGTAAAAAAGTTTCGTCCATATTTGGAAATGCAGCCATTTAGGGTTATAACGGATCATTCCAGCTTGAAATGGCTGATGAACCAAAAAGATTTGTCTGGCAAACTGGCACGTTGGAGTCTTTCTTTGTAGGGATATGATTTCCAGATTGAACATAGGAAAGGTTCTGAAAATATTATACCTGATGCATTATCTCGATCAATGGCAAATGATGAAATTGCTGAGCTTTCTGAATGTATTATAGATATAGATCTCGATATCCGTTGGAGTCTTTGCTACATTTACTCCTATCGGACGCGTTCCCAGGTGGCGGATCGGGGGGATTGGTTGTAAGGCACATGATATACACACTCTACTGAATGGTGCATTCTGGCTCATCGCATGGGGGTATATATCATGTGTATTATCTCCGATCTTTGGGCTTTTACAGCTTCTCGCGGACCAAATAAATGTAGTGCACTTTAAGGTCAAGGTGGTAGGCAGCAGTGCTGAGGACCTGAATGGTTAGTTGGTGCCTAAACAAACTAACAGCTAACAGCTCCCCTCCAACGCCCATGGCACGGGTTGGTTGTAATTCTAGCCTAGTCCGCGCACGCCGTCACTGCGCGAGATGGTACTTTTCCTTTACTGGCATACTCGTGGGACAAAATAGAAAATTCAGAAAATTTTAAAAATCGGATACAAGATGACGGACAGTCGCAGGGCGACAGGACTGAAATGGACGTAAGTACGGACGACGATAATGTGATGATAGGGGTCCAACGTGACATTCTTCTTCAGGAAAGTCAACTGTTGGGCCAGCTATCAGAGACGGATGAGATTCTGGGTATCTCGAGGGATTCCTTCACTGGGACCAGCGCCACTGAGAAACTTGGGAATCTTACTCTCGGCTCTGATGATGAACATGAGATCACTGTAATCTCAGTTCGCGCTCAGAGTCTGGAGAAGAACTCGAGTGTTGAGGCGGGGTCTGAGCGGGGGGATGGCTCGACGAACTCAGAGGATCATTCGTCTGGCAGTGGTTTAGAATTGTATTCAAGCTGCTGTCATTGACAGGGTTGATCCAGATGGGAGGATCAGCGATGAGCAATGGCGACAAATTGAACACAAGCTCATTGAGGAAATCGCTCTTGTTAAAGGAAGGCCGGATGAGGTATCCTTCAAAGGCGCAGACTGGATAAAGGGTATCAAGACTATTAACTGCGGGAACGAGAAATCATTTGAATTTCTCAGGAACGCAGTTGCTAGGTGCGACACTCTCTATCCAGGAGCGAAGCTTGAGTTGATACTCGCATCTGAGCTGCCACTGCGTCCAATAGTGACAGCATGGTTTCCTCCACCCATTTTAGAGGTTGGAACCATTCTGACAGTATTGGAAAATCAGAATAAGGGTCTTCTTACAGGTCAATGGAAGTTGGTTAACACCATGACTTGTAAGGAGAACCAAGGCAGAGACTTCAGATTCGCAGTGGATCAGGAGTCTCTGAAGAAGCTGGAGTCACTGGGGGGAGTTGTCAATTTCGGATTTGGGGTGATCAGGTTTAGGTTCAACAAATCTGATAAACACAAAGAGGCTGTCAGTGGTGCAAATTAACTTGCATCACTGTGAGGCAGCCTCAACCGAACTGACAAGACTCCTCATTGACTCCAACGTGGACGTGGCCCTCATACAGGAACCCTGGATTAAGAACACCAGGGTATGTGGTCTGAGGGTCACGGGGTACAACCTGTTCATAGCATCCACAACGGAAAAGGTACGGACATGTATACTGGCTAGGAATAATCTAAATATTAATTTTCTTCATTGCTTTAGCAGCGGGGACCTTACGGTCGTCCAACCGGAAGCCGCGGGCTTATAATGGCGGCTGTGTACATGCCGTATGAGGCAGCCGATCCACCAGGTATCGCTCTGCAGCAGTTGGCGGAGCACGCTGGGATGAAAGGCGCGTACATGGCCTTGGGATGTGATGCGAATGCTCACCACTATCAATGGGGAAGCAGGGACATCAACAAAAGAGGTGAGTTGGTATACGATTTTATAACTTGTTATGATCTGCATATCTGTAATAGGGGTACTACTCCTACGTTCAGAGCGAAAGATAGGGAAACAGTTATAGATGTAACGCTGGCTAACCGTGGGGGAAATTATGTTAGGGATTGGAGAGTAGTTTTGGATTACTCTTTTTCCGACCATAGCATGATATCTTTTGGTCTCGACTTTGAGAAGGCGAGGGAGCAGCCCTATAGGAACTCGAGAAGGACAGATTGGAAGTCCTTTAGGAGGTCAGTCTGTAGGGACCTTAGGGATACTGAGGACTGGAGAGATTCAGTTGAGGGTATCGAGTTGGCGGTGAATAATTTCACGAATGTTATTAGGAATATTTTTGAGCTCAATTGTCCAGTGATTTATCCTGAGCCAAACTAACGAGGAGCGATGAGGATTGGAATAGCTATAGGGATAGTTTCTCTAAGTATAAGAAGGACATTAGACGAGCGAAATGGACTTCATGGGTAAATTTCTGTGAATCGGTGGACTCTGTTAACGAGTTGTCTAGGTTTAGGCGAGTATTATCCAAGGACCCAGTGGCACCTGGATACATACAACGTGAGGATAACTCGTGGACAGAGTCTAGCTCAGAGTCCCTCAGTTTACTTATGGAGACTCATTTTCCAGGCTGTAAGGATATAGAATCTGTTGGAGGGACAGGTAGCGTTAGTGATAACCTACAACCCAAATCAGATGCTGGGGATACCGATGTGATAAGGGAGATGATCACTAGAGACAAAGTATTATGGGCGGTAAATTCATTCGAGCCATACAAATCTCCTGGCCCGGATGGAATATTTCCGGCCATGCTACAGAATGTCGATGAAAGAGCCATCTCTCTATTGACGGAGGTTTTTAGGGAATGTCTTAGAATGAAGTACATTCCCAGGGAGTGGAGAGAGGTAAGGGTCATTTTCATACCCAAAGCGGGTAAGACGACTCACTCGAAGCCCAGGGATTACAGACCGATCAGCCTATCGTCTTTTCTATTGAAGACAATAGAAAGACTGATCGATCTTTATCTTAGGACTAGCATAGGAACTCAGGTCATTAGCGAGTCTCAACATGCTTATCTCAAGGGTAAGTCCGTTGAGAGTGCTCTGCATGACGTTGTGAGTTACATTGAGCGAGGTCTGCTGCAGAGGGAATATACCATGGCGGCTTTTCTCGATATAGAGAGGGCCTTTAATAATATCACGATAGAGGCTATCGAGGAATCACTTGTTTCGCTGAATATAAGTAAGCTCCTTGTTGAGTGGATAATTCTGATGCTTAGCAGCAGGGTTATCAACTCAAACATGGGAGGCACTTATATGAGGAAACTCGTGACTAGGGGCACACCGCAAGGGGGGTCCTTTCTCCATTACTGTGGCTCTTGGCCGTGAACGTCATTTTAAGACAGTTTGATGCTAAGGGACGGAAGATTGTGGCCTACGCCGATGACGTTGTTTTACTGGTCTCTGGTAAGTTTTTATCTACGATCAGTGAGGTCATGCAGGTTTACGAGATCTGTCCCTTTGGGCCAACAGTAAGGGATTAGGGGTAAACCCCGGGAAAACGGAGCTAGTTTTGTTTACTAGGAAATACAAGGTCGAGCATTTTAGCTTGCCAGTATTGAACGGGATTGAGCTTGTATTGTCAAGTGAGGCCAAATACCTGGGTGTGCACTTGGACAGTAAATTGTCTTGGAGGAGAAACACTCAGGAGAGGGTCAAGAAGGGACTCAATGCCTATTACGCCTGCAGGAACTCTATAGGCAAGAATTGGGGCCTTAAGCCGCAAGTTGTATACTGGATTTACACTTCGGTTGTTAGACCTATTCTTACTTATGGCTGTACAGTCTGGTGGAAGGTATTGGGTAGGGAAACGTACAGGAAACTTCTCTCTAAAGTTCAGAGGTGTGCTTCAGTTGGCATCTCAGGTGCCAGGAGAAGTACACCTCAGGCGACGCTGGACATAATCCTCCACCTTCTTCCAATTGAGGAATTCGTGAGGGGTATGGCTGTCCGTGGCCTATTTAGATTGAAGGAACTGGGTTTATGAGGTTCCTCTAGAGCGGGGCATATCAGCATACTAGATGAAGTCAGATTCAACGGTCGGACACTATCCTTGGCTGAGCCTACGGATTATGTCGGGACCACGATTGACTTCGGGGCTACTCCCGCTTTGGTGTTACCTAGCAGGGATCTTTGGGATGGAGTAGAAAAGCTCTATGGAGGGTGCGCGGTCTTCACGGACGGTTCGAAAATGGAAGTTGGCACTGGTGCAGGTGTATACTTTATGGGAACTGATATCAGACGATCCTACAAATTGTCTGACAGTTGTAGTGTCTTTCAAGCAGAGATTCTTGGCATTTATAAGGCTCTCGGCTTGATTGAAGGGAATGTTGAACGGGGGTCTGAGATTACTATCTATGTTGATAGTCAGGCGGCGTTATTGGCTCTGACTAGTCATTTTGTTAGGTCCAGACTGGTACTTGAGTGCAGAAGGGTTCCTGGTCATTGTGACATTATTGGCAACGAAATAGCCGATGAGCTAGCTCGCAGTGGCTCGGAGCTAGATAGGTCTTTCATAGAGTCATCTGTTAAGATTCCAATTGGGTCCTTCTTTAGGGCCATAGGAGAGTGGACTCTGGACAACACGAATCGAGCCTGGAATGACAGATCGGACTGCAGAGTTTCTAGGGCATTATGGCCTAGCTTAAAACTGGCGGATTCCAAGCATCTTCTAGGTATGAGTCGTGGTAGTCTTAGAGTCATAGTAGGTATGATTATGGGTCACTTCCCAATAGGGAATATGATGAGTAAGTGGGACATTGGCACATCGGACTTTTGTAGAACGTGCGATGATGTTGAGGAGCTAGAGACTGTGGAGCACATACTTTGTCACTGCGTAGGGCTTCAGCGTAATAGGTTGAAGTGGTTTGGAAGCCATACACTACATGAACTAGGTGAGGTTAATGGCAAAGGACTTGTCAACCTCATAGGGTTTGTAATGGGAATAAAATGGCTTAGGAACAATCATAACTGATTGATTGGGTATAGGTTCCACTTTTCTCTTTTTTCTTCTTTTCATAAAGGGATCACAATGGGCCGTTTGGCCTCTGGGTGTAGGCGTGAATGCGCCGCCCTTTCCAACCTAACCTAACCTATAGATCTCGATAGTGTTGAATTTGAAAATGAGGATTATAAATCATTGAGAAAATATTGTGAGGAAAATTTGGAATCACTACTGGATATTAAGGTTTCTGGAAAGTTTGTATACAAAAGAATAGGCTTTTCAGAAGGAACCCCCTTTTCAGATACCTTAGTTTGGAAACTAAGGGTACCAAACTCCTTACTGACAATTTAGTCAAGTAAGTTAATAATACTCCACAAGCTTCCCATGGTGGAATTTCAAAAACTCTCTTCAGACTTCGGAAAAATATTATTGGCCAAATATGGCAATTCAAATTAGAAATTTCATCGGAAATTGTGAAACGTGTAAATTAACGAAAACTCCTAATTTTATAACGAGACCACCAATGGGAAAACAGACAATTACGGAAAGGTCATTCCAGAAACTTTTTATTGATCTTCTTGGACCATATCCTCGTTCGAAGCATGGTAATACTAACATACTTGTAGTTTTAGACCATTTTAGTAAATTTTGTTTTATACATCCCTTACGGAAAGCAGATTCGAATAGTATAATACAGTTTTTGCAGAATCATGTTTTTAGTGTATTTGATGTACCGGAAACAGTGCATAGCGATAACGGAAGTCAATTTATTTCAAAAGATTTTGCAGAAATGTGTAAAGTTTATGGTATTAAACAGATATTTAGTGGATCATACGCACCTCAGAGCAATGCTTCTGAACGTGTAAATAGGTCCATATTAGCCGCAATTCGATCTTATATAGGTGAGAATCAGACGAATTGGGATGGGAATATTTGTTATATTAACCAATCACTTAGAAGTTCAGTTCATTCTTCCATTGGAATGTCTCCGTACTTTGCATTATTTGGCAAAAATATGATTTTGCACTGTACTTCTTATAAAATTTTAAGAAATTTGAAACATTTGAATGATGGGGAAATAGAAGTTGTTAACCAGCCCGATCAGATGAAACTTATTAATGAGTCTGTTCTTAGAAATTTGAAAAAAACTTACAAAAAGAGTGAACGTACTTATAATCTAAGAGGTTGTAGGAACATCAAATATGAACCTGGTCAGGAAGTTTACAGAAAGAATTTTCAGCAGAGTGACTTTTCCAAACAGTTTAATGCTAAACTAGCTTCAAAATATGTAAAGGCTCGTATTGAATCTGCTCTAGGAAATTGTTTATATAGACTAACTGCTCTAGGTGGAAAATTCATAGGTGTTTTCCATGGAAAAGATATCAAAAAAATAATGTTATATCTTTGCCCGGTTTTTTTTCGTGGGTCGAGCCACACGTGGGAACATATAAATTGTATACACATAGTCCAAAAACACTTTCTTCATATTATATATTTGTAACTGTTTTGGTTTGTTGGGGTATACTTTTAATTTAAAACACTTGTTTTAATTTCATTTTCAAATTTAAATTTTTCAGATGCCAAAGTTTTAATTGAGTTATCTTTTGTTTTCAAAATTTTATAATTTTTTTTTTTTTTAGGTATCTTGATTTAAATTTTAAAATTTCGGAAAAATTTAATGTTTCATTGGGTTGATTTTTTTTTTGTTTTTTAAATTTGTTTAGTTGCCTTAGTTTTTGGAAAAATTTTTTTAATATTTTTATGTAGGTAAATTGTTTTTTTTTTTTAGAAATTCGAAATTATGGGAAAGAATATTAGACATACTTGTGTTAAAATTTTTATTTTATCATGTAGGTTATGGAATTGGAATTTATTGGATTTTTTTTTTAAGAATGATTTTGGAAAATGAAAAAAGAGGGAAGCAAGTTTTGAAAGTAATTGAGAGGAACGGAAAAAAATAAGGAAAATGATATTAACAATTGTGATTGTGCGCGAAATAAAAAATTTTAAGAAGAAAGAATAAAAATCCTTGTTAGATAACAAGGATATAGGGAAAAAAATATAATAGTGAGAATTAAAAGAACACAACAAAGATATAAAAAGAAAGTAATGGAATATAAAAAGAATGTTTTAAATAAAAATATAATTTGAATAAGAAATTATAAAAATAAATAATAACAATAATGTGCGCATAAAGTATACTTATATTTCTAAATATATTATGTATAAAATTTAACTTTAAATGCCGTTAATGAAAAAAAAAAAAACAAAAAGAAACTACAAAATAAAAATAATTCCAAGTATAAGGAAAAATAAACAAGATTCATTGAACAAATTAAAATATGATGAAAAAAAAAATTAATTTAAAAAAAAGAAACGATTTTTTTTAATTACTGAAATAAATGCAACTATTTTGGAAAATTTAATGCTTAGTCATATGGAGTGTCGCTTTTATTAATCTGAGCTGATTAATTTATGGATTAATTCAGGATTTTATTTGTAAACAGAGAAAGAAGAAAAAAAATTCAAGCTGAATAAATTAATTTAGTTATAATTTTGTGTATGAATAATTTAATTTTTTTATTATTTTATATATCTTAAAATTGTGTTTGTGTTAATTAATTTGTGTTTAATAATTTTTTTTAATTTGTTTAAATTTGATTTTATTAATTAAAAAAAATTACAATAACTTTAAGATTTCCCAGATGCTGATATGTACATGTCATCGTTGGATTTCTAGTCAATATTGTAAGTTTTATTATATAACAAATTGAACTATAATATACAAATTTAAATTTATTATATTTGAAATAAAACACGCGGTTTGTGCCACACCTAAACCATCATTTACTGAAACCATCTCATTCGCACTGGCACAAGAAACGGCGAAAATAATTTCAAAGCCGCAAATATGCAAGGTGCGAAATGTTGAAGTTGTTGCTGATAACGAGAGAAATATAGTCGACGAATTAAAAAAGGTTTTGGAGGCGTTTAATGAGAAGCAAAATAAAGCCAGAGTAAAATGTTATAACTGTGGTAAATCGGGTCATATTCAGCGAAACTGCAAAGCACCAAGGAAACGAACCAGATCTGCCTCGCCTCAAAGAAATAACCGGCAGTCAAATCATCAATCATCACAAGAATCACCTTTAAAACTAAAACGAGGTAGCATTATGGGGCAAGAGCTAGATCCCACATCTGAGGGTCCCACAATCTTCATATCCGTAATACAGCAGAAACATATCAATCTTACTGCGCCTGGGTACATCATCGGTCAGAAGCACGTTTTTACTATAGACACCGGGGCATCACAGTCCATCGTCAGGCCAGATTTAGTCAAGAAAACAATTGAACCATTATGTGGGGTAAGCCTGCGCACAGCTACTGGGAAGCCGGCCACGGTCTATGGTAAAGTAAATGTGGAATTAACCATTGCCAACGTTACCGTCAATCATGTATTCATTGTTGCCGATATTGTGGACGAAGTTATCATTGGTGCTGATTTCATGATTAGCCATGCCATTACTTTGGATATGGGACAAAAAGTTATGATTTGGCGAAATGTGGAGATACCCCTTGACGTCGGATATGAAAATAGAACTCAAGTAAGAAAGCTAGTTACCGTCGAGCATCAGAATCTACCACCACAATCAGAAACTTTAGTATGGACTCTTATGGAGGGAGGTTGTGAGGACAACTGCTTGTGGGTGATAGAACCAGCAGAAATAACAAGTAATCCTGTAACAGCAAAAACCTTCGTTAGGCCCTCACCATCAAATAATGAAAACACTTCCCAAGAGCAAGATGACCTAAATGAACTTCATGAATTCGTACGCAGACGAATAAAAATGACCAGCGACAAAATAAAAGCCAGATACGATCGAGCAGCGAATTCTGAAGGATTTAACGAAGGCCAGCTTGTACTGTGGTATAACCCACAACGTAAGAAAGAATTGTTCCCCAAACAAACCCATTGGGATGGACGATACAAGGTGATTAATAAATTAAACGACGTGGTGTATAGAATATGGAAAGAAAAGAGGCCGAGATTTAAAATGAAGAACTAGCTACCTATGGGAGAAGTGATTCTGAGCCTATTCGGGACGAACAGGCTTAAGCGGGGGGCAGTGTTATGAAATTGTACTTGAATTCAAATATAACGGTTTTAACGGCTGGTTTAAAGTTAAATGTTTCTAGACATTTCCGTTTATGTTAACAGCAGTTAACATATCTGTAAAAATTATTAACATAGTTCTAAACATACAACATTGAACAAAAAGCTTTCACCATTGTTTTTAAGTATGGCAACACTAAATGTTTAAGCTGCTAACATTAACATCGAAAGCTCTAGTTTGTCCGTTAAGAACACCATTGAGTGAGTCTAATTGGAAGCGTCGTTAAGTAAAGACAAATCAACTGCCTTGGCTGTATAATCTTGTACATTATTAAAGTGTGTTGTTATAAAGTGTGTAATTTAAGTGTGTGTTTATATTAGAAAGTAAGTGACTATTTAAACTGTTATTGTTGTACATTTTTAAATAAAATAAAGAGTCGTTACAGCTTTTAAACTACTAAACTGCTGTTATTTGCAATCAAAGTACACGTTTATTTAAAGGAAATAAACGACCGTTTTTAGAAAGTAAAAACATAACATTATTATACATACATAACTAAAGCAAGTGTCAAACGTGTGGTAATTTGGAAGCCTTTGGTAATGTTACTTATTTACTTTACAAATAATTTTCATAGCAAATATACAAAATTAAAAAAAAAAATCATCTGTTAGAGGATGCAATTAATTTCATTGGCCAAATGCCAATTTTTTGTTAACACCAATTTCCAAAATTTTAATGCTATTTAATAGTAAACACATTGAAACTAAGGTGGCCAAAAAATTAGATCAAAATATTTGTGATAATGGCGTGGCACGCTGTTAAATTCAAATATTTTATGTTATTTTATAAAAAAAAACATTGATTTTTGTAAATTTGATTAGAAGTAAATTATCATTACTCGCAACCTATTATCGATAACTAGCAGCATTTGTTTATTTCTTTTTTTTTTTTGTTATGTTGGTAGAATAATATGGTATGATGTGTCCCTGTACCGTTTATATCTGCTGTGTTATTAAATGTTTTAAATTTTAGATATTAAATTTTCATTTTTGCTATTAAATTTCAGTCAAATTTATATTTTAGTTGAATAGAACTTTTGAGGGTCAAAATTTCACAACCAGAAAGTACCCTCTTTAAACCCAAATGTACTTTTGTACGTGTCTGGACATTTCTGTAGAACACTTATTCCATTTGAATGAAATTACTCCCAAAATTTTTTTATGGCACACATACTAAAACAGTTATGATTTGGATTTTAAACCTACAGGATTAATAAGGAACAACGGCACCAATAAGGAGTTAAGAAGTTTAAAAAAGAAATATGTTCAGGATGAATTTCTCAAATATGGGTTGGTTATAGATCAACCAAAATAAGGATCAGGCAGTACGAATGATGGGAACACGGCAAGAAGGTATTTTTCAGATTCCGAAAGAGTATCTGAAAAAACAGGTCTTGATATAAATCTTATTTCGAGATTTAAAACAATTATCGATGTACTTGTGTAGAATGATGCTAAAAAATTTGGTGATTATGCGAAAGAAACGGCATGTATATATAAGTTAAGGGACTTTGTGTTTCTTTAAAAAAAATTATAAATTTTTTTTATTTTTGCGGAACTGATAATCCTAGACATAGTGTCAGCAATATTCTTGGAAACGGAAATTGTACGTGTAGTTAAATTTTGATGTTTTTTGTTTTAACTCCTCCGTCCTTAATTTCAAATGTCCACGTTCGTTATGATGAATGAGGGTATTTTGTCTATTATTTGCACCGCTGGCTGAAATGGGGGAGATATATTATTTTTTGCTGGTTTAATGCTTTCTAGATACTTATAGATTATTGCTGCTATTATGATGAAAAGTATTAAAGTATTATTAAATCCTCTAATTTTTTTTTTCTAACAGTTTAATTATTGATGTATTATTAAGGTGAATCTCTTCCAAATCTTGAAGTGTATGTGTGTCTTCATAGGTGCTTGTGGGTGGTGCACGTACTATGGAAGGCAACGGTTTATACCGGATTATTTCAGTGTGACTATATTCTTGATTACTAATAATTTTAACAGATGTATTTTGGTATCGAACCAGATATGCTCCTTTCAAGTTTAGTTGTTCCTCATTAATTCCCAGGCTATCATTAAAATTATTTAACATCAGCAGACGGGGAATTATACTTTCCATCCTTGGTATGTGAAATCCATTTGTTATAGTACAGTGTGATTTCTTTCCCTTTAGTAGGTTAGACAAACACTTATCATTAATTATATCTAATATATTATTATTCTTACATATTCTTTAATTATTAATTGTCTTGCATGGTTTTCTTATAGCTAATAAATTTCATATCAATATTTCATCATATTTGATTTTATAAATAGTATTATCTTTCTTTCGGATTTTATTAGTTCTAATCCTTCTTCTAAGTTAGCATGTTCTAGAATATTTTTATCAATTTTTTCTTTTAAAATATTTTCATTTTCTGACAATATAAATAAGTTTATAATTGCAACTTCAGACCAATAAATTGTGTGTTCAATATTTATTAATTTTTCTTTTATTATTGTTATTTTTTCTTCTATAGTTATTACTAATGCATTCTGAACTGACTGTGAAATATAATTTGTCCTTTGTGTTAAATTATTAATAATGTCAATAACATTTCTATTGATTACAAATTTTTTATTACTGTTATCGGACAATTCATTAAGTTTCCTGTGTCGAACGTTATTATTGGTGAGTTTGAATAATTTAATATTTCTACTTCAGCGCCACTTAGAGCGATGAAGAATCTGAAAATAATAAGTTTAATTTCTAATGATACTTTTATGTACTATTTTCTTCTTATCTCTAATAATTATATCTGGTTTATTTTCTGCAACTATTTCTTTTTTATACGTTCCTGAGCCCTTGTTCCTGGGATACTTGTTTATTGTTATGTAAATCATCTCTCCTATTGCATAATCTTTATAAGGTTTCCTATTCCTATTGTGATACTTTAGATCTGTTTCCTGTTTTGTTATTTTTTACGTTTTCTTTTCTGAACTGCTCTGCACAGTGAGGCCTGTTGTTATTCTATGACCAAATAATACTTCTAGGGGTTTTAAGTTAGTAGTGGTATGAATGGAGTTATTATATCTATATAAAGCTTGATACAGTAAATTCGAAAATTAGTCATAGGGCTTTACTGCATTAATACAGCGTATAATTTCATTAAGCGTTGAATGAAATCTTTCTACCTGTCCGTTCGTAGTGCTTATATACGTAGGGGTTTTAAAAACGTCTATACCGCACTGATTATCCAGCATAAATTTTATTGAAGCGGCTGCTAGGGATTTTTCATTATCAACTACAATTTGCTTCGGAAAACCAAGCGAAGTTATCAATTTTCGGAGAGGTTCTTTCAAGTCCTTTACAGCACGGGATTTTACTATTTTGAAAGTATTATTTTATGATTTGAAGAGATCTAAGTGAACTATTTCACCGGAATATTCAGGAATCGGTGTTGCTTTTAATATTGGCTTGTTTGGATGTTTCATATTTTTTCTCTTTACAAACTCTACATTGTTTTACTATTCTTTTTATTTTAGCCTGCATACTATTGAAATAGAATTTTAAGTTGGTTTTTATTTTCCTTGCCGTTTCTCTTGAAAATCGTATTTTATAATTTCTAAAATGAATGGTATAAATTCTTTGTAATCCTCCTAAAGTTTGTTCATTGGCATTGATGCCGTTTACCACTGATGGATTAAGGTATCTCTTGAGCAACGGCACAAGATCTTCATCACTGTAATTATTCCGTATAATAATGTGACGATGATATGTGGGAAAAACTGTTACGAATTTATAAGTTGGAATGTCACCAATAAGAGAAAATATTTGGTACTTGAAACGTTTATTGGCGCATTGGCAAATGCTATCAAATCTTCGGAAGAACTTTCATCACTTTGGTGTGTGGGTGTCAAAGAATTTACCTGTGGTGCTCTCCTTGCTCGTACTGCAGCTCATAATTATATTATTCTAAGATGGCTTTCCATCTCCTTAGCATGCTATTACTTTTTTTGTTACTAAGTGCATGCGTAAGAGGCTGGAGATCTATTACTTTAGCTGATCCGTAAAGGTAATTTCTTAAATTCTCCAAAGCCCAAATTAGTACCATAATTTTCTTCTGGTTTTCCAGAGTCCTCAAAATATAAGCTAGTGGACGATCTTCTTGTGATAATACCGTGCGTCGGTAGTAAGATGAAATTCTTTTTTAAAATCAGGGTATGCCAATACGACATCCTGGCCAATTTGGGTGTTCTTAAGCTTATTAAAGGCTTATATTGCGTCACTATAGAGAGAAATTAATTTTTTCCTGATAGGTTTTTCTGCACGCTGCCTTCCTCCCCCTTCTTCGCATAGTCTCTAATAAAACGGCGATAATAACCGGACAGACCTAAAAAGGATCTAAGTTCATTCGCTGTCTTTGGCTGCGGGAAATTCTTTACGGCCTCTAACATTTTAGGATTTGTTTTAATTCCACCAATTGAAACGATGAACCCCAGAAACTCGATTCGTTTTTCAAAAATTCGCTTTTATTAAGCTCTACTTACATATTCTAGTTTTGTAATGTTTGGAACACTGTTTTAATGTTTTTAAGGTGTTCTTCTTCGGTTTCGCTGAAAATCAGTATATCTTCTATATATATGAAGCATATTTTTCCAATATCTTGACGTAAAATATCGTCTAATGTTTGGCGAAAAATTTCCGGTATGTTCTTTAATTCAAAAGGGAGTCTCGCAGTGGTGTAGCATATTTTTTTGCACTTAGACGAGTACTATGGGCGTAGTTGATCCTAAACGCCTGGTTGTTAAGTTTTTGGCACAGAACGAACGCTTGCGGAAGATCTCTCGGTTCTCGTATGGTTAGTAGTTTTGGCATATAGCCATTTAATCCTCTGACGTATGTGTCGAGCGCCTTATCGCGGTAGGTTTTGGTTAGAACGTTGAGAGCTTCATTACCCATTTCTAATGATGACAACTTGTTAAGGATCAGTGAAAGGCAAGTATAGACTTCGTAGAATTCCTGAATACTTTGTCTTCCTTGCATGAGTTACGTTAATTAGTATTCCAGGGATGAAACATCTCTTTTATCCGCATAGTGGGTAATTAGGAAATGTGAGATACAATCCCAGTTCAATGGTGTATTGTAGGATTCTAGGACGTTGTTTGCCTGTGCTACAATTTTATTTCGTATGACGCTGATAATCACATAATATTTTGCAGTACCTTTAATTGGTTCATAGATTTGAAAAATTTTATATGATTCCTTGAAACTTTCTCAAACTTTTAGCCATGTCTGCAATTTTATAGTGATCACCTATGTTTGTCCTATGTTCCTGATTTATTGCTTGATCTACACCGCCAAATTTATTAAAATTAGGGATATAATAGAATTAAAAATTGCAACTCCCTCTGCTCTAAGAGTCTGTGTAAATATACTTGATATGATATTTCTTAGTTTTACTGACATGGCCTCCTCGCCTATTTTCCGGTGGGTTTAGAAAAGGTGGACAAATTAGATTATTTGGAGTGGACATGATAATTGAAGGATTTTATGGGATAATTAGAAATCTTTATGATTAAATTTCTTTCGCGTACTGTATAAAATTTAGAATTGATTCTTGATAACTCTATATTCAAAGGATAAACATTAACTTATTTTTTTGTTTCAAATTTCACACTTAATGATCCTAAATTTAAAAGAATAGAAATTATTAATTTATTATCTATTTAAAATTTGTACATTTCACTCTTAATGATTTTAATTATTAAAATTTTTTTCTTTAATTTATTATTATTAATTTTAATTCACTTTGATTTTTAAATTTGAAAGTACAAAAATTATTAATTAGAATATATTCTCAAGTGTTCTTTTCTCACTTTTTTTTACTTAATTTTAAATTTAGTTTTAGTTTTCTTTCTTTTCATTAATGTTAAACACTTTATACATTTTTCTTAAATGTATAACTTACAAAATAGTAATTATAATAACCATCATCACCGCTGGTTCCCATTTTTCCGTTTTGCTTTTAGCTACTCGGGATTTTTCCTCAGCGTTGTCGTGAAGATGTCCTATGTTGAAAAAATACAGGAATGTGAATCCAATATTATTTATTAAGCTAAATTGTAATAAAATATTAATTGCTGTGAAATCACTTGTCTGCTTTTGAAACTGCTAGACATAGTGTAAGAAATGTTCTTGAGTATGAAAATTGCAAGTGTAGTTAAATTTGGATGCTTTTGTTCTAACTTATACAACAAAATATTCATGGAGAAATATGTCTCCAACAGTTTACAAAATCCTTTATCATAGAGAATATGTCATTAAGCATCATTAAGTACCACTTAGAGATTAATCAGAGGAAAACCAGGAAAAAAGGAATAACGATTACATATTTTATAGAGAGCACAATACCAGAAAAATATCACAAAATTCTACAATATTATATTATATTATATTATATTATATTATATTATATTATATTATATTATATTATATTATATTATAATATATTATATTATATTATATTATATTATATTATATTATATTATATTATATTATATTATATTATATTATATTATATTATATTATATTATATTATATTATATTATATTATATTATATTATATTATATTATATTATATTATATTATATTATATTATATCATATTATAATATATTATATTATATTATATTATATTATATTATATTATATTATATTATATTATATTATATTATATTATATTATATTATATTATATTATATTATATTATATTAAATTATATTGTATTATATTATAATATTATATTATATTATATTATATTATATTATATTATATTATGTTATATTATGTATTATATTATATTATATTATATTATATTATATTATATTATATTATATTATATTATATTATATTATATTATATTATATTAAATTATATTGTATTATATTATAATATTATATTATATTATATTATATTATATTATATTATATTATATTATATTATATTATATTATATTATATTATACTATATTATATTATATTATATTATATTATATTATATTATATTATATTATATTATATTATATTATATTATATTATATTATATTGTATTATATTACATTATTTTATATTATATTATATTATATTATATTATATTATATTATATTATATTATATTATATTATATTATATTATATTATATTATATTATATTATATTATATTATATTATACTATGTTATATTATATTATACTATGTTATATTATATGATATTATATTATATTATATTATATTATATTATATTATATTATATTATATTATATTATATTATATTATATTATATTATACTATGTTATATTATAATATATTATATTATATTATATTATATTATATTATATTATATTATATTATATTATATTATATTATATTATATTATATTATATTATATTATATTATATTATATTATATTATATTATATTATATTATATTATATTATATTATATTATATAATATTATATTATATTATATTATATTATATTATATTATATTATATTATATTATATTATATTATATTATATTATATTATACTATATTATATTATATTATATTATATTAAATTATATTATATTATATTATATTATATTATATTATATTATATTATATTATATTATATTATATTATATTATATTATATTATATTTTTTTATATTATATTATATTATATTATATTATATTATATTATATTATATTATATTATATTATATTAT